>CM065926.1:16655431-17207931 GCA_033439105.1 Magallana nippona
TATTTTCATTCTGTTTTTTTGCCCTCTTCTCCGAGAAGTTCAATTCGGGAGCCAACAAATTTAATATGCACAGGAAACCCATTGTCATCAGCGACAATGTCACAATCAAAATCCGCCATGATCTTCGGCGCACTTTCAGAACCATGGCTACAACATTTCCTTTGGTCTCATCCAAACTCGAACATTGTTCACAAAAAAAAAAAACAAAGAAGAATATCAAATCACAAAGACATCAAGATCCATATTTCCACCTAATTGTAGCAGAACTTTCTTTACGTGTTCGCGCAATCCAATAATGGGGCCTCACTGAAAATGGCAGGGAAACATCTCCATGGTATCAGATGATTCTCCATTTGTAGCGATTAGGAATTGTTCCTTCTGTGGTTTCTCTGGAGACGCGTCAAATCTGCCAATAAAGGAAAAGCAACACTACAGTCTGGGACTACACTCAAATAAATCACATCTTACAATTGGTCAACTTTCATCAATAATTACCACAATTGATTTTTTTCTCCCTCTCAGCGGCCAAACTTGATAGAATTCTATGTATTTCTATTTTTTCTTTCTTTTTTTTGGTAGCATTCTTCCGGGCATTTTTAAAAAAAAAATTTAAAGCAAAAATACACCACCTTTCTCACTGACACTAAACACGCAGCAATTTCAAAAACCAGGGGGGATGAAAACAGAATGTTTACTCTAAGGCACTGAATTTTAAAATCACACAAGTTTTCTTTGAGATCTGTTGACATAGGTATCAGATTCACAATGGATATTTGTCAAAGATTGTTTGACTAGTCCTCCTAGCAAAGCTTTGATAGGTTGAAAAAACCATAGGTGTTTCTCCCCACAACAAAAGTTCCTCACAACAATGTCTTTGAAGTGTTAAAAATTCAGTAATTACCATGATTACATATGTTTACTGAAAAATCGGACAAAAAAAGAATGCAGTGAGTGAGTGTTTGGAGAAAAAAATCGAAAAATTCTGCAACTGTGTTGATAGTTTCTGAACACCATGAATAATTTATCTCGAACTATGCATTTGATATTTTCCCAATAATTAAAGAACAAGCAACTGCTATCAATTTCACAATGATTGGTCCCCTGTAATTTGCTCCAACATATTGACATCAGGATAAAAATTGCCTTGTCAAATAATTACTACTCAACTCTGTGTATTGTTTAGTCTTTGATAAAACCACATTGCATGACTTTACAAGAAAACTAATCAAATGCTATCAAAACTTCATCCATTATTGATTGAGTCTTTCCCCATTGAGAATAACATTTTTTTTATTAAACATTAAAATCATGAGAGAGAGAGAGAGAGAGAGAGAGAGAGAGAGAGAGAGAGAGAGAGAGAGAGAGAGCTCATTTTTTAAATAGTTTAAAACATTCAACCATAAAAGAGATAGAGAAAGGGAGAAAGAGAGAGAGAGAGAGAGAGAGAGAGAGAGAGAGAGAGAGAGAGAGAGAGAGAAAGAAAAGGAGAGAAAGCAATGAATATATAATGACAATACCTTCAAGTGCAAATTGAAGTTTCCATGACAACAAATGCACCATGCGATTCCTTGTTAATTTCAATTCCCTGACTGTCTCCCGGACCCATCAACCTCCCTTTCCGATCAGCTGGGAAGACACTTCGAACGATGTGTAATTACCCTGAGGCAGTCTGGAAGAATGCAAGGCAAAATGACAATACCAGTATGCTTGCTTCGTACAAAGTCAGTCTTTTGCAAAAAAGGTGTGCTTTTTAAACCCAGGTGTATGAGGATGAATAGGTTCACCTGAAACTTGATCCTAATAAACATTCCATCACCGCCATGCATGCAATTGACACCGGGGCTTGAAATAGGTTGTAACAGTGTTTCCTAGTCAATTTAATTAAAGCTGTCCAAAATCGGCATAAGCCATAAAATGTCAGTCCTTGCCTACATACTTGGGTTACATTTACATTATCACTGAGGCAGGAACACATAAGGAAACAAAGTATAATACATCCTGTAAGGACAAAGATGCATAATACATCCCAGAAATACACGGTTAATCCAATCAGGAAGTGGGAATAATGGAATTAAACACATATAGCGATGAAATTCTACAATTGTATGATAGTTATCTGTTAGCGTAAGGACCATGCACAGTAATACATGTAGCTAAATGTTAGTTAATTATTATGGTTTAATATGATTATCAATTATAAAAAATTTTCAATGAAGGCAAAATTAGTTGATGAAAAAAAAATTATTTAACAAATGTGCTCTGAGTTATTTATACAGATCAGAAGATCAGAGGCAATCTAGCTGGTATAACTCAACCACTTTATAAATTTCTGATACTGTGGAAAATACACTGAAAAATAAGAAATGAGTTAAGTAGAAATGAGTGTTCCATTATTTATGGCGCTCATTACATGAAACACATAGGGACAGAAAGTGATTGTGTGACAAAATAGGCGAATTCCAGATAAATAATGGCCTATTGATCCTGGCCACTCCGCAGTCCTGCTGTTCCTTTGTTATTCCTTACACAGAGAAATGGACCCAGTGGGATTAAACACTTTTCCCTAATTCACAATACACAGCCACATGGAATCTTTATCCCATCGGAATCTTTCTTTCTTGCAGATTCCTTTTCTGCATTTATTTTAACTTGTTAAAAGAAAAAAAAAGATTCCAATTTTATTGAAATTTAATTTACCAGTAGGCAGAAGACAGGAAAAAAAAAATTCCAATTTTATTGAAATTTAATTTTGGCAGAAGATAGGGGACGGACGGTCATTTATGTATTGACAGTGACTGGTGTCTTATCAAAAGAGACTGTCATTTCCCCTTTCATAAAATTGACCAAGTCCAATTCAGGATCAATTATTTATCGGGAGAATCACAAGTAGTGTCAATCAATAATCACCTATCATTTGATACACAGACAGCAGGAGGCAATTGTGCTAGCTCAATTTTTCTTTTTCTGTTACAGCTAGGGATTATAATAAATCAGAAATATCCATCATTCAAAGGCTTTCATGAATTAATAATGGTTAAAAGAGTTTATCTCTTTTCGGGATATCCCCAGGACATAAATAACAAAGCCATCATTCGTCAGGAACACAAAATTTTTTTTAATATATATCTTTGCAAGGTACGCAGATGTAGGAAATCCAAGATTATATTTTAACTATAAATTCCTTTTTCAATTTAGTAAAGGAGTGAATTTTAGTTTTTAAAAGGTTGCAATAATTAAGGAACAATCTGAATTAAAATCTGTAAGTAAAATAGGGATGTAAATATGATTTATTAATATACTAATAATATGAAGATTTTGATATTTAACACAAACTGTATATGTTTTAATTAAAAGCGAATTAAGTATATAACTTTCATGTTTTGTTTTTAAAATTGGAGAATTTGAGTATTTATTAACAACCAGGTTTTTGCATTGAAACCAGATATCTTTGTTTTGCTTCTAATCTAGAAACTATTATTATCATATCTTATCTTTTCAAAGTATTGCCAAATTTTTTTTTTTTACACAAAACACAGTCTTGTATGGTTATTCCATATCTGTAACATATGTAATTCACATCTATATACATGTAAAATTATTTGGCCCTATCAACGGGAAGCCTGATTCAGTATTTTCTATATGCACCAAAATGTAGTACCAGTAATTCAAAGTGAGTATCAACTGGTCAGCTGGAGAATTCCTATGGATACTTTAATCTATTAGACACCTACCAGCCTATAATGAATTTCATTACACCAGTAGGATACAAGTTGCATAGGTGTTTTCTCTTGACCTTATCATTTCCCCTTTCTTTTTTGCCCCCCCCCCCCCCCCAACTTTTTTTAAAAATAATCTTTTTTTTTTTTAATAAATGAAGCTTTCTCTTTAACAATTGTATGTATTTAAACTACCGGTAATATGGATTTAGAAATTGAAAAAAAATCCATAAAAAAATTAATAAGTCACAAAAAATCCAAAGAATGAAAAAAGACGAAGAAATGAATGCAGAATGTAGAAATCTTATGAAGAAAAAGATATACCTTGGTACACGAATATCCAAATCATTTATGGATAAATCTAATGGTTACATTTAGACTTTAATTTAAAATTTTAACTTTAAGAATAAAATTTAGGAGAAGAAGATTCTTATAAACTGCACATATTTTTAAATTCAAAATTTTGAATGTCATGCAGAAATGAATGCATGCATATTAAAGTATTAAAAAATATCATAATTTCATAATTTGTGAAAAAAAGATTGATGGTCTAAAGCAATGTTATAATTAAAGTTCAACTGAGTGATATTTAATTTTATATTAATATTTATCAAATAGATAATTTATTTAAAATGATATCTCAATAATTTAATAGAAAAAATATTGTTTATGATTTGCTTATGGGAAATGTAACTAAATAACTTAATTCTTTTGTATTAAAGTATAATTACCATCAATGTCACAGTGTAATCAGAGACGATTACTGTATTCCATATCAAGAGTTTGATGCCATCTATTCATTATAACTAAACACACAAACTGCTTTTTCCCTTGAGGTTCCCCCCTTTTTGTGAGTCACTTGAGATCATTTGGGTCTCCATCAGTTTAATGGAGTTTTCACACTACAGCTGTCTGTGCACACAATGCTACAATCTATTTTTCCAGGAATGTGAATGCAAAGATCTGCAGGCAGCAATGACAGTTTGGCCTTTTGTGCACACAGATATAAAAAACAAACTCCAGTTTTTCCCCCAAGCAACGTCTCGTAAATATCCAAAATGATAACTTATCACTCTTTGCTCATTACCAATAGAAAGCAAGCATCCTGTACACTTACATACTGCACTGGAAACAAACAAAAAATGCTTGCATGTGGAAGGAAAAAAAACCAAAAACATCATCATATGTATTTTAGCAAATCTTAATCCTTATCCCCCCTCCCCAGTAATACCAATGTGAGAGAGAGAGAGAGAGAGAGAGAGAGAGAGAGAGAGAGAGAGAGACAGAGAGAGAGAGACAGAATAGAGAGAGAGAGAGTAGGAAAAAATTTCCAAGTAACTTTTTTTTTTTCATGTTTTTTGGGGAACCAAAAAATTACCCTTACCTCGAATCTATTTTATCCAACCCTTGCGAATACATGACCTTACTCCATCTTGCTAGCTGGCTTCAATTTTGCTCTCATAATCTAACAATAAACATCGTTTATCTTCATTATCAGTAATTAAGCAATTGAATGGCCTCAGATGTGCCAGACATTAGCCCCATCTACTCTCCTTCTCTACCCACTATCTCCTTCATTTGATAATATACATATCAGGTGAAACTGGCACCAAATTGAGGATTAGACTTCTCAGGTTTCCTGTTTAATTGCTTAAAAAAGCTGCAAGAAAATGCCAAAATGTTGATTTAGGGGATATAAAACTGTAAATTGTAACTGTAGAAAAGATATATTGCACCACCATTTTCAAGTGCATGACAGCATTTGAGGTCTCCTGGAAAGTTTATGTATCTATCATGCAATTATATATGGGGGTTTTTGTGGCGTTTGTTAAATTTGATGTCGATAAAAAGATATCAAGATCTAAAATGTTATATAACTCTACCTTAAAAAAAAAAATAAATCAATTAAATCTTTTGGCATGTTTGGCAACCATTACTGTCATTTTTCACTTGGTATCTGCTCATATTAATTAATGGTACAATTTCAAATCATGTTCAGGTTTCTTCCTTGGCATTTGAGAATTAGAATAATTACCCGAATCTTGATGTATTCAATTTGGTTTTCATTTGTGCATCTTTGGTACATGTATAGCCCCCCTCCCCCAATTATTGATGTTGCTTTTTTTTAAAATTATAATGAACTAAATTAAATTTAAATGAAAAAATGGAGAAAAAAAATATATTTTGATTGTCCAATAAATCCCAATTTACTGGTTAATATTTTGTGGACATAGGAGTAAAGAGGCAGATATAGGTCATTTTTTCATTCAAGAGGGTCCAGCCGCCCCCCCCCCCCCAAAAAAAAAACACACCTGCTAATATATCATCCATTAATTAATTTAGTATACATTTTTTTTCAAAGTAAATGTTTTTTGCAACAGCTAAACCATTCTCAAATACAAAAAACATATTTTGAGGGGATAATTCTATCATGTAAATTAATTAATCTAAATAAACGAATAATTAAAACTTCTAACAAAATGACTTGTAATGAATTTCATACTTCATACACACCCAAACATCATGATAAATGTGTAACCATTCTAAAAGGACCCTGATGAATTCGTGTACTTTAACAAACAGCACAGGGGAATAAAAACCTTCAGATTAGATTACCTCGATTTTTTCAAATTTATTTATGCCTCTCGTAAGTATTTCACGGACGTAAAAATAAACGCTATCTTTTATCGAGACGTTTTCATCCTTTGCTTTGAATTAACAGAAGGCCCTTAAATCCCCCCAGACACCCTGGTATTAGCGAGGAGACAGAAGAGACCCCACTCTTGTAAAACAAACATGCATATCGGTAAATATTCCGCTGATAAACCGACGGATTTCACAAAAGCCTGGCGAGAAATACACGTTTGCTTAATTTTCTTCCTTTCAAAATTTATCACCCCCGTTGTATACAATGGCTACTTATCTACAAAACGTCGACTTAGATGCAACGTAAAAATGTGTCGAGTTGTAAAAGTTCTACTTATATATATCATATCAAGCGAAAATTCAAAAGGATGAGGGATGTAAGAAAGTAAGCTACCTATCTCACAGAAGTTTACCAAATGCAAATAAAAAAAATCCATGAAAAAAGGATGAAAAAACATCCATGCATGTCAAAATTACCTATCCAGTAGATAAACAGTACATGCCATACTTACCTAGAGTCTGACGCATGGACACCGATGTGTGTTAGTCCGATCTTTCCTGACCCCCGTCGCCGAAGGTGTTAAAATTCACACATCTTTCTCTCCTTTCATGATTGGACACATGTTCTGGGGCACCAAAGGGGAATTCAAGACTCGATCAAAAACCGATCTCCCCCACAAAAATACAGAATAGCTTTTTTACCTAGTTTTATTGTCAGAAGACTTCCTCTTCGTGTGAAAACTTATGTTATTTTGATATAAATCACCAACATACGTTAAATTATTTATATAAGATAATGGTATATTCACTTCTAACTCTCGAGATAGCTATAGTGGTGTTTTTTTTATCTACTCAGAGATTTAATCGCTGCTGTTGTTGAGAACTCTTTTCCTCCCGTAGGAGATAGTTTGGCGAGAGGGAGAAAGGTTTTTAATGGGAAAAGAGCAAGAGATCCTACGGGCAAGAACAATTTGCAGAAATATTACTGCACACTAATAGGTATTAATAGTATATTTTCTTCCCCGGTTAGTACGCAAGACCGCAGGAGTCGGTAAATGCCACGAAAATATATATTTTATATACCCGTCCCTTCCACTAGGTGTTTGGAACTTTCTGAGAGAAAACGTGGAAAGAAGATTTATTCATACATATAGAATGATTTTAACGTATTATCTAATACAGCACGTACAATACCTTTATTCTCATTTTGTTCGCGACAATTCTGATCAAAACTGCATTAAAAAATTCATGGATTTTTCACACAGTTAATTAGAAGACAATAATTCTAAAAATCTGAATCAGTTGATTTCAATTTGACAATCTATTAATATAGCAAGGTCAGGTCAAGGTCATTGTCTCTTCCCCTACATATGTAGCTTTAAGGATTAAAAAAATATTGAAGTACAAAAAACATAAATGCTTATTGGCTAAAGCACGTATTCCTTCTCATTTTCTTTGAATTTCTTAAAGATTTTATCTACATATTATTTTCTTTGCTTCTTATTGACATTTTTCATATTTTTAGTTTTTTACATAAGATGAAGACGTATCATAATAAAGAGTTTTAAACTGACAGAAAAACAATTATTTGCTTTAATACATGAGTACATGTGTTTATTGACCATCAAAATTTAGAGAAAAATACGCCTTTTATAGGTTTTCATTCTGATCTGATAATAAATGTAGATTGAAAGCTTAATACAAAAGCTAATTTGTTTGGGAAATCATAGTTAATATATATGCATCGTGAAACCTACGTCTCTGACTATAAATTTCGTCCAGTTATGAAAAAAAATTATATATAAATTAATCTAAACTTCAGAGTGAAACATATATATATATATATATATATATATATATATATATATATATATATATATATATATATATATGATGTAGAAGCGAGAAAAAAATGTTTTGTGCAACAATGAACGACATATTCAAGAGATTTGAATTCAAATCCGCTTTTATTCTACAACGAAATACTGCCGACTCGTACTGAAATTTTATGAGAATATATAAAGGAACGATGTTATGTTATGATGCTTGTTTTAGGACCCCCCCCCCCCCCCCCCCCCCCCCCCCCCCCCCCATTCCTCCAAATTACTAGTTGAAAATGTTAAGTACACAAAGAAAGACAACTCCGAAATTCTGATAGGTTTTTTAAAGGAATATGGGCTGTTTGATGAGATTGCAAAAAACGAAGAAATGAAAAAAGGGGGTAACCCCCCCCCCCCCCCCCCAAAAAAAAACCCACTTTAACGGCCATGTTTAATGAAACGGTTAATTTTTTTTTTATCCAGGCACGTAAGATCGAAAGTATTGTTTTTCAAAACAATCTTTCAAACAAAATTTTTTTAGACAAATTCATTTTGAGGGAATTGGCTTCCTTTTAAAGTCTTAAAAGCAAAGTTAACATAATAGATCACAATTTTAAGCCCCCCCCCCCCCCCCTGCACTTTCAAAAACAATGCTACATACCTGTTAGGATGTTATAATAAGAGGCCATTTCATTTCTGCAATTAAGCATGTGCTTCTGACTTGACTCAAATACTTTTTTCCGAACCTTAAAATATTCTTAATTGTATACTTTCTCATTATAAACCATGACAACAAATAGTAAAAGAGAATGTCCATAAAAACTTAAATTCATTTTTGCTCTACAAAATTCTAGAATCCAGGAGCTTCCGAAGGCATTGCCTGTTTCCAAAGACTAGACTCGTAAAGACAACGACAATCTTTCTTGTGGGGCGAATCCAATAAAAGGTCAGACAATCAGGGCCTCTTATTAGGAGGGAACGATTTTCCAGGGGGATCCTGGTAGATTTTTATAGGATACTTCTAAGCTTTAATAGGTCAATTGAATACTAAATACATGTACATTTGTGTATAGTTTTAAAAAATGTTTTTTTCAGTTATTCCGTTATGTAAAATGTGTTTCTGATAAATTGAACATCTTATATACGACCACTTACAGCTAGTAATAAAACAATCTGAGTTTCTTTAACTGTTTTCTACATGTACACGTACTTGGGCTCGGTTACAACCACATTTAAACAATATAGCTATATACCGGATTTTGATTTGAGAAAATACACAAATTGAAATAAATTTTAAGTCAATATGAAGACCACGTTAGACCAAATAAAGTGACATAATCAGTTGCAGATTTCTTTGATTTAATTTCAAGTAGTTCAGTTACTTAAATAGGCGTTTATTTTTAACTCATTATTTTTCGATGTGCTCCTATCTAGACACTTAAATAATTTAAGACTTAAATAATGATACTCTCCTTAATCAGTCTATAACTTGTGAAGAAATTAGGAATGCTGTAAAAAAGTTTAAAAATAATAAAGCGCCTGGTGGCGACCATGTTGTCAACGAATATTTACATTTTCCAGTGTCTTTGTCTGTGATAACACTACGAATCGATTTTGCACTATACAGCCACAGGCACCTGACGTTATAAATTTTTCTCATAATGAAAATAAATACTCTATCTATTATTAGGTATAGGGTATTTATTTTTATTATGAGAAAAATTTATAACGTCAGGTGCCTGTGTATACAGCCAAATAAATTCAAATGACGCATTGTTGGGAGCGCAAGCGGGTTTGCATAGTTAATATTATAATATTTAATTGTACGACTGCTGAAAATTATATAAATATAAGTAATAATGAATCATTCTTTGAATATTATGAGGTGATAATTTCGGGCGGGGCGTGATCAAATCTATCATAAAGCCCTTTGGGGTTATTGTATCGTATTGTTTATTACCAAGAACCATACGATTCATAGGTTTAACTTATATACATTAATAAATTTTACAAACATATGTAGACATATTTTTTTATTTTTTTTTAATCACAATTTTAAATTAGTCTACGGGTGTACGTAGCAACGTACAATAGCAGTGTTCATAGCAGTGTACATATGTATTACAATGACAAAATGAAGATGATAAATATAAAAATAAACAAGATAATGGAGAGGATATTCTCAAAACAAAATCAATATATTTTTATATTTATTTTGAGCATTTATAAAGGTATTTGCCCAAATGACACAACTCTTTGAAATTCTTTATTAACAGAAATTGAACAAGTTTAAAGACAGAAGGCTTTTTATAATAATATTTTTTTTAAATATATCTTTCTTATTTCTTTATAAAATGGACAGATTAGAATAAAATGAAACTCATCTTCAATCTGTGATAGTGAACATAGTTTACAAACTCTCTTGTTTCTATGGATATTATAAAATCTGCCACGCTCAATCTCAAGTTGATGAGAAGATAAACGATATTTACTTATAAATTGTACATATACATTTGGTATTGGTTTGCTCAACTATTCTTGTACTCCAAAATTATCACATAAGTGCTTATATATTATGCATTTGGGGGTATTTTCAAAGTAGCTATGACCTTTTTGTATAAACACATCGGTTAACCTCTGTTTCACTTCAATTAAAAACATATGTTCATTAAATTGTTCTTTGCAGTTCCATATATAACCAAAACCTAAATTGTTAATCAACTGTTTTATGTACGAGAGCCAACAATTAAAGCCTACCTCTGTTTCACATACGCTTAGGGTATCTTGGTATATACTGCCTAAAATACAATTCTCACTATTCTTCAATTCTATCCAATATTTCAACATTTTGTAATTTCTATCCAACTGCAATGGTATACGCCCTAATTCAAAATACTAGTATACCATCATAGATGTAACACTTTTCTTAACACATAATATTTTCTTATAAAAATCTAAATGTATACTCTCTAAATCACTTGCTGGGTGCTGTCCCCATAATTCACAACCATAATGTACTATACTACCGATATATGTATCAACAATGACAATTTTGTATTTACGTTCAAATGCGATGGCTTCATTTTGAACAATAAACAGTACACGGCTTTTCTACTCTGTGATGCCAAAACACTTTGTGTTTTATGAAAACTACCATTAAAATTCAAAGTTATACCAAGATAATTAAAGTTTTCGACAATATCAATAAATTCATTATCATAGTTCCAACAAAAATTAATTTTTTAACCTTCCACCTTTTCTAAATACAACAAGTTTTCACAATGGGGATCCCCTTTAAAAAAGCGTGAAATCTGCCACATTTGTCCGAGTCACCATTTTCAAATTAATTTCATGGTCTTAAAAAAAATAGTACAACGTTGCATGTAAAAAGATTTACATCGAACTTTGTAACTTTGATTTTTCAATTGTATCTGCTTTAGGGGAAAATAGCATAGGAACTGCAACACCCTCTTTGTCACCATTTTTATGTCCTCGTTTTATTAACGATCTGAAAGACTATTTATTAAGAAACCAGATCAAATGTTTTACGTGTCCTAATCTTCAAATACAAGATGACTTATTTGTTATATTTAAACTCTGTCTACTTTTCTATGCCGATGATGCTGTCTTGATATCTGAAACTGCGACTGGTTTACAAACATCAATTAGATGTGTTTGCAAATTTTTGTGAATTATATAAACTGCATGTCAATATAGCCAAAACAAAGGTCCTTATTTTTTCAAAAGGTCCTATGTCTAAGCGTAAATTTTTGTATAATGGAGTAACTATTGAAAACGTAAAATCCTTTTGCTATTTGGGTATTGTTTCATCAAGAAGTGGAAAATTTAATTATGCTAAAAAGCATTTAGCAGAACAAGCATCAAAGGCATTATATGGTGTTTTACGAAAAATACGTTATTTTAACCTACCCATTAATTGTCAGATAGATCTGTTTGACAAAGTTATTAACCCAATTTTACTTCATTCGTGTGAAGAGTGGGGTTACGAAAACTTCGATATAATCGAAAAAGTACATTTCAAATTTTTTAAATTTATCGTTAATCTTAAATCAAGTACTCCAAATTGTCTGATGTATGGAGAAAATTGGAGGTATCCATTGTCACGTTTTTTAAAAATTAAAATGATAATGACTGGGCGAAAGTTCTAACAGCCCATGATTGTAAACTCACTAATGTAATTTATTGTTATTTTTATAGATGTTACAAAAATGGATTTTTTATACATCCATGGATAAAATGTATACACGATATACTCAACTCATGCGGGTTGTCTTATATATGGGAAAATCAAACAATATGTAGTTATAACTGGCTCAAGTCAATAGTTAAGGAAATATTACAAAATCAATTTGTACAGGAGTGGAGAAGTATAGTAGATAACTCGCCAAAATGTATTAATTATAGAATAGTGATCTGCAGATCACGTTAACAAAATTATGAACCTGTAATCATCGATTCTTAATAGAAACAGGTAGATGGTATAACGTTGACAAAAATTTAAGAAAATGTATGTGTAATTCTAATAGCATTGGGGATGAATTTCATTATTTTTTAGAATGCACATATTTTGCAAACGATAGGAAAATGTTTTGTCCAAGAGATACCTTGAAAACCCAAATATTATAAAATTTGACGAGCTGATGAATATACTTGTGATGTAGAAAAACTAAAAACATTGTCAAAATTTATTAAGAAAGTTTTCAAAGTCTGCTCTTCCTAAAGCAAACTTATACAACCACCTGTATTGTACTACTCATTTTTTTAAAATCTTTTTTTCTATTACTGTACTTGTGATCCTTGCCTGTTTTTGTTGTTCATTTGTATATATTTACATTTGCAAATATGCTTCCTTATATGAACCTATAGGATAGCGAAAACGTTCAATTCTGTGTGAACTTTTTCATGGCGTCACAATGATAATCGCACGCGCTTATCGTTTGACGGTTGCAATATTGTTAACGTAAAAACATCGTTATATTAATGATTCTGGACGATTTGCCATTCTCAAACGTAAATATAAGTAATAAACAGCAATGTTAAAAAGTTCACTGGGATATGAAGTTAGTTGGTACGTTATCAAATCTTCTGAGAACCCTCCGGGCTTCACAGGATTTGATCACGTGACCAACCAACTTCATATCTCGGTGAACTTTTTAAATTGCTGTTTATTTCTTAAATATCTATGTTGAACCTCATATACCAGTGAACTAGTCTTGAGTGAATAAAGAATTGAATTGAGACAAAAAGATTTCATCTATGCTTTTAGGCAATAGAAAATTAAATTCAAAACTTGCATTTCTAATTTTTTCAACTTAATATTGTAAAATAATGAAAATTATCTGATTTTTTGTAAAAAGCACTTATTATAATTTCCGAGGCTAAGTGCGCTATCCTTCATAGTTGAATTTGAAAAAAAATTATAATTTCGTTATCTAAAAAAAATGTGAAATAAAATTCCATTTTTGCGCTAATTTATAGAATCAATTAGCCGGGGGATTGTGTCCCCACCAGAGTTTCATCCTGGAGCTACATGCAATCCCATGTTTAATCATTGGATCTGTCACCGCCCCTTCTGATCCGCCTTTTTTTTATTTATCCAGCGCTCCATGCGGCCACGACAGTAAACCAAGGGCAGATCACTCAGAATTGCCGCCGCTACACCTCTGGAAAAAAATGGCGAAGGGTGAGTGAAGCCGGTAGAATTATTTGCAAGATAAAGAGAGCAGAAGTCGCTTGCATAGTTTATATAAAGCAGTTTTCTTAAAATATTGACGATTTTTAACAAAAAACAAATGTGTTACGATGCAATTTTATGGAAGAAAATATATTTTTAAAGCACACTATGACCATCAGCAAAATTGAACTGCCACGTGTTTCTTATTTGTTGGTCGGTCATGATAGAACTCGAAATACTACCATTATTGAAAGATGGAATTTAATGACAACAACCCCTAATCGATTTTCATTGTTTTCAATGTTAATTTAGAGCATTGAATGAAGGGTATCTTTTTTTCTGTCCAAAAACTACTGCCTCATGTCGCCCTCAGAGCCCCCCCCTCTCCGCGTTGTTTTATTTTTTCTTTCGATGTTGCTGTGATTTATTAACGGCATGGAATGCCAATGTTCCCTATGCATTTTATAACTTCCTCATTGTTGGACAATATTTATTTCCTGCCCAACATTTGAAATCATTTGTGCAATTTTGAGAATTCTTTCAATCTTTGTTTTACTTTTGTTTCAATTAACTCATTCATGATAGCTGGCCTGCAATACTGATCTTTTGCAAATTGATATTGTTTGCAAAAGTTTTGAATTGTAGAAAAGACAGTCAAATGACTTTCATCAAACAATTCAAGTTTGCCCTGCAAAAGTGCAATACCTGTGGCACTTTCACATCATGGCTGCATTTTTTTAATATGTGTTCTATCTAATTTTCAATGTATGTTCTAACTTCTAGGTTAATAAATGATACATTTTAGCCATTCACTAAAAAAAAAAAGATTTTATCAAAATAAGGAAGATAAGGATGAAAAATTTGAAACATAGGGTACAATGAACATGTGTACTTGTACAAGATTGATAGTTCCTAAGGAATTCTTTCTTTTACATTTCAGTGACGCCAATACTATATTTATTTGCTGTCGCTGTTGTGGGACAAGCCCTCACCCCATCAACATTCCTCACAACAATAGACCAAGACAGACTGAAGAAAGTCTTCAAGTCGACCACACCATACACCGATCTCCCAACAGTCCACTACTCCATTTTAGGACTGAAATTATTGGGTGATACCAGTATTAATAATCAGGTCGGTACTAAAAGACTAACACTTCTGAAATTCTAATTTTTTGGGGGGTGGGGGGAGAGTTGTTGTTAAAATTTCATGATGCATTTTATTAAGCGTAGAATGAATTGGTTTGAATAATTTGTCAATTCTTTTGTTGACAGGAAATATGCAGCACCATTACAAAACTGGTTGATAACAAGAGTGTTGCATCACTGTACCACGCATCAGCCGCAGCGAAAGGTGTCGGCAACTGCAAGGTGAGGCTCAAATTCTTTAGTTCAGGGGGTTTTGATGAGATAGTGTTTTCTTTCTAATGCCTGTGCTAAAAATAGTTAATTTCTTTTTATGGCAAAAGAAAAAAAAGGATGAAAAAGGCAGAATTAATTTTATAATTTTAGGAGAAAAATCTTAAATGCAATTTTATATAACTTAATATAAATAATGTTTAACAAAGGAAAAATGCACTTTGGTTTGTGTCTTCTAAACTAAAGCAGAGACAGAGAAAGTAAAGTTGTTTGTTTGTTACAGTTTCCTGTTGGCGATGCCCAGAAGGTGCTGAGTGATGCTATCAAGGACTCTGTTCCTGTCGCTGATATCTTCTATGCATTCTCTGCCTTGAAAAATCTAGGCTTGCAAGGTAAGCTAATTGTGTCATTATTCATTTTATAAAATAATATGCAGCTGCTGATATATTCAAAATCTAAGCACCAGAGCTGTAATTGTCCATTATTTTGTTAACCTAAGTTTTGGTTTTCTTTCTTTGCAGTTGATAATGCAAAAGTGACATCAGCATTAACAGAGGCACTCAAGAAGGATGATTCACCTCAAAGGTAATTATGCATACTCAGAACTTTTATTTTTTTTAAGTTGTTGTGCTCATTTTCACTTAGAGAAATGTTTTTATCGAAAAATACATGATTGGTATTTACATGAATTATATTGTATAACTTTGGCTTTCAGTGCTGGGTATGGTTTCTTTGTTGCCTCACAACTGACTGGAGACACGAAGAAGATCTTTGACAGCATTGAGGACGTAGTTGCCCAAGCTGATGAAGTTGATGATAAATATTTACAAGTAAGTATGAGACAGTACTGTAGTTGTACCAACCCAATGTTGACCACCTCCTCCCTGTTGGACTCTGTCTGACTGTGGAGGAAGTTGTCTGTGTGGCGTATGGGAGCTGAATGTCTCCTTGGAGACTTGAGGTGTATTCCCGTTCCACATCATTGGAGATAAACCTTGTCCCCTGACCCCTTGGGGTTGGGTGTGGACAGGGCCCTGTATATTCCATCACCTTCTCAGATGTCACTCTGTGATGATGACTGGGGAGAAAAACCATACAGGGTACAGTCTAGTTACATTGTATAATGATCTCTTCAACATTCGAGATTCAAAATGGTTTAAAATTTCAAATGCTTTTATTTAAGTTCAGAATAATTCTATGAATTGCAATTGCATTGTTGGTTTAGAATTTATGTATGGATTTTTTAAAGACCATTGATTTAAACTTGGATAAAAAATTGATAATACATTATCGGTGAAAATGTAATCCTTCATGAAATCTTGTGCATTAACCAATTTAAAATCTTTTAAAGTTGATTATATTTCTTTCTAAATGTACACTTTGCATTGTATGTGAATAATACTAAAATAACACAACAAATCTTGGTTTATTTTGCAGTTTGAAGGTGGGCTCTACACCACAGCATTAGTAGTAGATGGGGCTTACAAGCTGGCAGCTAAAGAGAAGAAAGCCCCCACTATGTCAGATGTAAGTAATACAACTATTGTATGCACTTTGCATTGATAATATTTTGAGTGAAGAAGAATATTTCAAGGTATATTGGTGGTGATTTTTGTCAACTCCAGTGAAAATCAAAACGAGGAGAGATTTGTTCTTACAATCTTGTCTGACATATCGCTGGAAGAAAAAGTTCACACAGAATAAGCCATGGAGGTGATTTTGTGCACTCTGTGGAAGAAGTTGTGAATACAAGAATTCAATCATTGCTGTTAATGAGAAATGGTTATTATGAAGGAATGGCCTGTATTGTGAGTGAATGGGTATTGTAATGCAAGTGCTCTTATTATTCTGTAGGACAAAGTGGTCAAGTTTGCCAACTACTTTTTAAGTAGGAAACATGTCCATCAGCTGAGAGCAGCTTACCAACTGGTGTCTGTCATAAAGACTCTCACAGACAACCAGGTAAGTCTATACCCAGTCTGATTTTAATGCTCATTAGTGTAAAAAATGGATTTGATGTCCTAGATTAAGTCTTTGTTGTGTGATCTAATCGTGCATTTTTTGCCATTTAGTT
Source organism: Magallana nippona (assembly GCA_033439105.1). Classification (NCBI taxonomy): domain Eukaryota; kingdom Metazoa; phylum Mollusca; class Bivalvia; order Ostreida; family Ostreidae; genus Magallana; species Magallana nippona. The sequence goes on from CM065926.1 coordinate 16,672,741, forward strand.
CCACATTCCTGTTGCCATCACACTGGCCAGCCCAGTAGCAGTGACTTCTTCATCCCCAAATGTACAGGTAAAATATTAACAAATACAAAAAATTAATGAGAAGAATGGAAGTTTTACTTTGAAGGCTACTAAGAAAGTTTGTTAATGTTGTTATTGAAACACCCAATGTTGACCGCCTCCTCCCTGTTGGACTCTGTCTGACTGTGGAGGAAGTTGTCTGTGTGGCGTATGGGAGCTGAATGTCTCCCCAGGAGACTTGAGGTATATTCCCGTTCCACATCATTGGAGATGAACCTTGTCCCCTGACCCTTTGGGGTGGGGTGTGGACAGGGCCCTGTATATTCCATCACCTTCTCAGATGTCACTCTGTGATGATGACTGGGGAGAAAAACCATACAGGGCACATATTATCTATAGTTTATGTCAATATCTTATGATGTTTAAAAATTATATAAAATTGACCATGTGGAAGGTTATGAATAATATGTGTTGTAGTTTGGAAGTATTATCTTTTTGGTTTCAGGTTAAAGTGACCAACCTGTTGGGAGGAAGCATTGGTTCTCTGACTGTGACAGCAGACAGTGCCAAACACATCAGCAGTGAGGCCATTGTGTTGAGCAAAAAACCATTCACAGCCAAAGACAGGTAAAGGAACAGAATCAGTGTAAACTTGTACTTCATTAACAATTCATATTCTGGCAGAAGTAAAGTCTTATTTGCACATTACACATATGTTTGGAGCTTGTCAGAATTTCCTGCCAAGTTATTTGCTTAAACAGACATACTGTTCATGCATATAATTTGAGCACTGGTAATGCTCCAACATCAAAAGATTTGAAGTCATTGAGAACTGGCCGGTTGGTAATTTTGTAAAAGACTTTTCACAGAGGACTTTGCACATGTAAATGTGAAAGTTATGAATTGAAACCTTGTCCTAATTGATATCTGTGCTTTACAATGTATTACATGTACATTATTTTGGAATGTTATTCTACATAAGACTTCTGTATTTTTCAGCTCAACATATGAACTGAACTTTATGCAAGCTAAACCAGTGCGTGGCTTTTACAAGATTATTATAAGCGCAAAACCCAGCAAGGAAGACAAAAAGTTGCTTGGCCTATCTGGGGCAGAGGTAAAGTTTCAATAACAAATAATTTTAGAATAGCAATTCTTTTAGAATTTTAAGCTTTGATAACGCAACCCAATGTTGACCTCCTCCTCCCTTTTGGACTCTGTCTGACTGTGGAGGAAGTTGTCTGTGTGGCGTATGGGAGCTGAATGTCTCCCTGGAGACTTGAGGTATATTCCCGTTCCACATCATTGGAGATGAACTTTGTCCCCTGACCCGTAGGGTCGGGTGTGGACAGGGCCCTGTATATTCCATCACCTTCTCAGATGTCACTCTGTGATGATGACTGGGGAGAAAAACCATACAGGGTACATTTGATATAATATACTGCACTTGTTACTTTTTTATTAGAATACATTGTGATCTGTTTTCAATCAATGCGATCAGTTCAGTGATTGTCAAAATATAATGGTGATGGTTTGAGTTCATGGGACATTTCTTGTTGAGTATGCATTACATTAAAGCTACAGGTTGTAAGGTACATGTTTTGTATGTAAAGTAGAGGTTCATCTGTTGTACCCACAAACATCAAGCCATCACAACTTCTAGAATTCTACAGGAGAAGTTTCATAATTCATTTGCTATATTTATATGAAAAGATAAAGGAGATTATGCACAAATTCTTGGGACTTTCTTGTCCCTGATGTAATAAAACAAAGCTTATATTATTAAAATAAATAAAATGATACAAAAGAAATTGCAACCCAATGTTGACCTCCTCCTCCCTTTTGGACTCTGTCTGACTATGGAGGAAGTCGTCTGTGTGGCATATGGGAGCTGAATGTCTCCCTGGAGACTGGAGGTATATTCCCGTTCCGCATCATTGGAGATGAACTTTGTTCCCTGACCCCTTGGGGTTGGGTGTGGACAGGGCCCTGTATATTCCATCACCTTCTCAGATGTCACTCTGTGATGATGACTGGGGAGAAAAACCATACAGGGTACAATTTACTCTCTTTGGCTGAAAACGAATCAAAACTGCTATTTTATGGTACAGAGTTGTTCTTAACAACATTTGTGTTGTTGCTTACCCTGAGGAAGACATTTGTTATTCACAGAAATCAACTCTGTGGGTAAAGAAAAAATCAGGGACATTAACTGGTGACCCCGAAACAGTTATTGAATAAGTTGATATCTGTGTGAGTCCCCAAACAACTTGTTATGTCTATACAAGTAGGTCTTTCCTGAAACATTTCAAAGATTGCACATATTCAGTTGCTGATCTTGATTTATTTAAAAGGTTGAAGTGAAAGTGACTACGCAAGTGTCCATTGAGAATGTGGAGATAGGAGTAGCAGATAAAGACCAAACTACAGCAGCAAGAACTACAAAGTAAGGGGCCTTTCTCTTTGTTATTTTTACAGTGTTAGTTCAGATCTTTTTACCCAATGTTGACCGCTTCTTCCCTGTTGGACTCTGTCTGACTGTGGAGGAAGTTGTCTGTGTGGCGTATGGGAGCTGAATGTCTCCCCTGGAGACTTGAGGTATATTTCCGTTCCACATCATTGGAGATGAACTTTGTCCCCTTACCCCTAGGGGTCGGGTGTGGACAGGGCCCTGTATATTCCATCACCTTCTCGGATGTCACTCTGTGATGATGACTGGGGAGAAAAACCATATAGGGCACAGAACTTAAAGACAAAATGTAATGAAAATACTGATATATTTTAAATTTATTTATAAATGTGAATATTGTTTGATTTTAGAGTTCAGTACCCAAGCAAGGCTTCAACTGTGTTTGAAGCTGACTACCATCAGAAGATCATCGTAAAATTTCAACTCAAGGACAAAGCTGATGGAACCAAGATGTCTGCCCATCAAGTAAGGCACCTATACTCTTGGTACAGATGTTGTTTATAACCTTTTTTGCTAAATGCTTATTTTTCATTGTAAAGATATTCAATCATGTTCCTTGTCATTTTCAGACATTCCTTAAACTTACAAACCAGAAAACAAACCAAGAGATAATATTTGTAGCAGATGCTGCCAGCAACAAGTTTGATTTGGTAAGACTTTACATACTGAAACAGAATACTTTTTCACTACTAATAAAGCTAAAAAAAAAATTCTAAGTAATTACATTTCCTTTATTTTAAAAGTTCAATCTAAAGGATTAAAAATTTATACAGATGTGTTCATAATTTTTTATATAGTATGACACTTTCGCTTTTATAGGACATTGGCAGTAGTGCAGGTCAATTTGGACATCTCTCTGGAAAATACAGCATGGAGCTCATCATTGGAGATGCAGTTATTGAGAATCCATTTTCTTGGGCTCTTGTAAGTTAAGTTTGATTCTTCAACTCTTACCCAATGTTGACTGCCTCCTCCCTGTTGGACTCAGTCTGACTGTGGAGGAAGTTGTCTGTGTGGCGTATGGGAGCTGAATGTCTCCCCTGGAGACTTGAGGTATATTCCCGTTCCACATCATTGGAGATGAAACTGTCCCCTGACTTCTAGGGGTCGGGTGTGGACAGGGCCCTGTATATTCCATCACCTTCTCAGATGTCACTCTGTGATGATGACTGGGGAGAAAAACCATACAGGGTACATTTGATATTGTACAATTCAGGTTATTTGTTTTCAACGGAAAAGTTGGGAAATATTCATACAGAATAGCCGACTTGCCTCATTTCACACAAAATAAAATACATGTATAAGAAATAATATCCTTGTTTGGATGATTTTACACATAGTAATTTACAATGTATATACCTGAACTATTCTTTTCAGGGTGATGTTAACCTTAACTTTCCTGAAGGTCAGACTTCAAAAGACAAGGGATTGGATCGCTATGCCAAGAAACCAGAAATCAAAGTAAGACAACATCATTCCTGTAATTTTTTTACTTTTTGTCCCAATAATTAATGAATGAGAACATGGCTTCATACCAGAAAAATCTTGTTTTGGGTTATTCAAGGGGCATGGTCACAATTTTGGTCAAATTTTATTCTTCTATTTTTATTGTTTACAATGCATTTCTAAATAATCGTGAGCTCTGTATCTCACTTATAACTCGACGACTGACACCAAAATTTTGGCTGACGATTAGAAATGCCTTACTGAAGCATGGTAAACATATAAAATTGAAATTATAATTTGTGATTAAAATCATGACCATGCCCCTCGAATGTTGCCAACAAACTTTATAGAGAAAGACTGGCTACCAAACATTTATTCTAATGCATTAACTTTTGACAAGATTTTGTCCAAGCCTGCATTATACGAGGAGTTGTTTATGTTGTAGCACCTGTTCCGTGAGCCAGAGAAGCGCCCTGCTGCCGTAGTGTCCACCGTCTTTACCTTCCTGGTCCTTTCTCCTGTGCTCATCTTGGTCCTCTTGGTGAGTCAATACAAAATGTCTTGTAGCTTACAAATTTTCTTATAACCCATGTCAGTCTATGTTCATAATCACCAAAACATACAACCCTCTTTAATCATGAATATGACATTTTCCTTTTTAATCATTTTTAAAAATTACTCAAAATAATAATGAACTATTAGTTTTATTGCAAAGATGTTTAAGGCCATTGGCCTTTATTATTTTGATTTTAAGTTCAGATAAACTATATTCTTACATTCTTCACTGAAGTTTTCAGTTGGCAGTTTTGATTTTAAAATGTGAATTTCATTGCAGTGGATGAAGATTGGAGTCAATGTTTCCAACTTCCCAATGTCCCTCAGTGCTCTAGGATTCCATCTCTGTCTCGCAGGTACAATAATTCAATTAACTGTTTTATTTTAATTTTGAGATTTTAAATTAAAATGGACTTTATTAAAGTCACCAAAGGCACTTGAAAAAGTTTAATATATTCTGAATTTGTTGATTTCAGCCATCTTCGGACTGTACTACTGCTACTGGGTTCAGCTGAACATGTTCCAAACAGTCAGATATCTGGGCTTGCTGGCACTGCCCACTTTCATATTTGGAAATAGATTATTAAGTGGAATAGCTTCCAAAAGGTAAAATTACATTCTATTTAACAATTAATTTCATTTTCATAATATGTTAGTGTCTAGATGTCTGAACAGGCATTTCAATTTGTTAGCCTAGTCAGAAGAACATTTCCAACATGATAGCTATACAATGAGACAATCTCTTATCTGTATATTGTTAATAGATATTCAAGGACATGACCAGATTTCTGCCTTTAAAGCCTCTCCCAGCAGAGACTATTTTAGATTTTTGTTAAGATGCTGTATATTCTTTTTCTATTCTTGTGTGCAATTCTCTGATTATAATTTTTTATTTCAGAAAAGGCGAGAAGAAAGTGTGAAGAAGAAATGAACTTATTAGGAATTAATATAATTTTTACAAGAAGAAATAAATATATTTTATGTTATGTATGTGTATGTTACTTATTCTGTAAATTTTTTTAAATTATTTTTTTTCTTGTTTAAAAGTAGGTTTGTTTGAAACTTAGAAACTTTGTTGATAACTGAAAGGGGAATAACTGATTTGTACATTTGAGTTTACTTTTATAAATCAAAGCTGACCAAACTTAATAAGTTATTACCTTATATACAGCGAATGTATGCTCTCTTGTTAGTGTTGGAGTTCAACATGTAAGAGAGATGCAATCCTTCATTTTCAACTGTACAACCATTCATTTCTTTCATGGAAATAAATTTTGTATAAAAGTACACTTTTGTGTTGTTTGCATTTCATAAGAAACTGGGTTGTTGCCTCCTATTCAGCAAGGGTGAAACTGAACATATTTCAAAGACTATATATGCATGAGAATGTACCATACATGTACTTGTGCTTCAATTAGGTAATATGGATGAGCTGTGGATCTTTGTGAAGGCTAACACTTTGATATATTTCCAATCGGTGGAAACTGATGCAAGTGACAGGTGTCACCAAATAGCTATAGTATGTTCCAAGACCATGTTTCCATCAAGAAATTAAGGAGTAAAGACTGTCATGATTTATTTATGGAAAAATCTGGTGTTCTCGGAGCACCTTGCACAAAACCCGATTGTACAGGAACAGGTACATCCATGTCATTTAAAATTCTTAAACTTTAACATTCTAGTAAAGGCGCAAGGGTATTTATGAATAACAAAAAAAAATATCAAAAAGTTAGAAATGGAAATTTATATACCGGTAGTTCATACGGTATTACCTGGTACAATATGACAACAATTAAATGCTGTACAGTTTATTTAATGGTATTAATTCATAACGTCAACACAGGAGAGAAATGCATTGCTTTTGTTGTAACAGAACAAACAATATAACATTACAGTGAATGTACATTTACAAGCACTACAAGCAAGTAACTGTATCCAGTGTAGCTTACAATCAAATAACAGCAGAATTACTGCCAAATATAAATAGCCCACTGCCTATAACAAGTATTCATATCTTATTGTCAGCTATCCTAAATATTTGTTATTCTGAATTTATTTCTACATGTGTATCTGGAAAAGTTTTGAGGATGCAAAAGAAAAGGTGGACGTACACTGATGTGGAAGACATATTTACACCAAAGTTTATATACCCTCAACCATGAAAGTTGTGTACAATTTATAGAAATGGGTTGGTTGAATATTTAAAGATATATATCATTTCTAGTTCTCATTATACCGAACCTTACTGTTAATAAATTTAAAAAATAATAACATACATGTATATGAACACTCCCATACAAGTAACCCAATTGTGTCATTTTCTAAGAAACATTGCACAATGCATCTAAAAACTAATATCCACATCTACTGAAAGATACTTTATAATTAACTTTTCCATTAAAAAATGTCAGAATTATTAAAATTTAACTTTCATGATACATATACATGACTTGCTTTCCAATTCATACACTATCAAGTAATCTGCCAAAATAAATTGATATACCAAGTACTTGTACTATTGACATAACTGATTAACTCTTTTAATACAAAGGTATAGATGCTATACTTTATTTATAAACTATATGGACCACAGAAGTTGCTTGAATCATACACCACTTGACAGATGAATACAAATTTCCAGCACATATTTGACAGCTTTTAACTCTAACAGCAAAGCAAAACAATTCTACTGAAACCAAAAATAGCTTTAACCTCTGCAAAGCACCATACTAAAACAGTTTCTCTTTTTGTATCTTTATCAAAGCACATATGGTAGACACATACCATTATGGTAATATTTTGATATCAAAAATGATTGGTCCTACATATTTCCAAATATGTACAGGTATGTAAATGTCTTTAATATCACAAAATGACCACTTTGCTTTCTACTACAAAAGTCAAATGGTTTATTTCAGGGGTGCAAGTTTCAAATTCATATGCAAAACAATTACATGGTACAGTAAATACAGGGGAAAAATATTACATAAAGTGAAGCTAATGTTAAAATATGTAACTGACTGAAAAAAAAATTAATGCTCAAATGATGTGGCTCACATGTTAATAAATGTATTTCCAAAAGACTTTTATGTAATTTTACATGAATACGTCAAAATAAAGGATTAACAGATAATCTCAATGTAAGCAATGAAAAAAATTTTACCTCACTTTTTTCAAGCATCGATATAATCACAGACTTTTTAACACAACTGAATTTATATTGTTAGTAAAATAATGACATAATCCAAAATACTACACATTTCAAAGTAAACCAATTTTTTTCTTATCATATTAATCTTCATAATTTACAATTTTGGATTCCTTCAACAGCATACATGCTTATACATGTAGATTTTACAAAATAATTGTCCTACAAGCATGATGCATTTTTTTTTTGCTAGAGCACAGTAATCGTTCATAAACTTTGGTCAATTTAAGAGAGGTCCATCAATTCACGCCATGGCTTCTTTATACGGAGGCCTTAGAGATGGAATTCCATTAAGACTACATAAATAAGAGTAGATTTAGAGAGGAACTTTCTCCTCGGGTAAAGATGAAGGTTGGGTTCCGTTAGCAGCGTTTTCGTCCGTATTCCCGGTTTCTTTCTGTAATGCAGTCTCAAAACTGTCCTCAGATTTGCTTCCAGTCACCTTGGCCTGCAAAATATGCATATAATTTCAAAAATACCATGATGTATTTATACCATAAAAACGGCACATTTGTATTGCTATACACATGGTCTACAAAACAAATATTAACTTACATGTAGTGCAAAATGGTCAAGTTTGTCAGATGAACAATGACTTCTCATTATTTACAGGTACATATTAATATTTCAAATTCTCAATTCAAGTATTGGATGAGCATTACTGATGTGTTACATGTTATTGATGAAATGAATTGATAAAACAAGAGTTGTATTTATAAAAGTAAATTTCTCCTGAACTTTTGTTGACAAGTACATGTTCTAAAAGAAGTACATTTGCTGCCATTCAAAAAATGTGAAATAAAAATGTACATCTATACAATTTGGTAATAATATTATAAAATTGCATGCATGATTTACTAGAATTCAATTATGTTTAAAGCCAAACATGATTTTTTTTTTATAGAGGACACATACAACTTGGTGTCTTATTTTTGCTCACTTTTCCCATAATCAGCTTTAAAATCCTTCAAAAAACAAACATTAGATCTGTGTTAATTTTCTTTGAATTGTTTCTTTACTGTTAAAAAAAATTATACATTAAAAAAAAATAATTCTACAAAAAGGTAGGTGGTATTTTGAATTAAATTCAAAGGTGCTGTAAAACTGAAAATTACACATAAAGGATCTAGACATCTTGTTGATACTTTTGTAAAATAAAAAAAATACAACACAGATTTCACATCACTTACAAATCCAAGTCTCTCCTTAAAGTTTTCTATAGATCTGGAGGTCTGAACAAATATCAGGTGGTATAATTAATTGATGTCTATGCATAAACTTGTGTTTCAAGAGGTCAAGACCAGACAGTTTCAAAGAATCATACTCAATCTTCAGGAGTTTATTTCTTTGCATCTATCCTTAAGCATGTAAAAGGATCACACAAACCTTCACATTGGCATAAGCACCGCCTACTTTCTCTTCCACTGATTTGAAAGCACCAGTGTTTCTGCCAAAAAAAAGAGAGGTAAATTAGCATGTACATCCGGTATATAAAATAAATCTTCATATTTTGAAAAAAATATTCATTGCATTTTATTCCAATAGTTCATGACCTAATTTCTTTTTATGGTAAAACATTATAAGTATACATCAATTTTCTATCATCATATGACCCCAGTAATATCCAAATGTTAGATGGATACATTTTGTTTGAATCCTTCCTCCTACTGGAATACCCATGCAGATTTGGGAAGGATACAGTAATTGGATCATTTAATCCCCAAGAACTCCCAGATGTAGGGGGGATACATTACTGTAGATTCCTTATTAAACAAGAGAAATTAATATCCGCGTAAAATCGCGTGAAGCAACCCTAGCGGATTTTAAAATCTCGCTTTTAATTTTCAGACAGTATTGAACTACATGTATATAATATTAAACTGAAGATTGGTGCTCGCGATTTAATACTCTTGCGATTTGATACAAAACAGCGGAATCGCTGAATTAAGTACTCGCGTAAAATAAGGAATTTACAGTATTCGAACCTTTCCATCTCCAGATATACCAATGCGAACTTTGAGGCTTCACATTTTTTAATACCATATTTGAATCCTTCCATCTCTTGGCATACTTGGGTGAAGGATTAGAGAATCCCCTATATATGTCTCCTACCTGAGGTCCCCTATTTTCTTTGACACAGAGGAGGCCACATTTCTCACTGTCTCATTGGTTTTCTCTGAGGCTGTCTTCACAGCTGAGGATGTTTTCTGGTATCTATAAAACAAGATAAACTTATTTGATTACACTGAGTTTTTCCTCATTCAAGGTTTTGAAATATTTTACTGATATCATTGCATAAATATTTTAAAAAGATGAAAGTCTCTATGAAAAATTACAATCTCATAATTTAATGAAAACATTAAATTGCTTTTTCTAAAAATAACCAATATGAAATAAGCAAATACATGTACAGTGTATACATAGTCTGCAGAAAAACTTTGTATGCTAGAGTATTCAGTGTAAAGCATATAAATGTTACATGATCAAAACTTTCCAAGTAAATTCACATTGCACAGTAGTGCATATCACCAGATTCACACATTTTCACAGCAATTCCTAGTGTATATACATCAGCATATAGTATTATACCATCACATGTCAATAAAAGCTGGTTACTTCTATATGTCATTTTGTCAGCACAAAACAAAATGCATAAACATACAAGTATATATATGTACAGACAAAAAAACTAACAGTTTTATGTTTTCTCTCTTTACAAACATGAAGGAAATACATTTTCCATGCACAGAGTTCAAGGCAAGTTCAAGGATCACGCCATCTAATATGTACACCAATAATTACATGTACTGAGGTATATTGATCACGATAGTTGCAGACAGTTTTAATAAATATTTCATAGGACCTGCACTTATTTTGGTCTTTATATCATCTGTATTGTAGTCATTGACCCCAAAATCACAGACTGCAGAAACATACCTAATCCTGCAATAAACTTGTTCTTTACTGAGTCATCTTCACAAGCCAAGGGTTTCTGATCCGTTCTTTACTGTACTCTTGTAGAGAAGCAGAGTGAAACCTAAACCATTGGCTAGTGAAGGCGATGCTGAGTGTGACTGCCAGCAACAATTACATTGACCTGACTAGTGACACTAGACTGGTGCACAGTCAGACAACAACCACTTCAGGTAAACTACTAGTATTAAAATTAGCATAACAATATTATCATATGTACAAACAATAAGCTACTGTTTACTACTGACAGACACACCATATACACTTCAACTGTTCAAATTTTTTTAAATGAAATCATGAATACCCCCCCCCCCCCACCCAAAAAAAAAAAAACAACAAAAAAACAAAAATTAAAAAAGCTACATTTCAAAATATGTTTGGACCAATCTTGTAAGTGTATATTCAGACCAATTCAACCCTGCCCCTTACATTTGTTCATTGTGTATACTATATACAATAATTATTCTTAACTGTATAGGAGAGTAGTTAGTTATACATAGCAATATACCGTTATATTGACAGTGAAACTAATAACTTTTAGTAACAAAGTGGAAGTGAAGAAAACACTTCAACTGCAAGTCCAAAAATATAAAATGTAAAGACTGAACAGTTTTGACCTTTGAAAGGTATATAGATGCAGGAAACCCTAATAATACTGAATGGTTAAGCTATAGGATACACAACAATTAGTGGTTAGAACTACGGAGAAATCAAGCTCTGTCATGCCAAACTCTGGGTTACTCACGCTGAAGAATGTGTGATCTTGTCATTTATATCATGAAGTTTTTCATTTGTTTTCTGATATCTGAAACAACAAATTGACTCTCTGAGTGCACTGGACAGTGGCAAGTACATAGTGTACTGACCCCAGATCACTCAATGAACCTCAGGAAACATGATAGGCAGACTGCACAGTATATAAATAAGTTCTGTCTGATTCTTTGCCAAATGAATTGATCGGCCTAGAATTACATAAAATACATCAACTGCCAATTACATAAATATGGCTTCCAGTATTTCCAATTCAGTAGTTTCAAAGAAATAATCATTAGAGTTAGGTATAACTGTATTCAAAATCAATTTATATTTTCTCACAGCTATAATGAATCTATGCACTTGTTTCATTATTTTCATTGATTACTTTATTTCTAAACAGAATGTCTCACCAAAAAAATTTCATTAATAAGGTTTGGATACATATTTAAGAATGCTTAGTATTTTCAATTGTCTCATTAAAATGATTAAAGCAACTGAAAAGAAAGAAAACTTGAAGATTAAATATACAGACTACGTCTCACTCAGTAAAATGGTGTTAGTCTTGGCTATAAACTGGCAGTGATGTTAATCTAAAGGAAGACTTTAAAACATGTCACAAACTTTTAAAGGATGGCTGTATGAGTTGATGATTTTGATTTTTGATCGTTGTGAATCTTCAGTAACAGGGAGAAGACTATTTAACGGTACATGTAAATTGAGTTTTCCAATGTTTTACAACGATAAGGATTTGGTTATTAACAAACAGTCAGTGACTATTTTTCATGTTAACATCCTTCAAAAGTACTCAATAATTTTAAGGTTAGACTAGGATTTCTTCCATATAATTGCACTTAATAGATGATGTTTGTTTGTTTACCCCAGTACTTTTTTATGCATGTACATAGTGCTTGATGTTGACATGCTGATAAAATGAAATAAAAAGTCCCTTGCCCATTTATAAGAAACTGAAACTGACAGGAATTCAAAGACAGAGAAGACCAAATAGGGGGGAAAAAAATCCACCAAAACTGCCATGCAACCCAGCTTTTTAATTACATTTCACCAGCAGGAGCATAATTAGCAGTTGAGAGTTATAGCATTGGACAAGCAGCATGATATGGGGTTGGAACATAGCATTCTGATGCAGAAGCAGAGATGAAGCCAAGTCTGTTGGCATATCATTATTGATAAAACCAGCCATCCAGAGACTGCAAAGCTAAAAACGCCTTGCTTCAAGCTTGTTAGTACATTTCATTATATGCGAGAGTTCTCATGCTTTATTTTTCAAATTTCAAAATTCTTCAACAATTATGCATCATATGTTCCATGTATATGTGGCACTTTGATTATTTTTGAAAATTAAATTGTTTTTCTAATGCATTGCATTGTGGGTAACAATAAAGTCTTCCTTTACATTATCAAACATCAACTGTATTAGTCTGTAATATCAATAGTGAAGAACTCCAACATCAGATTGATATGCGTAACAAACTTGATTTTAGGAATACACAGTTTGAACCACATAATCTTACGCTGTGGAGCTTGTAATTTTGTTTTGAAGGTTCGTGAGTGTTTCGTTTGTCTTCTGGTACCTATAGACAGTAACAAAAACCAATGTTGGTCAATTCTCTCAATCCTTATCATGTTTTGATTGTAAAAAAGAAAATATAATGAAAAAAAAATATGAATAGATACACAATATTAAAAAATGATTGAAATTAAAGTTCATACAAAAGTAAGATATACAGAAAAAGAATCCATTTGAAAAAAGAAAATTGAAAATAAAAATTCTAAGTGTATGTGATTGTAGTGCATAATGAGATGCCAATACCTGATGTAAAATTCAATACATATACATATATGCTTAATTTATTGCAGTAAATATAAAACTTTTATCTAAACTAAAGGTAAATTGCCATCCCTTTAGATATTACACATTTCTTAGCTAAGCAAAGGAAAAAGCAAGCATTAAACATTATACAATTACATGTACAGGAAGATAATATGGAAGTCGTAAGAGTCTTATTAGTTTATCATTGTTTCAAGCCCCTTAATTATCTTAATTTAGAAAATTAATTTTTGAAAAGATTATCATAAACTTCCAGTCTAATTCTGAATATTTTCCTTGTAATTTACCCTGTTAAACACCATGTAAAGATTTCAATTTTACCAAAAGCCTAAATTTATCAATGATCTCCATCCATCTTATATTTCTATCACAGCACAAGTAATGATCATGTGCATGTGTCTCAAGTGGTCTAAAAAAAGAATATGATCATCATCTAGACTCTAATCCCTGAAAATATGGCTATACATGTATTAAAGGAAACAACGTACAGTAAGGACCCTTGACATTTCTAGAACTTACGTCTCAGACTGCTGGATGGACTTAATTCCCTCCGAAAAGTCGTGCTTCAGCTCCTGGAATGGTGTGATGCCCATCCTCCTCTTCAGTTCCGAGGCATACCTTACTTTTGAGCCAAGAACCTGTCTGAGCGTGGTTATCTCCCCTTCAACCTACAAAATCACAAATCATTAGGATTTGCTTTCATTTTCAATGTTTGTCTTTCCAGTTATTCTTATGATCATTAAAAGATAACCCATACTAAATAACATCAATTATTCATTGATAATAATCCTGAAATCAATGAAATTAAAATTGGTAATGGTTCTATGCTACACGAGTTGAAAAATTATGTATAAATCATGACCGAGTTCCTTTGGGTAATCTGTTGAGAATGACATCACCAACCTTGATGGAATCAAATATCCTGCTTGTTTTTGTAAATTCTTAACAACTGAATTCATCATATTTTAAAACATATACTGGCCACATACATTGTTTGTAGTAATTGATCAGTTATACAAAGTAAATAATATAGGTAACAAGAAGAAGAATACCCTGGCTAGCTCCTCTTTCCACTCCTCCATCTGCCTTTCTTTCTCCTCCTCAGACATTGGCTCCTCAGCAGCTTTGTCCTCATTGTGCTCAAACATGTGCTCATCTGAAGTAAACAAATCTAATTCCTAGAATTTGTAGATATCAGCCAATGTACAACTCTGATCGTACACTAAATTCAGAGTAAACAATCTATTATCAGTGATTTTTATCTCAAAAGCTTTAGTCACACTAATTAGAAATTTTCAAAGAAGTACATGACAATGTATAAGGTATGAATATACATATATATAGTACATTATGTACTTATACAAATTCACACAACTCTTTTCAACCTGACACAAACTGCTGTCGATTCTTTGAAGAATAAACTACTGTACATAGATTCCAAAGATACCTGGCAGTACATGTAATATTTCTACGTAATCTGACATAGTGACCAATAATATGAATTGTACCTGCTTCAGTTCGATCAGATGCATCAACATCTGCATCACATTCAGACAAAAATGCCTCACCAACAAAGTCATCCTCTATGTATCCATCAAGGTCACCCGGTGACCCCTCTTCATCAGACTGTGACCCCTCAAGGGTCAGCTGCAGAAACTTCACATAATTTGACGATTCACTCATTTTCAACTTATAATCTTCCTCGTTTTCCCCATTCTCACTGCTCGATGGGTTTTTCTTATCTTTGTCAGGTTTTGATTGTTTCTTTTTCACACTTCTTGAAAACATAATTTTCATCCACCAAATCACAAAGAGTTAGTCTTAATATCAAAAGTACATGTCACATTACAGCATTGAGTTTTTCTCTTTGGTCCAACATAAACATTTTTGGAAAACTTCGCTATCCTACTTGATATTGTTCATGTCAGTGACAGTGTAATGTGACATCTCACATGAGGTGTAAATCTGAATACACGTGTATCATTAAATCAATCATATAATCAAATACAAATGCATTCAACTGATAACTCTATACATTAGCCCAGAGTCTGACGTTAATATCTAGAACAGATAACACAACAATGCTTGTATTTCATTCGCGAAAAAATACCCCAAAAGTGAATGAAATAAATGAAATTATGACCTAGATCTAGTTATATTGAAAAATAAAATCTTTCTCTGCTCTTTTGACCTGTCATTTGGCCATTCAGGATATTTGCTGAGTAAGTAAAAAAAAAAAAGTGACAGTGAGAGTGAGCAGCTGACACAAAGATGAAGCCAGACAACAAATCTCCCTGTCCTCACCAAAGGAGAACTACAGTAGATGGAAATCAATCAGTTCATGTATCCCTCGTTAAGGCCGACTAATTCTTTTCACACCAATCAATAATTTTTATACAAGACACTGCATGGAACCTCCATCAATTCCACACGCCAACGGTAAAGCTAAGATCAGGTCTTCTGATAGCGGCCATGTCCACAGATAATTACTGACTGTCCTTCCCAAGAAACATATGGGCACTCCAAACAGTGCAATCTTCAAAGCCCCTGTGACAACTCTGTCAAGAAGGAATTTGTCTACCTGGCCACGTGAACCCATTAATGAGTCATCACTTAATTGTCAAAGCAGCTAGTAGACTGTCTGCCCTGTCAGATGTTATATCATTCTAATCAAACACTGTGCATGTGAGAGAAGCTTCTATTAACTATAATAACTCTTTTTGTGGTAACCTTTTAGAATAAATGATCATTTTCGTTGTTGCTGTGTTTCAGACTTGATTGATACACAGATGTGTATATATACCTTTACAGATGACTGTATTACAACATTTAGCCTCTGGCTGATAACATACACAAGTACTTGATCAACTCTCGAGTACATACCGGTACAATGCACATCCTTGAAATGATAGTCAGATCCATGCAGTAATAAGTAAACGCTTCTGATAAGACTGTTAAACTGAATTAAACTTGTCTATTCTGAACCTTATCAATGTTATCTTACAGCAATAACCATTTTATTATTTATTCTGGGTATTATAAAACAGAAAATTTAATAAAAGAAGCAGATGCTAAAAGTACATACATGTATATGTTTAATATATCTACCAACAAACTAACTCTTTCTTTGTACTTCCTCAAACTTTGCTAAAAACATCATTTACCCATAAAAATTCTATTTACATATTTTCTATTCATGACCATAAAATAAAGAACTGCACACTGATTTCCCAAAAAACTTAAAAAACAGGTAACACAGATTTAATTTCATCATAATTATGTGTATGCTTGCTGTTTATTTCGTTCCTCTTTTCTTAAATTTATTTTGCAATACCACATTTAAATGTACTCAAATGTGGTTCTACTCAATTCCTAGTTTTATTTGTGAATTCTAAATAAAGTGCACAATATATATTACCAAATGGGTAATTATGAACTGAACTGGGGCGATAAAGAAATATCCAGCATATCCAAGTAAAGTGTAAACATTGTTTATGTATTTAAAGCTCTGGGAATTACAGGTATAAACATTTAACACAATTTGGACTATAAAATGAAATGGAATTTTGTATCAGATTAGCATTGTGTGTTATAGACCCATATTGGATATATATCAAAACAGCAAATATGCCTAGTGTATAGGTATATGTATATTGAATTCATTCATGCGTACAACAAAGTCAGTTTTATTCCCCCTTAATTCTCCTAAAAACATATTACTGGTATATACTAATAGGATATAACACAAATAATTTTGAAATGAATGAAAATTGCCTGTCCCTGGCACTTAAAGCTGTAAGTGGGTTTTTTTGTGATCTGCAGGAGAATGAGGAGATACATTGATACATGTTGCAAAATGACAAAATCCAGTTTTAAGGTGATTCTATATATATATGAAATAATATACAGGTATATGCATTATGCACTGTTTTGTTTTTTTATCAAGGCAGACTTGCAGTATTTTTATATATTAATAGAAAACTGATATTTCAAACATATATTGCATTAGTTTGATAGATCCCTGCTGTAAACTTAAACTGATAATGACTGCATTTTGTTACCATGCATGTTACCATGCATGGGAGAGAGAGAGAGAGAGAGAGAGAGAGAGAGAGAGAGAGAGAGAGAGAGAGAGAGAGAGAGAATTTTAAAATCATATAGATTCAAAATTGTTGAAATCATGCACTAAAAAAAATATAAAACTGCAATGAAAATAAGGTTTAATACTGTTTAAAAATAAAATAAAATTAATCTATAGATATTTTATGTGATACATTTTCTTAATGTTAGATGAACCAATGGACAATTACCCAGAAATTTTATGTATAACTAGTACATGCATGTATATACATCCTAAAAATCCTGTCCAAAATGTAGATCATCATGTCCATCGACAGAGTTCATTTGCTATTTAAGCTAGTCTACCGGTATTTCCAACCAGGTTGCATTTATAATTCCCACTTTCATTTTAATTCAAACAGTTGTCTTGCTGTCGCATGAGTAGGAGAAAATAAAGACAGTACTATTTTCAACATGTTTGATAGTTTTTCCATAATAAAGTTCACAATCCCCCGAGATAAAACGTTAAGTACCTACAATGGATCTTGCAATGAATCAATGAAAATATGCTGAAGTTGAATTATGACAGAATGTCATGTGAGAATACATGCATGTGTGTAGTGAACGTGACATTAATCCACATATTTCCGCATTTGTGTTTTATTGAATTTGCAATAATTGTGGTATCTTTCTTTATATCCTTGTTTTAAATCACAACCCCCGAACAGGAATTACCTATATGTGCTATAGTATATCAGCTGAACGAAATGTAAACATGAGAGCCACGTTGACGGGGTCAAGGAAAAATCTTATTTACGCCTTAAAACTATTTTACCAATAACTAATAAATTGGAAAATATACCTACCTTTATTAAGGTCCACTTGTTTTTCATCCGTTGGAGAACCTGCCATTTTCTTCTTTTATCCCGTGCTAATGAGTAATGTGAATAATCGATCGTATGCTACGGAAGGATATTTTCTAGAATTAAATCTACGAACGAGTTGACAAATCTCGTTATAGTAGATGACGTCATCTTCAAAAGATACACGCTTTTCTCGCTGTTATGTCTTTAGAAAAAATAATTAATTATCATTAAAATTACAATTATTATAAATTCCGATTTAACGTCAGACATAATATCATCATTATCGATAATACATTTAAAAAATTGCATTTTGATTTTCTTTTGGGTCCCAGAGGGTATTTTGCGGGTTTACAATAAACCGCAAGCGTTTGTGTAACGTTGACTGAAGATCGGAATGGCGTTAACAAGAAAGGGAAACGTAAGAAAACACATTTAAACTCTGTATTGCTACTAATTTTATCTTAATGTTTCTTTTGACAACAGTAAAATAGCCTGAGTTGTATTTTGTCGTTTAAAATTAAACCCAGCCACAGAGATCTGTTGATCACTCGGTGTTGGTCATACAAATCTCATCGTTGCCTTTTATTTAATAAATGGGGATATCATGAAATGTTGTAAACTTTATTCAAAGTCTAACAATTACTGTTGTAGAATAACAAAATTTAAAAGGAGAAATTACACACTCTTTTTTTACAAATGTCAAAAAAAAGGAATTTAGTGTGTTGCGAAATGTATTTAATGTATAGTTGACAGAGAGAACGATATTGTCACTGCTAAGATTTGAAGTCCTCTAATATACATATCTAGCACTCTACCCACCATGTTCAAAGGTTAACCACAGAGCTCGAAAAAAGCAATATATTCAACTTTTTCACAATGCCTTCCTTTGAAGGGTGCATTAATTTACCCTAAAGAACCCAAAAGGAACCCACAAAGATCCAAAGGGAACCCAAAAGTACTCAAGAAACCCAAAAAGAGCATTAAATGACATTATAAATTAATAATAGTATTTTTTTTTTTATTTTGATGGGTTAAATACATATTTCGGATAACTTGTATGATACTTTATTTCACATAATTCAAATTTTTTACGTGTATATATGGTAACTTAAAGGGAGATCTTCATCCATCGGAAAGTGTGAAATATATTAATTTGTCATACATTAAAAGATTTATAACATGCGAGTTCAAAGTAAACTGACTGATGAAAAAAATGGATCAGCGAACACATGAAACAAAATTATGGATGATTCTTTGTGATATTTGCAATATTGCGACCTATGGAGATGATGTACATCTTAACAGGAATTATGCAATATAGGCCTATTATGAAAAAAAAGTTTACTGTTATCACTATATTTTTATTTGCAGGTGAAAATTATTCACTTCTACAAAGAAGTAAAATAAAGCTATTAATTGTACTGGTAAATAAAATCCAAGATTTTTGAGTCGCTATGAAATACCCAGGTCCCAATGTGGGTGCCAAATGAAACAGAGATGAAGATCATCAAAAGCATTGCCTCTGCTTGTAAAGATCTTCATCCTTGCAGATTTATTTACCTCATGTATTTCTGAAACCTGGTTTGTTATTTCTAAGGACTGCTTAGGCACAAATTAGAACAGTTAGGGAAAAATCCACTGTGGACGACTGTAGCTTTGGATTTGAACGGTGCTTTTTGAATCTCTTTGTCAGAGGCTCTATAAACTGAGTTATCAGGCACTAGCAATTGGATTAGTTCTCTTATCATACACAAAAGAGCCAGGAATCTAATATTTTTTGCCCTTTAAATCATATGATCAAGATGGTAATGCAACAAAATATGATATGTCTAAAGTCAGGATAAAAGTGAGAAAAAGGCAAAGTGTCAATAACCTTATAAATGTTTGAAATTTGACAGTGGATTTGGTTTCTGATATGTATGTAAAAATGTATGCACTATGATAAATTGTATATATTATAAATTTTGTTTATTGTAGGTAAGGCTCCCTCCAGAAGTCAACAGGATTCTGTATGTCAGAAACCTGCCATACAAAATCACTGCAGAGGAAATGTATGATATATTTGGAAAATATGGAGCCATTAGACAAATAAGAGTGTAAGTTTAATGAATAAAAATACTTGTACATGTTTGTTTTTTTTCAGTAAAATTACATTTGTACAAGGTCAATGTCTTAAACATCTCTCTTTCTACCTAAAACAGAATTAAATTGGTGAGTTTTGCTCTTTCAATAACAGATGTAAGTTTTAAGAAGATTCAGGGAAATGCATGTACCATTACACTTGTACATGCATTGATATCCGTATAAATGTTTAACAGGATTACTGTTCTCAAAATGCAATAATTTGCAACTGCCTTAGCCCTAATATAAATAACAGTAATAATATACTGTATGATACAACTGTACGATAAAGACATTCATATGATTTTCTGTTATTTTTAAAGTTGAACAATACTATTTACAGGGGCAATACGACAGAGACTAAAGGAACAGCATTTGTTGTGTACGAGGACATATTTGATGCCAAGAATGCATGTGATCATCTGTCAGGCTTCAATGTCTGTAACAGATACCTGGTAGTGCTCTACTTCCAGCCAAACAAGGTTAGTGGGGGAACATTCTGTAATTATCAAAAAATTTATCATTATATACTGTTTTAGGAAATTTTATTGCTAGTGTTTTGCATTATGTCTACCAGTTAGACAGTAACTAGCAATGACTTCATGGCTAGGGCTGCTCATAACATTAGTCCTGATATTCCAGTATTTTGCATTTCATTTAAAAAAAATATTGTATTGCAATATATTTACTCAATAGCGATATATATATACATATGTACATGCCCGGCAAAATGCTTAAACAAGCTGATTTTGAAATTTTCTATGTCAGGAATTTCAAAGTGCTAGCATTTAGAAAATGTAGAATTTACAAGTTGCTGCATTTGAATCAACAATCTGTGTTTCCTAAGTCAATTGAAAATTACTAGCCAAATCAGATACAAATGTTTCGGATCCACAAAAATATGGGTCAACATTATTGAAGCATTTCAAAATTTTAAGTCATGCATTTGGTATTTTGTATTCTTTCTCATTTTCTTGTTTCTTTCTTTCGTCTAGGCATTCAAGAAGACAGATGATACCAAGAAGAAAGAAGACATAGACAAAATGAAACAGAAATACGGACTATCCACTCCGGAGAAAAAGTGAAAACTGCAGTCCCTTGTTGATATTATCATGAACATTCATCCACCACTTTCACAGCTCATAGAACTCATTGATTGATCTGACATGGACGGATAATCATTATCCAATACACATCTTTCACAAGTGTAAACTATTCACAGTGTCAATCAAATCATGTGAGCATTTTTCATACCTTTTAAAAGTACCAGGGAAGCTGCACAACATCATTTTAGATGTGCAAATTTTTGTTTGTAAACCACTTCAATGACTTCTAATACTTAGGTTTTCAAGTGTGAGATGCACCTCTCTATTTTGGATGACTTTACATTCAGCAAACTAAAATTGTGTTTGTGATTAAAACTGTTAATTTAGGAAGGCAGCATATTGTCCAGAGATCTTTTATTATATCATGTGAATATGAGTGTCTGTTCAGATTTTGATTTTGCATTGTGAATTGCGAAATTGTTCTTGCTTTTTGTAATATTGTTGTCCATAGAGCAAATAAAGACACTGTAATGCTTGTTTGACTTTCATTTATTTTTTTGCAGATATAGATGGAAATACACATTAATATTTAATAAATTAAGAAATAAACAGCAATGTTAAAAAGTTCATTGGTGTACATATACATTTGCAAATATGTTTTCTTTTATGAATCTATAGAAAAGCAAAAACTTCCATTTTTAAAATGAGTCAAGAGATCATATGTTTGATGTCACAATAGTCACTGTGACTGTTGCATTATTATTTAATAAACAATATTTACATTCTACTGTGTTTTTCCATTGAATTCTGTGATCTTTAAATGCCTCTAAATGCAACAACATAATCACTGCGTATGAATTTACATTTAATTTACATAAGTAGTTCCCAAACATTGATTTCTATGTTATCGGTTAAAAATATATTTCCTACATGTTGTTAAAACACCATGTTCTACAATTATGCAACAATAAAATTGATTTTATTGTTATAAGCAAAATTTCATAAGTTATTTTTCATGGATTATATTTTCATGCTCATCTCAACAGTCTATGTGATAACCAGTTTAAACCGGTTCTAGAGCTGTTCTTGCTGTTACTAATTTACTCCCTCCGTGATCTGCAGTTTATATCGATTTATTTTAATAAAATAATTGATTTCATCAATAAGGGAATGCAAATATGAGCATTAAATTATTTATTTTTGACGTCGTCGTGTCAATAACTGCCGTCAGTTGAGCAGACAAATTATCATAACGCACGTTATTCAATATGTCTGTTCAGCTGACGGCAGTTATTGACACGACGACGTCAGATATAAATAATTTAATGCTATAATAAAATGCTTTCTTTGGTGATTCATGCGGGATATGAAGGGGGCGACATTGCAGAAAAAAATACATAACCCGCATTAACGGTTTAAGTAATTTTTTTCTGCAATGATCGGTACCTTCATAACCCGCATGAATCATCAAAGAAAGCATTTTATTGTTTATATTTACAAATTTCTTTTAACAAATTGACTGTAAAAAGTAAGTTAAATTACTGAACTAAATTACTGTTATAATGTACATCAGTACGTTAGCTAAAGAAACAGCCAATCGCCATCTATGGGAATTTGAGTCTGACATCATCATGATTATTTCGTGCAGTCCGTGATTTTCTAGGTCGCTGTAGGTTTTGACCAATCGATAAACGGGGCATGTAGATTTCAGTCCTGTCAGTTTCTATAGAGCTACAAATCAACAAAAAGTTTCCGTAAGAAATAGATGGATATGGCATGTCAAACGTTGCAATATTCTATCTTTTCCATTTGTATTGTATAAATTTTCATTTGTATTGTATAATTTTCTATTTGTATTGTATAATTTTCCATTTGTATTGTATCCATTTGTATTGTATAATTTTCATTTGTATTCTATAATTTTCCATTAGTATTGTATAATTTTCCATTTGTATTGTATAATTTTCAATTTTTATTGTATAATGAATTTATACAATACAAACTGAAAATTATACAATACAAATTGAAAATTATAGAATACAAATAAAAATTATACAATGCAAATGGAAAATTATACAAAACAACTGAAAAAGATCCGAATATTGTAACATTTGACATGCCATAGAGGGAATCATACTCGATAGATGTAAAATATAAATATAAACACGGCTATGTTTGTGTTTAACGTTATACTGCTGAAAGATTTGGTTTTGAAAAGAAAACTGGTCCTTGTATCAAAATTTATTGCTGCATCCCTGAATAATGGTAACCACTTTCTGATTTATATCGAGGTGCATTCACAGGGGCATCTTATTCGCTCTGCTGTCTTTGACATATATGTCATAGAGAGTAGAGAGGATAAGATGCCCCTGTGGTGCATTTTAAAAAGAGTTTTATTTAGTTTTATTTGCATTATTTTAAGAGTAGTTTCCCTTACTTTTTAGCAGACGAATTCCACGGGAATTCCAATAGCTAAAATTAGCAGTGTATTTTTAGTATACAACGCTCATTGGATGTTGTCAATTGATGACGTCATGATCGCCAAGGCTAGCGTTGTGTTTTGGTTACATCACCAGTGTTTCAGCATCAGTAGTTGAGGCAAGACTTTTTCGCAGAGCAAGAATTTCTGAGAAAAAACTGTATAACGGAACTCATGAAGAGTTAAAAAGATGGATTCCAACACACTTAAGAGGGTAATGAAGATATCAAAACAATTATTTTTTTTTTAAGTTGATGTTTATTGGAGGAAAAGCAAACGATCACGATTTCGCCATTGGCGTTGTCAAGATATAGTCTTCATAGTGTCTATAAATAAACTCTTAAAAATATTCAATTGTACCACTTGCAGACTTCATTTCTCGTGGTATTAATAGATAGGACATATATAACTCTAGGCCTTGAGGACAACTCAGCTCTTAACATGAGTTTAATTTCTAAACGGTATATAGTCCTGTATAAAGCACAAATTGTGTAGTTATTATTTTTTTTATTTGTTTGTTATTTTGTAGAAGAGTTGAAAAAAAGATTCATGAAATATACTTGTTATTTTTTTCTTATTTATCAATTCTCGCTGGTAGTAAAATGTTAATTTTTGGTAGAAGAATTGAAATAAATATTTTTCATTTATTTACACCATTGCAGTATTAAATGGAATAAAAGACCTTGTTTTTGCAATCCATTTAAAATAAGTCAAAAATATTCATTTTCTTGAAGTTATTCTTGTGGGAAACAAGATAACTTAGTCTTGATTATAGATGCATCCTTGATGAAGATATATGATGTTTGTTCTAACCTCAGTCATGCGCTCATATAAGTAAATTCACGCAAAAGAATGGTCTTATTAATAATGTAATATTTTCACCTAACGCAATTGAACCAAATTGAAAAACACGAATAATCTATATATTTTTATGAAGTAAGAGCTATATATATGAAGTAAAATAATGATGCTCATTTTTGATTGCCTTTCAGCTAGGTCCTTAATTATTGAATAATTATAATACATGTACATATGATAAAACAATTCTTTAAATGATGATTGTTTGAATGTAAAAGGCATGAAAATAGATGATAGAAAACGACATAATATGAATATCGCTCATTATTTAAAGTAAAATTGAGGTTTTTAATAACTTGTTCATCTACAGTATGCATAGCATGTGGATTCCTATTTGATATCAAAAATAAAGAAGATTCAACAAAATGTGTGTCACATTATATGCGTAAAATTATAAGATTTAAAAATAATGTATACACACAAGGCCATATCACCATATTGTATCTAAATTTCGAATTACATTGATCAAGTTACTGAACATCACTTCTTGCTTTTGAGGATGTTTATGAAAATTCAATTTTGTTCTTTTTTGTTGTTGTTATATCACAGAACAGAATAGAAGAGTCAGATTTATACCAGACCCAAGAATCATCTTCACGTTCTCACGAGAGAATGAGTACGAGTTTACCGACCACGTCCAATATTTCCGGGACACATATGGAGCTCGAGGTCTTTAATTTTTTTTTATTATATCATATACATTGCAATTATATTATAATAGGTTTTTAGTGTAGGTGAAAAATAAGTCTATTTGTTTTAATCCATTTTCTCATTTCGATCTGTAATCTCATCTTTCTATTTCTTCATTTCAATTTCCATCGAAATTTTGTTTTAATAAACTTTGATTTATTGAAGGCCGAGCCTCCAAGTGTTCGATTTCAGCCGATGAATGGTCATGGGGTATCACAATTCACCGGGTCCACTCGCGCAGTGGGCAGAGCGGCGATGGGTGGAGTTAGTATTCCTTGTACTTATTAAATATTTTTTCTGCCTACCAAAGAAAACTAAAATATATAAAGTTCATATTTCAATACTGTTTTTTTTTTTTAGATATTGAAATATAATATATGAAATACTGTCAACCATAGAATTGATGTTCACAGTTGTATGAAGATAAAGTGTGCATATAAGTTATTTGTATATCAAATATTATTTTATTTATGAAGGCAAACCGTGTGCTGAGTGATGCACAAATACGTCACTTTATAACCTCCACTGTGATCCCCCATCATCGCTCGCTGACCAGGACTGAGTCGGTAAGCAGAATTATTTTGCAAATTTACTTCAATACTGTATATCAAGCTACTTTAGTTTTCATTTACCCCCCCCCCCCCCCCCCCAAAAAAAAAACAAAGCACCCCCCTCCCCCAAAAAACCCCCCAAAACCTAAAACCACATGCGTAACCACATTCAATACTTTTTAGGCTTTTTGAATTTGCATATGTGTATTTTGTAGTTTTGAAACATTACACATCAACTGCTAGTAATTAATTATCTTATATCCATGATATCTATTTCACGAAGCAAGTAAACGAATGGTATTCCAGACAGGAAGTCACCAATAGTGCCAAACATTCGTCACCCGCCGTGTCGAGAACAAATATGGAAGTCTCGATTTAGTTTTCTCTATCAATATTAAAAGCATATAGGTATTAAACGTAAGTGGTAGACTCCCCCTATAGTCCTTTATCTACCTTCTAGACTATTTGTACTATCTTTGAATCTCTCTATCCCTCCTACAATTACAATTCTTTATGATTTTTATACCAAATGAAAACGAGTGATTAATGAAACCTTTTTACCGGGTATTTCTTTATGTTTAAAGGTTGGAGGGCAACTTCAGCCAAGCGCTGTACAGCTATCTTCACAAAACAATGGTTCCACTCATTCAGTGGGTAGAGTGATGACAAATGGGGTAAGAATAATATTACTTTCTTAACTGACTTGAAAAACAATTTTAGATGGAACAATCAATACACATAATGTACTAGTATATAGATTGTAATTAACGAGATAAGATTATTACTGACTAGGTGATATTTTGCTTACTTAAAGTCAATCTTTTCAATGCTGACAATTTTATGAATCCATGTTATAAATAATTCGTCCTCCCTCATCATCGCAGACTTACCAACCCCAAAAATTCGGTAAGCCTTTTATGCCCGAGTTGAATGCATAATTTATACACTGACAATAACAGTCTATGCATGTGCATAGACAAACTTAAAATTATTTGTAATGTCGACAGTCTTTGATTTGTGCTGAATTTTGCATGAATATTTTCATTGTGTTTTGGTTCCTTTGTCCTAATAGAGTTTCTCGACAAATAATGAGACATGGCACAACAATTCTAAGACTTCTGATGAGGAGTTCAGCAGGCAGCGGCCATTAGCACAAGTCTCTCCCCAGACCCACATTATCCCTAAGAATATCCAAACAGAAACCACGGCGGTCCCTCAGGCAATACCTGTACCTCAGAGGGTACTAGATTTCATAAGTGGCTCACAGGAAACTCAAAGGGAGGTAAAGACGGCCCCACAGGAAATACCCGAGATAAACAATGTCGTACCTGAAATGCCGGGTCAGACCATCGGGGTCTCCCAGGAAGCATCCGAGATACTAGCAATGGGCGTCCCACGGGAAATCCAAGAGGATATCTCACAGGAAACATGTGTTCCAGAGATAGCAAGTGTCTTGCATGAAATCCAAGGAGAGATCACCTTGAGCTCTCCAAAGATGCAAAGTATCCAGCAGGAAACCCAAGGAGAGGTCGCCACGACATCTCTAACAGGCAATGATCCACAGAGAATGCAATGCAACGCCAATTTCCCTCATAAAACTTTGTCGACTTATGATGTGTCTGTCCATTGTCAGCAAAATGTAAGTTTAATTGTATTATTCCTCACGAAATACGTAAAAAGATGCGAGACTTAATTACAAAACATGGATATAAAATGACTGATTAGTTGGAGTTTCTTAAAATTATAACTAAGAAGATGGATGGATAAGGCGTGTAAAATGCATTTATAAGGACGGATAATATACTGTAAAATTAAAATATCAACACATCTGATAATTTTAAAAAATCATTCAAAACAATGTACATGTATATTTAACATAACATCGATTTGTAACCCTTTAATATGTTCAATACTTAGAATATGTTGATTTAAACTGGCATATGCGCATCAATACCTCCAAATAGTGATATGTTTTAGAACTTCAATGTCTTTAATTTTATAGAGTGGCTCTTGTGTTCCATATTTTTGTCATAGTCTAAATAAGGTCTAATGGAAAACAGACCGATTTCAATCAAGAAAAACGTGTAGAGATGGCCCACTATACATTAAAAATATCATTTTGTATCCCAACGATTGAACGGTTTAAAAAAATATATATACAAGTACGTAAATTCGTGCCCAAAGTCGCATATAGCATTTAAACAATGTACTTCTATGTGCTGAAATAGCTCGGTGGTTAGATCACCAGACATAAGTATTCTTATAGAACTAGGCTTTTTAGGTCGATGTCCTTTCTGATAAAATTTATTTTAACCAATAAAATGTACAACATGACTACTTTATCGCGCTTAAATGTAGAAGAAGAAGAAGTAATAAATAAAAGTAAAATCTTTGACACGATATTGGGGTTCAATATCACCAAAACTTAAGATATTATTATTTTTTTCCTATCGTTTGTAATGATATTCCGAAATTATGCTTTTGCAAACTTGTATTATAGCATTATCAAATAGTTTTGGAACAAATTTAAATTTGAAATTGTATTTTACGACTAAACCAAATGGGCATTTGCGCTATCTTGCCCCCCCCCCCCCCCCCCTTTCCCCCATATTCTTTACTTATCAATTGCAAGATTCCTCAGTGCCTTTCTATCATTTTTTACAATTTTGCTTTTTTGTCTTCAGCGGAATGATGTGTTCCAATCTGAAGAAATTGCTCGAAAAAGCAAAAACCAAAGAGCAAATCTAGAAGTGGTTGCTGATATTTGCGATGACAGACAACAATTAGAAGAAACATCGAACCAGATTGACAAGGAGCGGGTTACCGATTCTGCTAAGCACACATATCTTAAGGTAACAACGCCATCCTGGAAGTTAATAAATAAAACTACTTTTAAAATTATCTACTAGTATGTAAGTTTTTTATGATTAATTGCAGCAAAAACAGAATAAATGGAACAAGTTAAAAGTCACAGTCATGAATAAGAACAAGGCTCTCGCTAACTGCAGAAAGAGGAAAAATAAAATTCGTAGTCAAGAACCTGTACGAAAATGTCGGAAGGTTGATGGAACAGTCACCGGGAAAAGTCAGCAGAGTGTGAAAAAGTCTGAAGAAAATGCAGATTCTGACAAAGAGGTAATCAAATAGGACAAAAGCCGTTGAAATGATGCTCTTGATGAAAAATTGAAGATAAATGAGATTCCCCACAAATTCACTTTCAGTCTAAAACACATTGTTTGTTTCATGAAAAAAAATTTTCACGCAGGTCTTGTCAAAGAATGACGAAGATAACGATGAAATCGTGGACGACGATGTCGAGAAATTTCTCCAACAATTTTCTCTTGATAAATTAAACATCTCTCCGCCGCGGGCTCCGGCAGACACCCATATGCCTGAAGATGTGTCTCCCTGGGATCCGGAATATGCTCTCATTCCCCTGGATCGCTACTCCTGTCGGGAACTCCTTGGTTCAGAGCGCTTCGTCCCCTGCCAGGATTGCTTTATTGACCTCAACCTTTTTCTGTGAACAAGGTCAGGAATAAAGCAGCAGCCGCCGTTTCGGATGAATTTTAATTCAGTCTTTCAGATTTTTATACAATTCTTTTTGAAATTCAGATATACAACTTTCTTGTGATTTCCCCCTATATATTTTAACATATGTATTCTTGGATTATTTTTATTTCTTTTAATTAAACATCAGTTTTCAGTTCATGGATGAAATTGCTTTTTTTTTTTAAATGTACCATACACCAGTGCTGCTTTGAATGATATACACTGAAATGTTACGTTCATTATATATTAAAAATTTTTAGAATTGAATCGTTAATAATTTATAGAAAATAAAAATTTTCAATTAAAAAGATATTTTGTTGTGTATTGCAGCTATTAGAATAATTGCTCTCAAACAATATCGAAGAGAATCTTCGTGAAACGATATTGTGGTACTAGCAAAAGGATAAGAGGTACATGTATATTGTCTACAGTCACAAGTTGTGTTCAAAACTGTTTCAATTATTGATTTTTTTTTAAAGTGAAGAACAACAATTATTAAATTGCACACACAAATTGTCAACATTAATTTTCACCGATCATAGAAATGCGAATTCAGTAAAAGCATACTGTATTTATAATCCTTTTTTTCGTCAGAAACTAAAAGAATCTTCCGCCTACATGTCCAGCATTTGAATAATATTTTCTCAATGATATCTCTTAACGAGTCGGCGGCTGTCCATATCAGTGGCCATGTAGAGTAATATCCTAGTTATGGTGTTCACTAACCAATTGCAATAACTACATGCAATTCGACATTAATTTATACAAGAATAACCTTTTTTCAGTTTCTGATAACTAACTTTTTCAACTTCTAGTATATTCAGGTGATACATGTATGTCAAAATAAACTTTTCCAAATACCAATACTCGACCGTTTCAGCTACCAATGTTAAACCTGGTTTTTCAGCTTCTAAAAGAAAAAAAAAAATGGAAAACCGATGATTGACAGCAATGTTATATGTCAAGTTTTTCATCCTTGATATAATCACAATCCTTACGATGATAAGAAAGCTTGTCATGTCGGTTATACGGATTGGATACAATGTTGGCGATATGGAGCGGAATTACCTGCAACTAATTGTTTTCTTGATCTGTAAGTACACAATTTTTCATCCGTGTCCTCTATGGAATTGCAATTAGAAGACATTCTTAATCAATTTTAACAGACTGCAACGTATGATCAGACTGCACGTGATAAAAAATCATGACTTATCATGGCATAATGTGATAATAACCTGAAATCATCAATATTGTTAGAAGGTTGTACAGATTGCTATCACATGTCTATATATAGAGGGAATTCAACGGATTTCTGTCCATTACCACTGCTTAGAAAATCCGTTGATTCCGGCAACGATGTTTACATAAAAGACAAAAACAAAAATTACCAACCAAAATTCACCCAGCTAATTATAATTTTAGAATTGATACAGAATTTTCTATAGACACCCGTCTCTCAATTTTTTCTGAGGTGGAATGATTATTCCAAAAAAAACAACAACCCAACAACCCATGCTTATTAAAAAAATCGGCTCATGGACCGCATCGCTCACCTGAACAACAGTGTCTTTAAACAAAAGTATTTTATTGACTAGTTTTATTAAATACAAATCAATAGCATGTCTTTATGCACATTAATTTGACGCAATGATTATTTAGGCTCAAACACACATTAACTTGCTTCCTGTTCATTGTTACAATAAAAAACAGAGACCTTTCCTCTAATGGTAACCATTAAAGGGGGATTGCGAGCTCTGTATCTTGCTTATAGCCTCATGACTGACACTCAAATTTTGGTTGATCAACAGAAATGCATTTCTAAAGCATTATAAGAATAAAAATAGGAAAATAAAAGTTGACCAAAAACGCGACCAATTCCCTTTATAAGATTATCATCGTGCAAGGACAACCTAGTTTAGAGGATCAAATGTTATCACAGTGGGTTTACTTAGGTACATGTACATTTTTGTGCGTTGCTGTAGGTCTGTGTTTAGGAGGCGTGGTCCACTGCAGCACTTTCTTCCCCTGTACGACGGCCTCGGACTGCCCGGGCACCTGCTACTTCAAGTCGGAGCGGCCGATCTGTGGCGCGGAGGTGATTGACGGCTACCTGGCGCGGATCTGTGTCTGTGTCGGTCGGTCCATAGATGATGATTTATCCTAAAATTCAATAGTATAACTCGTTGAATGAGTTGGTTGATTTTTATTTGACTGCGTGTATACATTTGTTCTGCTTTGTCCTTTAACAGCAAATGAGTGCAACACAGACAAACAGTGTTCACAGCATCATTGTATAGCAGGCTATAGTGCCGTCTGCTCCACGACTTCGCACCAGTGTAGCTGTCAGCACACATGCTCAGGCGTCTCCGACTGTATTCGATATAACTGTCCTCATGGGGGCGACATAATGTGTTCGTCAGTCTACGGATCAACCAGGACGTGTGCATGTCAAAATGGTTGCTCTTCGAATGGTGACTGTAGCACTAACGTCTGCTCCACAGGAAGTGCTTCCGTTTGTGACGGCGGCCATTGTAAATGTAAGCCCATGTGCCACTCGAATTCTGATTGTCCCGTCATTGTCACGTGTCAGGCCGGCACGATGCCCTATTGCTCACCATCGAACAAACACACTTGTGAATGTGTAGCACGTAAGTAACAGTTTCTCCATCCAGTCCTGGTCCGTCGATTCGGTATACTTGTAATCGAACTGGGCAGACTTGTATACATGCTTCCTCTATTAATTGGGTTGGATAATGTACCGTATCACTAAACCAGGCAACCTTTGATTTAAAAAATCAAACGGGGTCTATCACTTGCCATTGCCAACCTTTGTATTAAATTTGTCGGTCAATGTTTGGCATT
This sequence comes from Magallana nippona, assembly GCA_033439105.1. NCBI lineage: Eukaryota > Metazoa > Mollusca > Bivalvia > Ostreida > Ostreidae > Magallana > Magallana nippona. The sequence goes on from CM065926.1 coordinate 16,705,100, forward strand.
GATACATCAAAACATTTATAGGGTATAGCATTGGTATCACGGTTAGTAGTATACTCTGTTAGTCTTTATAAAGTAACTTTTGACCTCTGGGTCTAAAACCAAAAGGACCTTCCACTTTTGGTCATTATCAACAAAGGTTGCCCACCGCCAAGAAATTTGACACAGATAATTGAGTAAACCAGGCCGTGAACTTTTGAACAGAATATATGAAAAGAGGGCTTTCCCATGTAATGTCCAACCTGTGTAAGAAAAAAATACAGATTTGCCAAGCATAAGCTTTAACGACATTGGTAGGACATTTGATCTATACGGAAGCGAACAGGTGCCACATTTTGATTTTTTCTTTAAAATTCCAAATTTAAAGTTGGAATTTCCATGAGTGAAGTTGGAAATTCCAACTTTAATCTTGGCTTTTCCATCTTTAAGGTTGGAAATTCCAATATTAAAGTTGGAAATTGCAACTTTAAAGTTGGAATTTGAAGAAAAAAATCCACAATTTGGCACGTGTACGCTTCCGTAGATCTAATGACAATTCGAATTATTCACACTTGCAAACTAAAACTCCTCTTTGAAGGGGTTATAAAATAAAATTATTCAAAAAAAACCACAAGAAAACATATGTTAAAGACACAAGGACTGCAAGTACATTTGAGAATTACATGCGTGTCTACAAACTAACAAGATTGCCAGTACTGTAGATTGGTTAATTCAATTACGATGAAGAGATTATGATGATGATGATGATGATGATGATGATTTCGGTGATGGTGATTGTGGTGGTGGAATTGATGATGATGATAATAATGGTGGTAGTGGCGGCGGCGGTGTGATTGTGATGATGATGATGATGATGATGCTTAGTACTGATTAACTATACTAAATATTATTTTGATCTGATGATTTCGTATTTTCATTTTTTTTTCATCTCCAGAACCTGGTTACGTAAGGACATGTTCAACAAATTCTGCGTGTTCAAAAAACTACTGCAACCACAAAAAGGTTCCTTATTGCGTATCACATCAATGTGGATGTACAGGTAAACAAAAAGACTAACTATAGATGTACGTGTACAAGCTTGGGGTAAACCGTCAGTGACAGATATTTATACATGTAGTGGTTTGAATATGACGCCATATTGACCATTCTTGGATCAGTAGATATTGAATACCAAAAGTTTCAGATAACGATAATCGTTAACAGTCATAAAAGGAAGAACTATGGATTACTTCATGGGGGCCGTGAACTGCGACATTCAAGGACAAGTAGACAGGACAATAAAATCATCAAAACTTTAGTTTTCACCTTACTTCGCTACTCGGAAAGTCTTTTATAGCCTCTCATGTAGGTGACATTTGTAATCGTCAATATCTGTGTTTGATTTAATTAGGTTGTATTTTACACTCTTGATTTATAAAATGAAAAAAATAGAAGTAGACAAATGTAAACTGATTGATGAAATATGATTTTAAACAGAATGTTTGGCGGCGACTGATTGTAGTCAATATTGTCCACGTGGATACGAGAGAAGATGCAAGAACAACCACTGTGTCTGCGAAAGTGCGAGCTGTACCACGCACTTGGAGTGCAAGGACCATCAATGCATGTCAGATTTTACACCTGCCTGCGCATCAAACACACACAAATGTACATGTAATCGCATTTGTCACGGCAACAATGATTGTTCCAAGCACCAGTGTTCGAATGGTGATCCCATGTGTACCCCAGCGCAAGTCAACACAAAGATTTGTTCCTGCGAGACCGCGTGTACAGACCATGGCGATTGCTCCAATCACCATTGCTCCAGGAGCTACCATAAGGTCTGTGACTCTGGGTCCTGTGGATGTGGTCACGACTGTAGAAGTGACAGGGACTGTGTTCACTACCACCACTGTCCGTCAGGGAAAACGCCTTTCTGCATGGCGGTGTCAGGCACGCATGCTTGTCTGTGTCTCGGTAAGATTTATCCAGGCATGGATATATGGAGTGAAGGGGGAGGCTGGCCCTATTTTTTTTTTTAAAAATATCTTCAAGTTTTCTTTCTTATATTTGCTCGTATATATACCGGTAGATGCATATTAGTAAATGTAGAAGTCACAATTTTGGTCTTGTCTCTTCATTTTGAAATACGATGGATGTCATTCCTGTCATCAGCAACACTACTAGTATTTCTTAAATATGAATTTTGTCTGAATTTCTTGCACGCAGAATGTAACAATGATGCGGGGTGTTCCCGCCATACATGCAGTAGTCAATTCCACCCGAAATGTTCTCAAAATGTCTGCACGTGCGAGCACAATCCAAGTAAGCACATTGGAATGCTAATATGGAATGTATATACTATTTGTATATCATATTTTTTAAAGTTATAATTATTTTCTATATTCCAGTTGTTACATAATAAGTTCTAGATTTGTTTATGTTGTCTATAATTAATAGAAATCGTCATTTGGTCCTAACTAGGAGAGAAAAGTAAGCACATTGTTCATTAATAAAACTGTTATTAACGTAACAAACAATTTAAAAGGTGTATATTAACTTAGTTAATGGGCATTGGTCATCGTGGGGGAGGTGGCACACTTGTTCAAATACTTGTGGAACCGGAACTCAAACTCGCCAGCGTTCCTGTAACAATCCACGTCCGAATTACGGTGGCGCAAAATGTGCAGGGAGCAGTAGCGACACCCAGACCTGTAATGTATCGTGCATTGGTGAGTGAAAAAACTATTACTGATTGTCTGGCTATACACCATTTTGCTCCAAAGTCAACTGCATGGGTCCCCTTCAAGCCATGGAATTACGAATCATATCTAGTTCAAGATTCTTCAAAATCGCAATTATGGTTCTTTAAGTTGTCTCCTCTAACATCGCAGTAACAAATTCACTGATCTTCAATTTCTTTTTTTTCTCTAGATTCTTGATTTCTTATACTAGTAATTACGAGTTACCATGTAAACACTTATATAACAAAATAATATAATAATGATTCAGTTGATGGGCAGTGGTCGGCTTGGAGTAAATGGGCTTCCTGTTCAACATCATGTGGACCGGGGTCTGAAACCCGGCACAGAACTTGCACGAACCCGGCGCCAGCTCATGGCGGTAAAGGGTGCGGTACAGCGAGTCAGGAGACCAAGGCATGCAATACTAAACATTGCCCAGGTACAGTGAAAAACAAGTTTCATCTTCGTGACATGTAATAACTAAAAGAATACCATAGATAACAAGTCCTCGATTTCGTCATGATACTTTAGAGTTCTGAAAAATGTTCACGGAACAATCATAGAAATTGTCCTTTTAAGATGATTATTTTAAAGAAAATATATAAATTGCAAGTGAAATGCTCACAATTTCAGCATCTTTAGCGATGTCAAAAATATCGATAAATGTTACTTTTTTAACTTTCCAATCCAATTATATTTTAGTCTTACATTGACAGTACATGTGTGTGTGTGTGTGTGTATATATATATATATATATATATATATATATATATATATATATATATATATATATATATATATCCCATTAAGAGTTGTATCTCTTTTTAATTAAGACGACAGTTTTAACAACGTTTCAATTAACCCAAAGTTTTATAGAAGTTTTTATCTTTGCAACTTTTTGCAAATAGTTAATGGCGCATGGTCACGATGGGGCTCCTGGGGTACCTGCTCGACCACGTGTGGTGCAGGGGTTCATATCAGATCTCGTTCCTGTGACAGCCCTAAGCCGGCCTATGGCGGACACAATTGTCGAGGCTCCAATCACCTGTCACAGAGATGTAACTTGGGATCATGCCCAAGTACTAGTTTTGTCATTTCTCAATATTGCATCCTTAAAAAAAATATCTTTTTCGAAAGTTTGCGAATTAAGCAAGCATAAACATCTTTATTGCAGTACACGGTGGTTGGTCGAATTGGGGAAAATGGGGCTCTTGTAGCGTTACGTGTGGAGCTGGAATTATATCCCGAACACGGTCTTGCACACACCCAGCGCCTTCACACGGTGGAAAGCCGTGTTCCGGAAGTGTTCGGGATACACAATCTTGTATTTTAGCCCCTTGCTCACGTATGTAAATAAATTCTAAACAAAACAAAATAAATTGATAAAAGTAATGAAATATATATATAAAAAAATAAGGAGAAAGATAAGTCCACATGATGTAAAGGAAAAGATTTAGCATATTAAGGCATTATTATTATATTGAAAAAAAAAACCGTTTAATGATGCTAGCTTTCAACTCCTGATTGAAAGAGATACAGAGGAATAAAACGAGTGAAATGGACCCTTTTTCTTTTTTCTCTATCCAGGATCATGTGCTGACTCTAGCGACCAATGTGCATTACTGAAGGACGTTTTCTGCGCATCTGGCAATGTGGATGGTCAAAATGTCTGTCCTCAAACCTGTGGACTTTGTCGTAAGAAACACAATACAATACCAAACCAAACAGTGAAGGACTTTCAAAGATGCATGTTTCTTAAGAAAACAATTGCCAGATTTATGATATTCTTCCTTTTTGCTAGCGGTCGATGGTGGCTGGGGTAATTGGGAACATTGGAGCATTTGTACCGTAACCTGTGGGGGCGGGGCCAGACTCAGATCCAGGCAGTGTGATAACCCGGCTCCATTACGTGGCGGGGTGAACTGTATTGGATCTGCACAGGAGGCAGGAGATTGCAACCCGCAGGAATGTATAGGTTGGATTTGAGATGAATTAAAATGCAAATACATGCAGATAGATGCCAGAGAATGGTTCTTTAATTCCAATTTTTTTCCTGTTTGGGACGTTTTTTCCCCCATAACTGATATCAATAATTGAACAGACAGATTGTAAGTGATTTTTTTAAACGTTGAATCAATAAAATTATGGTATACACCATTCCTGACATGCATCCACCATCCTTACATAAAGAAAAATGACTGTGCATGATGAATGATTTATATGTAAATTACTTTGTGGTTTTGTAATACTTCTGAGCAATGAAAATGGTAAAATGTATTTCTACTTCAGTGGACGGATCATGGGCTTCGTGGGAAAGCTGGACCACGTGTTCAGTAACGTGTGACGGTGGAACAAGTGCTCGGTTCCGGACTTGCTCAAACCCCACGCCCTCCACGCACGGGAAATACTGCGTCGGTCCATCTTTTAACGTCACATCGTGTTCTCAGATACCTTGCCCAGGTAAATTGTTAAAATATAGGTCAGATAATGAAGTAATTGCCAGGCACGAAGCATTGACAGACTCTTAATCCACGAAGGGCAGCGCCTTATATCAATGTACATATGTACAATGTATATATGAACTATCTATATAATTTTTCCACACTTTCCGAAAAATTGGATTGACAGTTAAAGAATAAATTTTAGGACACCATGAAAAGGGGCATTTGAGACAAAAAATACATAGAAAATATCAAAATAAAGTATGTCAAGTAAAGTAAATGTATCGTCATGCAGACATACTTTTCCTTTAGTAGTCCGAAATATCTAACGTTTTCCTGGCTTTTTTAACGATTTTGATATTTTACATGCCAGGAAAACGTCAGAACCGGCGCCATTACGAAAACTGGAAATTCACCGTCTCCAACTGGAAGCGACATTCTAGACTCGATTTTAAATAGATGTATTTAAACTCAATAATACAGCTTAAAATATAATTTTCCTGCACATTTCGATAATCACACTAATAAACAATAGTGTTGTTGACCCATTTTCTCGCGAGATTTCAAAAATGCACGAAATCAAAACAAATATCTACAGTTCGATAGGATGTGTTCAACAACCTGTTTATGGGAAGTAAGGACCCATAAAAGCGATATTAGTGAAGAGCAAAATCATCGTTTTATTAATTAGTTGTGAGTGAAACATTTGATTCAACTCATAAATATTTAAAATCGAGCCGAGAATGCCGCCTCCGGTTGGAGGCGGCGAATTTCCAGTTTTCGTAATGGCGCCGGTTCTGACGTTTTCCTGGCATGTAAAATATCAAAATCGTTAAAAAAGCCAGGAAAACGTCAGATATTTCGGACTATTCCTTTAGGTGACTTAACAGCCACTTGTGTCATCAATTTTTTTTGGAAGTTTTCCAATAATATTCTAACTTAAAGACTCTTAAACCACTAACAATTAAACAAGTACATTCTCTGGGTAGTCCTTATTAAGATATGTTAATATCAGATTAACTGCAAGAATTGATTCCATAGGAAAGTTTTACTTTGCATGTAGTCCAACGATTTGTTCTTCTTTCAGTAAATGGAAATTGGTCCGCCTGGTCTGATTGGTCCACGTGTAGTGTCACATGTAGCGTTGGCGTGAAAACCCGATCCCGGAGCTGTGACAATCCCCCGCCTCAGTTTAATGGACATGCATGTGTTGGCAATGTCACAGACAAACGACCCTGCAATGATTCTGTATGTCCTTGTGAGTAATCGAAGTAATCTATGCATCTCATTTTCAATAGGTCAGATACATTGAAAATGTTTAACAAAACCAGACAGAAAGGTTGCGGTTTTTTTTTTTAAAATGGCATTTTTTTCCAGATGTTTGCAAAGACTTGAGTCCGGAATGCTCTACCCATAAGAACGTGTTTTGTGCAGCGGAACATCCCTATGGCCAGCAACTGTGTCCGCTTACCTGTGATACCTGCAGTAAGTTGCACAGGTACCCGGCGTTTTAAACTTTTCTTTTAATGATAAAAAAACCCTTGTACCATAATATTATAATATTGTATAGTTCAAGGATTTTTTTCATTAAGAGAAAAGTTTAAAACATCAGGTGCCTGATGTAAGTTGCCCCAGTTTCACATTTGAAAACTAACACCAGTAGTAAAAGTATAAAACAGCGTTGATTCGCTTGGTCTCATAAACAATTACTAAATCCTTCCTGTCTTCTTTTGGTGCAGGAGTAGATGGCAATTGGACACAGTGGTCAGCCTGGAGTTCGTGCAGCGTCAGCTGTGAGAACGGAACAAGACATCGCACCAGGAATTGTTCAAATCCTGCACCGGCCTATGGCGGGAAAGACTGTAATGGAACAAGCAGCGAAATCGAGAACTGCGCGCCAGAAGCATGTCCAAGTAAGAACATGAAGTTCGAAAATTAATTGAAAGTAATGGCTGCGCAATAAATGATAAAAATGATCACACGGTCAATAGTTTTCTCGCGAGCAGGAACACATATATTTACAAAGGAGATTAATTTAATTTGGAATCTTATGACATATTAAACTACTAACAGATCAAAACTTTTTTGTCGCTTTCTTGACAGTTCACGGGAAGTGGTCTAATTGGGCTGGATGGTCGCCTTGTTCCCTGACATGTGGAGCAGGCGTTCAAACACGTGATCGGAAGTGCGACAATCCAGCGCCCTCTCATAACGGAAATTTCTGCACCGGAGATCCCTATGAAATCAAGCCTTGCATGCATGGCTGCCCAGGTGCGTTCGGAACATAAATACATGAAACAATCCTTGATTCATTGTACACATTGTTTGTTTTATGGCCCGTCAAGAATTGTCCACTTTATTGAGAGGAAAGATGAATTGGTCAATTTTGTTGAGTCAGGGTTTACAGCTCAACTTTATTAGAAGTTACATTGAAGTTTCGATCCTCAGTTCTATCAGGGATATATCTCTAATCTTACTTGTTTGCGTACAAAATAAACTATGGATTCAATATCTTTCAATTATTTTTTTTTCATTAAGATATTTAATAATATATTGTACCATTTAATCCGGATTTGGTGCATGGCCTTGCTTGTAAAACTTAATATTTGAATTAATTTCTAAGTATTATGTCGGTCAACTTCTCTCCTTGCAGTGAACGGAAGTTGGAGTGATTGGTCGGGCTGGTCACTATGCAGTGTCACATGTGGAGCGGGTGCACTTAAGCGCACGCGCGCATGTACGCATCCGTCACCAAGATTCGGTGGCCAGAATTGCACGGGACTGGATACAGAGACTCAACCCTGTAACAAAACGGAATGCCCACGTCAGTTATTATATTTTGTTGTTAATATTTTTTTATCCTTGTTAAACGTCAGCATGAATACATATAAAATTTGTAATATCCTTTAGTTGTATGTTTATATCGTGGGACTCGTAACAATCAAAATAGAGCCAGATTTGTCATTGAAAAACATAAATGTATAATTTTATATATTTAAAAAAAAAAACTATCATGCTTCTAAACTAACTGATAAACTGGTGTTAGTTTCGCGTTGCTTCCACGGATCGGCTAAAATTGGAATATAATCTCATTCTTGCATATTAATCCAAAATCTTAATGATGGCAGTTTTCACCAAAAAATTAAACAGACAAACAAAGCTAACAACGGCAACTAACGTCCAAAACTTCACATTAAGAAATACACAGCGAAAAAAAAAATGTAATCCAAAGCCAAGCATCACGTTGTCCTGAACTCTTTGTGTTTCAGTACTATGTGAGGATCACGACCCCGGCTGTACTATCTTCACCTCCAACATCTGTGCTGCCAACAACCCACAGGGCCGACTCATGTGTCCCAAAAGCTGTGGTAGTTGTGGTTAGTATGAGTAATTACCATGTGCTAATAGGTTGTCCGCTGAGATTGAAAATTGATGAGATGGGACACATGTTTATATTTTTAGACGAAATCGACTGTTTCCTATTCTTTTGGATGGTGATTTTCGCGAGGGTATTAATTTTGTCTTACTCTGGCGGTTATTGCCAAAATCGCCAAAATTAAGCTCGATGATACACTCTGATATTGTCAAAATTACCACCGCTGAAACAATATGTACAAAATAATATGTACATGTTTTTATCTTATGCCACTTAAAGACATTGACGGAGGTTGGAGTTCCTGGGGACATTGGTCTGAATGCAGCGCCACCTGTGGTGATTTGAGCGTTAGAAAACGTGATCGGATATGTAATAACCCTATCCCACAGAATGGCGGGAAAGCTTGTGAGGGCAATATCTTTGACCTAGAACTTTGCAACGTCTCATCATGTCCTCAAGGTACTATCAATTCAATCCAATACTATATACTTATTTCAAGTTACTAATGAGTAATAAATGTTCCGCCAATTATTTATAGTTTATAGGCCTAATATAATTGATTTGTCATAAGTTTGGAAAAAAAAAAGTTCCTTAAATTTATCGTTTAGATAGAGTCCTAATTTCTTTAACAATATGTTGTGTCATATACAGGTAAGCCTTGTCCGACATGTGATGAAAATCTCACCTGTACGTGGGACTATTTCTGTGACGATACGGAGACTTGCATGATACGGTCATATAGCGGGTATAACTTTACCGTCCACTGTTCCAAGGTATGTAGTGACTCTAAAGTATATATATTTATTGTAAAGTATATATTGATTCTAAGGTATGTATTGATTGCAAGGTATGTATTGATCGTAGGGTATGTATTGATTCTAGTAAGGTATGTATTGGTACAGCCGTATGCAACACATTCGTTTGGGGTAGGCATATTACATTATCGAAACACAAAATACCGTAATACGGGCATACATCTTTGTTGGGTTGCGGGTATAACATTTCCGTCCATTTTTTATGTAATAAGTCGTAACATGCGTAACTTTACTATCTATTGTAAGAAATGAAATGCTACAATGGTACAGATGGTATATATCTTAACGTCCACTAATCTAACGTATGTAAAAATAAGTTCGTAACGTAGGATATGTAATACAACGGTCATATACCGGGTACATCTCCTATGCAAATTGAATATATAAGCCGACGGTAGAGAGTGTACCGGGTATAATGTGTCGTTCGATATGCACACACAAGCGAGACCGGATGTAGGTTTAATTGTCGTACAGTCAGTATATTGTTACAATCCATTGTTCAAAGGTACCATGTAACCGGTTTTCGCGAGTTGCAAATTTTGCGAAAACAAAGTTAAGCACACATTAATCAACGTATTTACTGTGTGTTTTGATTTTTTCCAACATAAAGAGAGTTGAAAATATATCAAAATTATAGATAATCGCCAATAGAGGAAACAAGTATGTAACGATTCGATTTTATGTACCGGGTATAATTTTCTCCGTCCATTGTTTTGAGGTATGGACTTTATGAGATGATCATGCTCGTTCATGGTTTATTATATCTTTGATACCATCTACGATTTATACAACCTTGCAAGTGGTGTAACATTATTGATGTATTTTATACAACTTAGAGTTATATAGCATTACAGTACCAGTAATTGCTCTAGGTACGTTATATATTACAGTCCACGTACCGGTATTAGTTTTAAACCTTGGTCATTATTCTAAGATATGTGATTTTTCTTTGGTAAAGGATTGTATATGATGATAAATATGGCACTGTTGTTTTGAATTTTTTTTATAAATAAAGAAAAGTCTGTTGTTTTATAGTTATTGAATAGCTAAATCTTTGTATTTTGTCTTTAATTGATTTATCTACTATGAAATTTGTACAAAATCTTTGCGTTATTGTTATTTATTTATTTTTTTTTTTTTAAGATCGAAGACTGTTCGTTTGAGAAGGATGTTCTATCTAGCGGGGAGATATTTTGCTGTGACGACCGACCCTGTCTCCAGGGAATTCTCGGCGTCTAAAAAATCGACGAAAGTGAAACTAACAGAGTTTACCTAAATACGACTATATTTTTATACACTAAATGCTACATTGGAATATAGTTTGTAAATGATAAATATGTTTTTGATTCATCACTGCTTCCAGAGTTGTTATTTATATTTTGGAGTTCTTGTTGCAAACCTGCTTCGTAACAAAAACATCTTTTCAAATAAGCAAGACAACAATGCACGATTGGTTAATAGAAACAGGCAGAGATTGCAATAGGCTCCCCCCCCCCCCCCCCAAACACACACTTTTTGGTTTTTGGTTTTTAAAAAATTATGTAACAAATTATTATTGTGAACGAACATACATAAACAATTTTGTTGAGAAATATTTGTAATAAAATCAGATATGGAATATTGAATATCAATAATTTTTAAATTAATAATCAAAATATTTATGTATTATTCTAGCTAGCTGTTAATATGTAGCTCACTGGCCATGGCCTACAAAAATTGGATGATTGTCCATTAGAATTTTTTTTAGATGTTGAGCTACAGATCTGCAGCAACATTATTCAGATTTCACAATTACAAAGTTCTTATTTCACAACTTAATGAAATGAACAACTTCAAAGAAATGAATGAGATTGATCTTTTCAAGTAGTTTCTTTCAACAAAAGGATCTTCAATGTTACATAACAAGAGATAAATTGGACAGTTATTTTGCACTGGATCAATAATATTAATCATAAAACACTTGTGGTTGTTCATAAAAGCATGCTGAGGATTCAGATCTTCCTTTCATTTGATTGGCTATTTGAAGCATAAGTTGCCAAAGTAACTCCTGTTTCATTCATTTTCACTGACAAGCAAAATTGCATTTAACAAGATATTTATGTACATTTACAGCACTTTGGAATCATTGATTAGATGCTAGGAAATATTAATCACCTACATAAGGTAAATTAACTCATTGGTTTCTCTGCCTAGGATTAATGAAAGTAAAACTCCTAATAAAGAACAATTTCTTAGTATCCAAAATAGATTTTACTTACCTGGGTAATAGAAAATGCAATAACCATTACATATATTTTTTATGTCTTAAGATTTATTTTTTCTTTACGAAGGACAAAAATTCCAAATTTTCTGAATTTGCATGTCATATTAGTTGCATAGATAATTAATTTGTGTACTCTTATTATCATTTTTTTTTTTTTACATTGAATCTTGATCGTACATTTGATACTCGGTCACTTCTGATTCATCCACTGTCTGTGCTAACTTCACATCCACGTCACTACTGCTGATCCCTGTCCAATCCAACACTGTGAAACAATTACCCACTGTTAAGTTTTCTGATGCATTAGAACTGCTCAGAGAAACAGCTGCACTGTTTGCAAGGTCAGTTTGTAAGCTAGAATTGGATTTTTTCCGATGGTCTCTTTTATATTTTCTGTCACGTTCTTTTTCTTTTTGACGAAACTCTTTGTTATTCAAACGAGCTAGTTTTCGCCGTTCTGCATCTCTTTTTCTTTCTTTTTCTCTGTATTCAGGATCTTTTCTTCTGTCTTTCATTCTTTGTTTGGCTTGCACTTTTTCTTGTTCTCTATGAAAAATTTGTATAATAATAAATAAAATTTATTCACTGACCATCACCTCAAGGTAAGTACTATTGTAACTTGTTTGGAAATATTTGCCATTTACTTCCTCTCTTTTTATCTTAGTATAAATATAAAATACCTGTATTCTTTGTTGGCCCTCTGCTCCCTTTTATACATCCTATCCTTTTCTCGCTTTGTGAGTTCCTTGACTGTCAGATGAGAATTGTCCAGTTCTGTGTCCAATCTGGATTCATTATTAGGAACAAGTGCTATGTACGATTGAACAAAGGACTCTTCATTTCCATCTCTGTAATAAAAATGAAAACAGAAATATTCAAATACATGTATAATTATAGTGAAGCAAGCTAGGACATTTTACAAGGTTTAATGTGTGAATGTATGAGTTCATAAATCAAAACCGGTCCTTGTTTTGATGACATTGAATACTGTAAATGTTTTGTAGCTTTATTTACCATAACAACATGTGCTTTACAAAAAGAATCTTCAAAAGAAAACATGTTTCCCATCAGCAATGGATTATCATTTGAGTTTGCCCTATGTATACCATATGTACCATATCAAGGACATACCGGTGTTATATAGTGCCTTTTCCCCCTAGCCATCTTTCCCCCCGGAAAAATGGCTATATAGCAGTTTTTCCCCCACGGAAAGCTGACTATATAGTGGGTTTTCCCCTTTTTTATAGCCAGATTACCCCCACGGAAAACCTACTATATAGTAGATTTTCCCCCTTTTTTACATTCCGGTCAGGTTTATGGCGGACCATTCGTGGCAATAATTTGCAATAACTGATATTATATTAATTTCTCATAATAAAGGATAATTATGGCATTTATTAATACATAGAATAAAATACAAGGTTTTTTCACCCTTGATATGAAAAAAGGCACGGCCTTCATAACATTCCTGTGTCATCATCATTTATTTCACCTTTTGTTATACCTTTTTGGAACACCTTTTACGCGGATTTCGGAATACCTCGAATCTTTTTCATCTAATCGATGCTTATCTACAGTTTTGACTTCGACGTTATGACATTGACATTTTTCACAGAACACGTCAGAATACATTTGAGTGAAAATACGCCGGTTTGGAACTTTAATTTTCCTATGTATTATCATCTATGTATAAGCTCCTCCCAGGAAACTAACTGACTAATCTTGACTAAATTTTGTAGAGGAAGGGAATAAGAAGTGGAAATGTATTACTCCCTTCGTCCAAAAGGCTATTAATTTTAATTTAATACCGTTAGAATTGACGATCTTAAATATAATCATATATTTCTACATCTAAATATCAAACGAGAGACAGGGTGTAATGATATGATAAGGAACTGAAATGTTTTACTTCGATTGATGGGGTTCTAAATCATGGGTAAGGGGTATTATAATTTATTATGTATTAAAGGCGTGTGTAAAGTTAGTATTTACAATTTTGTTTTAAAGTCACGCATATTCATATTCATGTTTTTATGCACATTTTTTACGAAAAGCGAGGTTTATGATGTAAACATTTTCTTAAAAAATGAAATGGCTTCACAACCAGAACAAAGTCAGTATCTTTGCTGGTTACTTTGGAAAATGTGAAATGGAGCTTGAACTAACCATGTATACATTATTATTCACTGCGTGCTAATTTTTCCGCTTTTTATTTTGCAACGTGATTTATAAATATACAATTTTGAAAACGAAGTCATATAAAACAAGATATACGATTCACTTACCTAAAAATCTCACCATACTATTTATTTCATATTTTTGCAATACAGATTTACTTGTGTACCATATTATTTCTTCGAACAATGAAACAAGGGTAATTAGAAATAAAAACTAACACATTTTTTGTGATGAGCTGACTTATTTTTTTGAAATATAAGCTTGATCTTCTAATCAATTGGCAAGTAAAATAAAGTCGTATATCAAGTGCGCTACTGTTGGTTATTTATTTTTGTTTTTCGGTTGCTACTTTTATGAATAAAATTTTATTGATTTATTTATCTAGTTATTTAGTATATCATTAGTCATCTTATGAATTGATTAAATGTTTTGCAGAATAATTTACCCGCGTACCTTTTTTAAAATTTTTGTTCGTAAATTTAAAAAGAAAAGCAGAATTAAACGTAATTTTCAACCATTTTGATAAAGAAATATATGAATGAGTGTGTATTTTTAAATGATGTTTTTACTTTTAAATGACCGTAAAAATATGGTGATGTGGTCATCTCTAGTTTATGAGATATGGGACCCTAAAGAATATGCACTATATTCATTATAATAGGATTTTAAACATCGGGCTCTGAAACATCGGAAACAAAATTTCTCTAAAACAGAGGTTTAGCCTGGATAAAATTTGCACAAACAGACAGACGGACTGATAGATTTATTAAAAAATTCTCAAAACATTTTTCACTTACAAATTCAGAACACATAATTATGCATATAAGTGTATATCTTGTAAAACCAAGTACTTTTTTTCAATTAATTACCTAAATTAAGTTCTCTGTAAAATTCCATTACACACGTTTAATTTTCAGCATTGTCTATAAAAAATAATATATCGGCAAAACGAAACTTAACCTTTACATATGAATGCAGATATATGCAACCTGGGAGTGTAGAAACATTGATTTTAATCCTTACTGGGTTTCCATAAATATTTTTTATAAAACATGAACCAAAAACGTGAGGGAGAAACCCTACTATGGGGGAAAAGCTACTATATAGTAGCTTTTCCCCCCTGGGGGAAAGGCTACTATATAGTAGGTGTTCCGGGGGGTAAGGCTACTATGGGGGAAAAGCTGCTATACAACACCGGTACATATACTTTTAAAATTAAAATATCATAACCTTCAAATGCCAGATTAAAGAGATAAATTACAATAAGCTTAATGCAAGATTTGACATAATCAATCATTTTCACAAAACCAATACTTAATTAGGAGGGAACATAATATAATATAGGAATATCGATTGCCTGTTGTTCAATCAAGTTGAATGTATTTATTTATCAAGTACATTAAAATTTGGTTATAAAGAAAAGTGCCTGGAACAAGTGATTTTGATTTGTTCAACATGTAATTCCTTTTATCCAATAGGATAATAAATTACCACTAATACATTTTTTTTTTAAAAATAAGGGGCAATAGAACTGAATTTGCTTTAAGTGTAAATTCATTGTAAGTGTGTTTGCTATAAACATGTTTTACTGTATAATTATATTTAAAAAACCCAAATATCTATTGAAGAAACATATTATTTGCTAGTATCTGAGAGAGAATGATGCTACTTATGAATTTACTCACCCAAGATCTGATGGAGTGATTGGAGATGGTTCTAGAGATGACTGGAAGTTTTCATCACATGACAATTCTATGGTATTCAAGACGTCTAGATTCTCAATAGGCACAACACTGGACTCGTCAAAATCACCACCAACACTCTCATCATCTGTGGTTGTCACGACAATGGTTTCCTGGGCAACATCACCCGATAAAACCACTTCCTCCAAGTTTTCTGCTAAGATCTCCGGGTTTTGAGGAATAAAGTAGACTTGAACTTTACTGTTTCCTTGATCTATAATATTTAATTAAATACAAATTAACTTTCTTTTCACTTTAGTTTTATGGCTAGTGTAGTTGGGGGTGACTTTTCAGTAAAATAAATTGTCATTTCATTGATATTTAAACTGAATTTTAAGACTTTTACAGACTTTAATTATGTTTATATATGACAAGGCAAATCTATTATTATTTCCTTATACATAATATGTTTAGATAGAATGTTCTATCATTAAAATGTCATTGTCTTACGAATCTGGTGTAAGGTTTATAAGATGAGGGCTTGTCCCAAAACTCAGTTATAGTCTGTACCAAGTCATTGTTTACGTCAATTTTTTATAAAAATTGACGAAAATTAACATACCTGTCAATTAAATAATTACATTTGTAATCGATTAAAGGGAAAAAACCCAAGATATCTTCATTGACACTTCAGCTATTTTTACCAAGAGAAACTCACAGGAAAGAAAAAAAAAATTCTAACAGAGATTTGTAATGGGAAATGTTGACGTCTTTAAAGCTGACATGAATTCATAAAATACTGGTTGCCACATTAGTTTAGATGGCTTCAATTGGGGTATATATTCCTGACAAGTTACAGTTGGTTGTTTTCTGATCGAGGTAATCAAGTTGCATGGACTTTTAAAGGCATAAACTACACTTTATGGTAATATGTTTAAAAAAAGAAAATAAAAGAAACTACAATTAGTAAGAAATAAAAGAGGATATATTCTTTGAAATAATTTCAAAAGTATCTGCATTATCTTCATTGAATTTCACTATCCCACACAAGTATATGATGAATGATTATTTTTCTCGCATTATTTTACATCAAAAAACGATGTCTGACAACTTTCTGATATGACGTTTAAAAGTTTACGTTTGGTTTATCCTTCCGCGTACCACAAATAGTATAAGTCAAAAAGATAGCATGCGACCATATTTTTACTAAAAACATGATAAATTGTAATCAATTTAGCAAAATAAGGACTTAATGGATCAGCTCATTCTATCATTTATCCTTTCCTTACAGCATATGATGTTTGTTTACATTTTACGGCGGCGTAGTAATACACAGTGTGAGACAGAAAAATCTCACACTGCTGTCTCATACTGGACAAACCGATCTCACACCGGTGATAATGCGAGAAAACATGCTATAATCAATCACCTGGGATGATTTCTAGACGTTTTTGGCCTTTTCCCCGTTCGGCCTTTGACATGTTCGGACCGTAGTAGTTCCGGCCCCAAGTCGTTTCGGCCTGTGTATTATTGTAGAGATTTTATTTTATTTTCGAATGTTTTATACTTAGAGTGTATTATTACCTATTATTTTCAAACATCTTTTGCCTGATTTCGGAAGTTTTATTATAAAATATATAAAATTTAGAGTGATGTTAAAAAAGAGAGCATTTCTTAAGTCAGTTTTCCCTTTCGAAGTGATGAATGTTGTCATCATTTTTGTATATTTAATCATAATGGCTCCTTATCTGTTGATATGTTAAGATAACTCATGTAATAAATATAATGAGAATTTTAAGAACACAACATAAAAACACAATACAAAGCATAACAAATTACAAACACATTCTCTACCGAGTTCACAATATGCAAAATTATTAATGGTTCTTTTACTAACATCTAGTAGTACTTTTCATTTGAGCATTTGCTATGATAGAATTTATATAAGATGACCATGCAGGTTAAGAAGTTAAGAAAAAAATGTCGGTACTTCAGGGACTGATGTAAGTTAAAAAATGAATAATTGCCTAAGTAAAAGCATTTTCTAATTGTACAATCATTTTTTCAACTTAAAATTTTAACCACGTGTATTTCAACATTTTTTAAATAACTGGGAGTTAACTTGAGGTTACTCTTTAAAATGAATATTTATCCATATTTTTTACCGGACGTAATCTTTTAGTTCACATATGGTTAGTGACGGACATGAAATAAAATTAAAAATAAATTCCATATAACAATAATATGTATCTGCTATTATCATACATGGGTCAATATCAAAATACGCAGCCTTTTGGAAAATATAAAACATGAGAAAATATAAATAAATGATTTATGTTTTGCCATATTACAATCTCTTCATTAAATTTGTTACACTGGTTATTAATCGATTAATTATCTTAACTGACGAACACTTTGATGTCGATGGTGGGGGACACACTCCATTTCAAAAAACAACAACAAAGAACTAATAGTAACGAACACATTTATTAAAACAACACTAATTTATTATCTCAGGCCGAAACGACTAAGTATCTAAGGCCGAACCGACAAGGTCCGCAACTCGCCAGGGCCGAACAAACCACCGTCCGAACGGGAAAAAGGCCGAAACGACTTGCTACCCCTGGGATGCTCAATCATCTGACACATCCTTCACTACATAAGAAATATTTTTTCAAAAATTAATTGATCTTTGTAAATTTTAACAAAATGCATACCTGACATTCCCCATCTAAGTCTTCATGTAATCACAGAAGTTGTAAGATATATAACACTTATTTGTTGTGGGTTTTTTTCCTGTACAGCAACTCCGGAAACATTACCCGCGCCCTAAAAAAGAAAACGATTTCTAATTTTTCCGGACAAAATTTTTCAAGATTACATTTTGAGATGCTTTAAAAATCACCAGAATTGTTTAGGCGCATGTTTTTAAAACAAACGTTATCATTTAATCAAAGAAAAACAATTATGTATCCTTAAATTGAAATACTAAAATTAATCAAGGAACGATTTACCTCAAACAAACAAACCGGATGTAAGATTTATTGTATTCCGGTTTTTAGTCATCTGTGGTTGATGATGGAGAAAATGTCATTATCTTCATAATTTTTCAATTTTTTGGAGAGATTACCATTGAACTTCCTCTGTTGAAGTAGAATTGCAAAGGATCGTATTATGAGAATAGGGTAATGTTAAACTAAAAGTATTTGACAAGTGAACAAATCAAACAGTGCCGTGAGAGGAAATTTAATAGATATCTCAATGAACTCATTTACTACAGCAGTCGACTTCATTGTCATTGTCAGTATACACAATATATAAATATATTATATATTGGAGAGTGAGATGTGAAAATTTCACCCCGTGGCGATGTAAAGTCATAATTTATGATAGTTGACAACTATAGACTGAAAGGTTTAGGATAATGATAAAATATAGTGTCACTTGTTCATTGGTATCCTTTTCCTTTGAACATTTTCAGTCATCTGCTATAAGCCTATTGTTTAAATGATATTTTTATGTTATTTTCTGTATTTAATTGAATGAAATATAGAAAAAATAATAACAAAGAAAAACAAAAATCAAACTTACTTTAATTATCCATATCTATTTTACAGCTACTTGTCTTTGTTCATCTCCAGGATGTGAAAGCTTTTTTGCTAAGAAACTTTGATATCAGTTCAGAAAATGATTGAGTCAAGAACATTTTCTGTGTCTGGTCAGACACAAAATGCATTCAAGGTCATGCATGAGTTACGACTGCGTAATTTACTATGTGATGTTATACTCAGCGTAGATGGAAAGGAATTTACCGGTCACAAAGTAGTGCTGTGTGGGTGTAGTCCGTATCTTTGTGCTATGTTTACAAATGGCATGTTGGAGTCGGAGAAAGCACAGATTGAGATACAAGGACTAGAGTCATGGGCCATGGGAGAGTTGATTGAATTCATGTACACCAGCGTTATTGAGATCAATGTTGACAACGTAGAGGGGATTCTGCAAGGAGCCAGCCTTTTAGGACTGCATCAACTACGGAAAATGTGTGCCACATTCCTACAGTCCCAGCTGACTGCCTCCAATTGCCTTGGTAGGAACATTTCTTTTCTAGTCAACACTATACCAACAACTTCAAATTTCAAAAATACTGTATACATATATATTTGCCTTGTTATTCAAGACATTCTGCTTATCAGTCTGTCAATCTCTCAAACAACATGTATCCGTCGATAGTACTTGAGAAACTTTCATATTTTAAAGCAGTGGCAAAGTTATCTTTAAAAATGTGATTGCTATTTTCCTATAAATTTGAAAGTATCTGATGTGTGGAAGTTTTAATTGCCTTTAAAATAGCATTTGATATCTGTTTATGAATCTCTCCAAGTGTGTGTTGGGTGAAGACTTTATTTGGCTTTGGTTCTCTTCCAGGTATCCATGGCCTGGCCGACATGTACATGTGTGGAGAACTGGAGTCTGCCTCCAGACACTTCATCAATGAGAACTTTCTGGAAGTCATTCATTGTGAGGAGTTCATGCAGCTCTCCTGTGATCGACTGATCCCTCTGCTCAAAAGTGACACCATCCGGGTGAACAAGGAGAATGAAGTCATGGAAGCTGTGTGCAACTGGATTCAGTGGGATCCGGACAACAGGTTCTCAGAAGCGTGTCGACTCCTCCCCCATGTGAAGTTACCGTTGTTAGATATTTCTTACCTAGAAAATGTTGTAGTGCAATCAGAGTTTGTGAAAAATTGTGCAAAATGTCAATTGTTAATTAGCAAAGCTATAACTACGTTACATGACTCCACATCCCTTCAGCTGATCCGACCTCGTGCCATGCCCATTAGTATATATGTCCTGGGAGGAAGAAATAGTTCTGACTGTCAGCTCTCAAGTATGGAGAGATACGACTTTCTTCGAGACCAATGGTCACATGTAGTGAGTGTTTACATATACCATGTACCATTGCAGTATGTATGAGTAACAGTTTAATATAAAAAAAAAATATTGTAAAATTTTTATCAAGTTGAAAAATTTGAATTTCAAAATTTTAAAAATTCGTTCCATGTATATGAAATTAGAATTTGTTCTGTATGACTTGTTTAATTTCTTCAGAGTAATATGAACATAGCCCGTACAGCAGTTGGAGCATGCAGTATAGATGGCATGCTGTATGCTGTGGGTGGAGAATGTGCCTTAGTGGACACTCAGGAGGACACGCTTTACCTGCGTTGCGTGGAGTGTTACGACCCCGTGCTTAGACAGTGGGTCCCCAAACCTGACATGAAAGTTGCTCGCTCATTTGTAGCTGTTGCAGGGGTCGGAAAATACCTGTATGCAATTGGTAATAAAAAATATGAATTTGTTGAAATTTCATGGCTTCCTTCTAACCTACAATTTTTAAGATATTATTTTGCTGTTTTCTTTCTCTCTTAATATAAAAGTTCTTTTTTATAATCCTTGTGCTTCTATTACTGGAGCTTTATCAAAACACAACAAAAGGAAGGTAATTTGCATTAAACCTTATTTACTACTGTAGATCTGCTATAAATTCTCAATAGAAAAAAATCATCTCCATTAAACTTTGTAGTGTTTCTCTCAATAATGATATGAAAGGATGATGATGATGATGATGATGATGATGATGATGATGATGATGATAAATCATTATTTTTCAGGTGGAGAGGATAGATCTACTAGTTATAGCATAATGGAGAAATATGATATCAATACAGAGACCTGGTCGTTTGGTCCCAACATGAAAAGGAAACGTTCTGGGGCAGGTGTATGTGTTTGTGATGGGAAGATCTATGTTGCTGGTAGGTCATTTGAAGTGATTATAATCAAAATGTTAAAAATTTTTTTTGATTTGATGTAGAATCAAGTGGGACAAAGTGATTTCCATTCCATAGCCTATGTTTGTTACTTAAAATATTTGCTCAGGAAAAAAATAATAACGTATATATACAGTAAATTTTGTACATCCTGATGTACTGGAAACATGAAAATAGAGGTGAACTTTATATTTATTCTGCTCATCTTTTTTTTACAGGAGGTTATGATAAAACCCTTCACATGGATCGAGCCAGCGTGGAGTGCTATGATCCGAGCACTGAGGACTGGACGTTTGTGACAGAGATGGAGAAGGCTAGATCTGGACTGTCCCTGATTGCCATAGACCACAATATCTACATGATCGGAGGACGATATAAAACAGCTGATCAGTACTTTGATGTGGCAGAAAGGTACCGGTACTGTGTTTACTAATGTAGTAGACTCCATGATTACAGTTTTATTGTAAGAAGTCAAAATCATACTTACTTATACATATTTACATTGCTATTAAAACATTTACATTTACTAAACTTTCACAAGCAACTGAAATTACCAATAGGTGGCTTGTGGCAGCAATGATGTAGACCTCCCCCAAATTCTTGTTGTTGAATGAAAAAGAAAATCGGAGAGATACATCACTTTCTGGCCAGATAAGTAACCTGTTGATGTAAAAAGTACTTAAGACATTTATGACTCTTTAATAGGTACAATACTATTACAAACCAGTGGACAACTCTGTGGTCCATGAACCAGCCAAGGGCCTGGCCAGGAATCGCTGTGTATGATGGGAAGATTTATCTAATCGGGGGCTTCGACGGCTCCTACAGACTGCGGAGTGCTGAGGTGTACGACATTGATCGAGATCGCTGGTCATTCATCAGCAACATGTTGGTTGGGAGGGCAGGATGTGGAGCAGCCATTGTGTGAGGGAATCCCTCCCCCCACCTCTTTTTGTGTCATGCTGAATGCTGGAGCCTCTTACAATGTTGTCAATCCCTTGCTGATTGTAAGGAAGCCTGTGTGACTCTTTTGTGATAATTTTTTTTTTAATACATTCTTTGCACCCATATTGTGATAATGCATTTGGGCATTGATACAGTTGATGAAAATATGTGTACGTAATACTTATACATGTATTATGATGATGTATGGCTGTGATGTACATTTTGTTTTTGTTATAAGAACACTCAACCATGTTTCAAAGTTTCTTCAGCATTTTATTCAGCAAGATTAGTTAATATACAAAAAAATCTTTTCTTTCTATAGTGCCAATGTCAGTGCTTCTAGATTTTCAAAATACGTGTATACAATTTGATCTCCATGCAGATACATGTGTAAAAACGTGATCACTCCGTCTTTCCTTGAACACCCTAGTCTGTCTTCCAGAGAATTTGTGAGGAATATATGGGTTCTTGATGGATGATTTTTTGGGTTAAAGTTTTGGAAAAATGTCAGTAAAACTGATTATGCTGCATATTGTAATATCCTGACCCTCAATATTGAAGCATAATCATGCTGTAAATCTCTCCTTTTGATCTTTTCTTTCCTCTTTTATATTTTTGTTTCTGTATACATATGCAGTAGCTTTGAGACTGTTACAGATTCATGATTTATTTGTACCTTTTTGGTTATTACACTTGCTAATACATGTATATATATTTTTTTTATTGTTGAATCTTTATTTTGCATTGAGATTGTAATGTGAGCTAATTTTTAAAAATTTGTGTTTATGTTGTTAGTGTTTTGATTTCTAAGTACCGTATTCATCCAATTAACTTGCATTGTTTGTTAACCAAGTGTCTAATTCATGAGTAGGAAAATTTGACAGTTAGCTGTAAAGAAGGTATTAATATTCTGTCTTAAATTACAGGGAAGGGAAACCTCAAAGATATTAAGTCTTGTGTTTGAACAATTTCTATATATTGTGTTATATATAATGGAGCATCGAAAACATTTTTGAAACATGGAAATTCTTTTATTAATACTCTTCCTTTTTTCTATGGATAAACTTCATATAGATTAATGTGCATTTTAGAAAGTTTTTCATCAAATTAAATGGTATTATAAAATTTCTAAGGAGTTTATCAGGGTTTTTTAAACTGGTAAGAATAATGCAGTTATAAGGATGGATATGGTGAATTTATCGTTCTATAATTACTTTCAATTAGGTCAGTATGATTTTTTTCATTTGTCAAGACTGCTTCACTAATAAACATGACCAAGGGCAGATATTTGTAACAAATAAGTTGGTATGATTTTAATTATATTTGTACATGTCTCAATATTGTGCAGATACATGTAATGGCCTCTATTAGAGACCTTGACATATTCATTGGTGGAGTAATTGTTTACGAATCAACCGTGTCAGTTAATTTCCACTCGGAGTCATATGGGATATTCTGTTGATAATGCTTAATAAAGATAATTTTACAAACAACAGAAGAATTTTGTTATATGCGTGCCTGTCACAAAGCCTTCATAGTACACATATTTAAAAAAATTATAAAATTGCCATTAGCCCAAAATTAGTGTTTAGTTTCTCAGACACCACAGGGTCAGGTCAAATTTACTGTCAGACTGACAAAAGGGGAATAATTCATTTTTACTTTACATAATTGAAAAATTGAGTAACTCCCCCTTCCAAATAAAAGACATCTGAATGCATTTTATTAGGGCCCCACTCAGTTGGCACACTATAGTGATCAGTTTTTCCAGAGCATATTTCTCCCTTCTTGGCCAAATTTGGCTTATACTTCACCCACAGAGTGCCTTTGGGTAAAGGGTGTGCAGTGATCTTGAACAAAGTTTCTGGGTCTAAAGTTAATTTAAGGTCATGGCAGAATTATGTGAAAAATCCTTGTCCAGATCATGTATTCTCTTCCCTAGGCCCATTATGGTTCATATTTCACCACCAGAGTGCCTATGGTCAAAGGGTGTGCAGTGACCTTGAACAAAGTTTATAGGTCAAGGTCATATTAAGCTACATAAATTTTTTTTTCCAGGTCAAGCATTTTCTCCTCTAAGCCCTATCTGGCACAAACTTCACATAAAAAGAGCTTTTAGGTAAAGGGTTTGTAGTGACCTTGAACCATATTTTTAGGTCAAATGTGAAGGTCATAACTGATATCCTTAAAATCCATCTTGGACCATAAATTCTTTCCCATTGGCCCATTCTTGCCTTAGAGGTTTGCAATGAAGTTTAATTAAAGTTCTGTGCCAACTGGAAAATTTTTAAGTCATAGGTTAAGGTCAAAGCATGTCTTCTGAAATGCTTTTCATCCTAATGTCCATTTTTTAAGCTAGGACCTTTGAGATGGTCACTATCTCAATGATATCTAGTTTTCTGAAAGTAATCATGATCTGGTCAGAATATCAGTTGACTCTTTATACAGAGTTCTCTATGAATATTTCATGAAGTTGATTTTCTGAGTTTATCAGACACATAAACCATTATAAAACCAGGACATGTATCTATACATGTAAAGGTTTCGAAAATTCTATTTTGCCAGGTCTATCTATTTTTTAGAAAAAAGGTACTTTTGGTTCAAACCTTGGAGAAAGCCTTAGAATTACTAATGATATTTTTGTATATGCCAAAAGATTTCTATCATTGATTACAGTGAAATTACATGTATGTGAATTTTAATCAAAATTAGAGATTTCCTTTTAATATCCATGCAAAGCATATTTCATTTCAGTTATAAGTTTAATGTAGGAATCAGAAGCCCAGAAATGAAGGAATGAACAAGAACTGTAGATATTAACCTTTCAACAACTTTATTCCTCAATATCTTAAAATATCCCGTGAAAGGGTAGCAACACAACCATCTTGAACAAATATAGATAAAAACATTTTTATAAACTATTGTATACATATGCACTACATCCTTTGGTTTGGAACAATCATTACTTGTACAACAAAGAGTAATAGCAATGTACTAGTATAACTCAATAGCCTACTATCACAGATCAATTCACATGCTTTACATATCACATACAATTTACACATACATGTACATATACATTTACACCAAAAGTAAATTTTAAAAAAAATTGTCATGGTTTTTCTGTCTAAATAGAAGCTAGGGCATCAATTGACGTGGGTATGGTATGAAAATTAAGTTACCTGACAATGTATACAGAGTTTTCAGTGTTATTGTAATGAATGAGAATAAGCACAAACTACTAAAATTTTTAATTCAATATATATTATAAATAAGTATTGGTGGTGCAGAAAAGTACAAGGGAAGGCTTTCGATTTAGATTTGAGTAGACACTTCATGTGGCACCATTCTGTTTTAATTCAGACTTTATTTAAGTCATCGGAACCTGGAGCTGTATACAAAAAGAGAAGCATAAGTAAAAACTAACTCTGGATCTGAATAATCAACCTTATATTTTTCTAAATACAAATGTTCACATTTCGAGCATTTAATATGATGAAAGCTGCATGGAATGCTATAATTTCATATTATGATTTTAATAAATAATGCTTTTCTTGAATTCAGATCTTAATATAAATAGGATTTATGACTTTTATTTATAATACATGGTCAGATAGTACATGTACTACAGCTAAACATATTGAAGTTCAAGGTCAAATTAAGGTCAGGTCATATGTCAAGGTCAAATTTAGAGCAGTAATAATTTTGATGATCGAGTACTCTACACTACACTACATATACTGTCCAGATCAAAAAGTATGGTAATACACCAATCTTTGACATCAATATCCCCATTACTTTTTCCCAATACATGTACCATGCATATATCAAAGAAAGTCTGAAGTCACAACAACTCTTTCTCTTATATGTTTGTTTTTTTTTACTCTCAAAATCTTGAATCCTTGGATATCTTAAAGTTTCACCTTGGTCCCCATGAATTTAAGTTGGCAAACTATACATGTATAATTATATATAAATTACATCTTAAAATTATTTTCTTTCAAGTTTTATATCTTATGCACAACCAAGATTAAAGTAAGATTGTTGCAATTAAATAAGACATTCTGAATCTTCAGTCACTGTTTTGTATAAAAGACATGTCTGATTCAATTATGTTACATGATCATGAAATAATTATAAAAAAAGAAAAAAAACCAAACCCCCACCAATCCCTATTACCATGAAATCCTTACTTAGGAGAATTAGTACTTACTATGAAATAAAAGATACTATTTTATATACAAATAATTAATTAAACAATTAAAAAATAGAATTCATTGATTATGTAACCAGATATTATGAAAAAAATATATAGAATTCATTAACATATAACTGAAAACCAAAAAAGGAAAGATGAAAAAAGAGAAGTTGAAAAAAAATAAACAAATCTAGCAAAATTCAATTAATGCCACTGAATATAGAAATTCCGGACAAACAAAAAAAATTAAGATTTAGAATTGTGTTTTAATTTGTCACTCTGTGCTAGCTGGCATAATGCATGTATGCATTGCTTGTATTTGAATCAATCTTGATAAATGGTAATGATAATCATGTTCATGGTATATGTATTCTCTTATCCTTTGCATTCTTCTATCTACATATCACTAATATACAAAATGATATTGGATTATTATTTTTGATGTTAAGATTTTATTGATTAAAATTAATCTTAAGTAATTACTTATGGTTGTCTCTATTATATATAATGAACGAATAAAATAGATGTTATTGCATTGTATACATGTACATGCATGTATGGAAATAAATTGTTGACACAGATCGACCAACAGAATTTAAAAATTAGTTAAGCTATGTATTCTTATTCCATTCACACATTCAATGTTACTTTATTTTTAACGTGCTATACATTTTATAGTTGTGTCGAGGAAAAACATTACGTGTATGTATATGTAATATAAAGTGTGTATTAATTAAATCATGTGACGTTTTACGATAATTTTACATAGTGACAAAAATAAAAGAACAAGAAAAAAAAAATATTATGCAAAATGCCGAAGTAAGCTTTCCGTGGCACACTCTAGACACACCGAGCCACACTAGTGATCTAGATACATGTGTCGGGACAAAACTTGACTGAATTACCTGATCATCTTTTAAAATCGTCTGCAACACAAAAACATACATACAAAAATGTTATATGTGTCATAAAATGTGACTTACAATCAAACTTACAACATAGCCAGGTATAATAGCATACTACTTTACTTCATGTTCACACTGAAAAGCTAAATAACATTATATAGATCCTTATTAATCAAAACCAATATATTCCCATCTACACAACCATGATTATATAATATGTCTTTTTGAATAAGTCCTTCATATAGATATATTGTGTTATATAATACATATATATAAAATAGTTTATAACTTTAAAAAAATCACTTTAAGGGTCCTCCCTAGAAGCAAGAAATAGAAAACCACTGCACATAGTGCAGATTTAGCTCCTATTTTAGCACTGCAATGAAAAAACCATGACATTGTGTTAATGACAATCACATACATCATTAACTGGTGGTCAGAAAGATTGATTGATGTAACAATGGGAGAATTCTTTGCCCCGAGTTGAACATTTCAATCCAATTTAATTTTAAAATAATCATGTGGACTCAAAATATTCCTATTTGTCTGCTATCACAGATGACATCAGAATATGGCATTACGGTACTTATACTTAAGCAACTGCTTTAATTAATTATTGTGAAGTAGGATGAATTCTAATGGCATATAAGGGATTCTATACAATGGTGACAGGTACCGGTACATATTACCCTGTTTTGAGGCTGCAATATTTTTTTCTATGGCGAGACAGCTATAGCTATAGGTGTACCATACAAATTTGTCATGACCGCATCTTTGATGTCAAAAATTAATTTATCAAAAGATATTTCATCAATATTAATGACTTTAAAGCTCTGGAGTTAAAAGCAACTGCAAGCATCAATTAATCAATAATGCTATACATTGTAGCAAAATCTGAAATATAATAAAGCTGACGTCAAAAATATTCTTTCTGTGAATGCTGATAAATATATCACAACCATATATATAATATTTGAGGAGACAATTATGAAATTGAGCAACATCACAGGCAGAAGCTGGAATCACAGTTGAACAAGTAAATTAGCTATCACAGTCTATATATCTTATACAACATCAATGAACCTTTTTAAAAAAAACCCTATACAGTTCATATTTCAACTTCCGGTTATAGCGTTCAGATTGAAAGAAATATCAAAGGTTGAGGTTTAAAGAAAGCTAAATGGCTATACTTAAAAATCAGTATCAATCACCAATTTAATAGATGTTAAAGCTATATATAGGTCTGACTCAGCTTATCTCATTGACATTGGTCGCACTTTTACCACTGGGTTCGCCACAGTGACTGTGGTGGATGAAGATAATGGCCGCCCAGAAAAGGCGTAGCCGCTCTTACTTCTCTGTCCGCGGGGGCGGAATCCACTCTTGGCACGACTTGAGTAAGCACTAGGGAATCTCTCCTGGAGGGCCACCTGCAGGTTGTCTCCACCCCTGCTCTTCTTTTTCCCCACAGGGGCTGTCTGGGGTCGCTGAATTTTTGGGAACTGTTGCGAGAACCACTCCTCAAAATCCTCCACTGTCATTTCGACGATCTTCTCGCGACAGAACTCAATGGCAGCACAGATGTCAGGGCTGCAGATCTCCCACTCGCGAAGCCTCTCCAAGACTTTGAAAAATGTTCTCTTGCTAAGTTGCTGACCAGCTCCTTCAATCTGTTGATGAAAAAACAATACCATACCATGTTAATCATATTCTATTGAATGGAATGACAACTTCTGTGATTCCTTTAGAAAAGATTCCAGTAAATACTGTACAAACAGAAGTCATGACATTTACTACATCTTTAGTAATATATTCTTTTTAAATTCATTAGCAATTTAAGGATACTTAATAGCAAAAACTGGTAAAATCATAATTCACAGAAATAAGACTTTGTACATGTAATAATGATCATCTTATCTATATTGAGATTTAAAGACAGATTAAGGTCAAGGGTTTAAATTCTCACATCAAATAAATACAATTGTCCAGCTACAAAGATAATGTTTTCATTTGTGAATTCTGCATGCATCTATGAAAGGGTTCAATTTTCAAACATTCCAAGGCACATAATTAAGGAAACATTAATTTTACATGTTGCATGACCAAGGGATGGGATTCTATAGTATCCTATATTGTCATAGACAGCTAGGAGTTTTGGGTTTCAAAGACAGAAACTTACGGTCCACTTCAAAACATCACTATGATCTAGATCTATTCTGAAAGTCAGAGGGAAGGAACATCAAGATATAGTTGTCTTAACTCAATACCGGTATATTACATCTAATAGTATGTAGAGATCACTATAGATCACTCTTGAATATTTTACGTTAGTTGAGAGAAAAATATTAGTCTTCATAGTAATGTCCTCCTATATAATGGACAAATGCTGTATTGATTGACTGGACTTTTATTTCATTGACCTTCATTCATTTAAAAAAACAAATTTAATAAACAAATGAAAAAAAACTGTGAAGTGAAAAAATTAATGAAAACAAAACAAAGGCAAGTAAAACACACTGTTTCAGTGCTAATATCATTTTCATCCAGTATTTATTTCATGAATTACATCCATCAAAGAGAACTTGAGAGAATCCAGATATAACCAATTCAAGATCTGAACAATAATAAAATGATGGGATCTTCAGAGAAAAAAAGCAATATGCTACTCCTGATAAATAAGTGAAGGCCATGCAAAAGAAAGTGAGAGCAGCACTTGAACTTACTTAAAATCTCAATATATTATACCCCCGACTGCATAATATATTTCATTCATAAGTGTGGACAAAATTTTACATGAACATTAAAATTTCTCATTGAATTTACATCCCGAGTCAAAATTTTGCTCATTCAATCTTTTAAGTTCATATCTTGAGTCTAAAATTGATTTCTTCCATAAATGTTGTGATTTTATATTTTCTCCTTTCCATATTCAATAAACATCAGCTAATCAGCTAAATCATAATTTGAACCACATATTAATTAGGTTTTATTTACATTAGAATTTTCTACATTTCACTAAAGGAATGAGTTTATGTATGAATGAAATACAAAGATAAGAAATGAACTATTTTCCAAGTGCTGCCCTGCCTCAATCATTACCTGTATTAGGGTAACCCGTCTTTGGTCGAGAGTATGATGCTGTGATAATATTACAACAGTGATAATCAGAGCAGTGTGTTATTTCACACCAAATGACAATTTACCGTATTCCTGCGAGTAGTCAAACCCCTCTGTATCTGCATGTATAGTACCATAAATATCATAGAGGCCACATATAATACATGTAAACCGGTAGATATAACGAAAGCCTGTACATGCTGAATGTATGGTTCATCTGATCTGTGATCAATATGAAATGAATCAAAATGATCAATTGGAAAGTCTTTTTTTGTGAGTTATTATTTCTAAGCTTATATAATAATTATATACAATATTGAACATCATCAGAACCCATGGAATATATTCTGATAAACTTCATTACATAATCTTTCCATATGAGTGTAACAGTAATAAAACCAATGGGTAAATTCTGGCAATGAAAAAAATAGTGTCAACTTAAGCAATTAGTTTTTATGTTATGACACTGAATGTATCCATGACTACAATATCACACTACAAAGAGTCACGTATGGAACCTGAAACCAAATAATAAATCTTCAAACTAGCAAAACATCCTACACAAGATCACACTCAAAAACACACTGGATCTGTATTGGAAATTTACAAACAAAACATGAAGCATGAGGGTGCTTTAAGCTAAATAACACTCCATTAAATATAATAAAAAGTGAGTTCTGATTTTTTTTTCCTATATGGAATTACAACCAATACATACAAAAAAAAAATGTCTACATGCAAATTTTCTACAGATGTCATATTCTACTGTGGTACAATAAAAGTATAGGCCGGTGCTTGAAAATTCCTATGATCACAAAATCAGCGATTTGGGTGCAATTGTAATTAAATTTCTAAGCAAAACACATGGTGACATCATAAAGATAGGTCACTTAACCAAGGGAACTTACTCTCATAATTGTCACTTTTTTCCATACTTGATTTGGATTTGACATCTATCAATAATCAATACAAATGCAATATGAATAAATAATTATTAGATGAGTAATGTTTTCTACTGCTTCATAGCACTGTGTTCTAGCAACAACTGTTGTATATTAATTTTTTCAATATATCATTTTCTGGATATGCTTTGTGCTTGAAAATATCATAGCAACCCAATTAACAGTAGCTTATAAGCATATTATATGATTTCAAAACCAGATCAATTTTCACTCATTTTAGTACAGCAGACATTATAATTCCACTGCAGTTTCTCTACAAACAATATTATAGAGTAACTGAGTTCACATACATGTAAAGAATACATGTAGTTGAATTGTGCTGATAATAGAATGTCAGGAGAATTATAAAACAGATATAGTTAATATATATTAGTCACAGACAACATTTAATGAAATATATGAGACAAATTAACTTTGATAGTTATACATGTTATACTGATTAAGAGAATACACCATACCCCACAGAAGAGAGTTATGTTTTAACATATAGCTCTTTATGGCTAGCTTTACAAAACAGACATTTCTTTGAAACTTGTTAACCATTGAACTAAAAAAGACCATTGAGGTGCAAAAACCTTTAGAAAATTCAAAACATAATTGCAAAAAGATAATAGATTAGAAATAAACTAAAATTTCAGAGTAATCAGTAGATATTTTTACATTTGATTTCAACAGCTGGTTAACAAATTTCAATCATATTATGATGAAAAACTAGATTTAAAGCCCTACCAGTCCATATTTGGCTAGTTTCTTCATGATCACTTTGTAGTACCATTCCTCCCTCAGCTCATCGGGAGAATTTGCCAACAACTCTGCATACCTGAAAAATGTATTCAAGCACAGAGGTCCACTGAATAATTCTTGCAAAAAACCATTTCCTCGCATCTCTCTCAGTAACATGAACATATACAATTCCAATATATGTATATGTATTTACAATCTACCTCAATTGTCCCTGACCAAGAAAACAAAGTGTTTAATAATTTTAACAAATGCATTATTTTAATGAAACAAAATGAAGGGAGAAGTTCCCCTGACTCTTCCTTCAGACTCGTTTGTATGTCTAAGTTTTAAATGGAATACATGCTATTATTTACCAGTTTCCTTTTGAACCTTCCTCTTGTTTTTTCTTCAGAAGTTCTTCATTTGGGCGAGTAAACATTCGATTGCTCCTCTCTCTCATCTCCTGAACAGCTCGGTGAAAGCTGCTTCCTTTCAGTTGAGAATTAATGGCCAGAAATTTATTTTGACAAACAACAAACCTCTGTCTGAAAAAAAAAGCAAATATTATTATTAACATTATTACAGTTCAATTATTTTCAAAAACTTGGCAAAGTTATATTTAGCTTTTCAATATTGAATGCATATATTTGAAATAACTAAGAGTGACATTTAATAGACATTTCCCTCCTCTCTTAGCTTACTTTTCTAACTGCTCTAACTGTTCATGTAACTGAATGGCAGAATCTTCTTTTCTCTCTTGAAATTTCTGGTGCATCTCACCGACAACATTCTGGTATTTAGTGCTAGCTCTGTTGTTCTGAAACTCTATCAGCTGTGGGGAACTAAAGAAAAATTAAAAAAACCAGAAAAATGATGAAAATACCTTATTATAACCCCAGATGTAAACCGTACCAGATTATTTTAACCAGAGATTCTCTTGTGATGTCATACCTTTTTGGACGTATAACTGCAGAATCGGCTCTGTTTGAGCGAGACGACTCGCGCTGATGACTAGCAGAGCGCCCTCTTTCTGCAGACCTTCCACGCTCACTCTAAAACAAGAAC
Organism: Magallana nippona; assembly: GCA_033439105.1. Classification (NCBI taxonomy): domain Eukaryota; kingdom Metazoa; phylum Mollusca; class Bivalvia; order Ostreida; family Ostreidae; genus Magallana; species Magallana nippona. Next base: position 16,738,320 of record CM065926.1, read on the forward strand.
AACAGACACTGAATTCTGGGCCTTAATATACAACATAGCATTGTCATTACTCTTGCAAGAAATTAATTGCAAACTGAATTTATACAGCCAAATAATTTTATCTTTCCGAGTATTTTTTCTGGAATGATATTTATTACCCCTGGATCAGCTGATTTCCTTGGGGATTTCTTGTGTGAATGTTCTCCATCTTTACCTCTGTAAAATACAATATATACAAAAAATCAAAAGTGAAAGCTAGGATTCTTTTTTCAAAAATAAAGATTAATATACTTGTAGTTGTATTCAGATTACTGTAAACCAACTTTTATTCACATGTGAGGAATATTCGCGAGATTGGCAATAGCCTCTTTCTTGCAGCAAACTTGTAATTGTCATATGGGTTTTATGTCAAAATGAGTGTGGATAAAGTATGGTCACGAAAAATAGTTGACGCGAACCAGTTTATCTCCGATAAATTGTGAAATAAAGTCATCGCAAATAAAAATTGGTTTACAGTATAATCTAAATGTCTAGGGAGACTTTTACCTTTTTTCTTTTTTGCGTTCCCTCCTAACTTTGACTGGACCAACAGGTTCCTGAGATTCGTCATCCTCATACAGTTTAGTGGAGATATCCTCATTCAGATACTTGAATATACCTGGAACACAGAAAATAGTGCATGTGAGAACACTCATATTACAGGACACATATTTTCTTAACTAACTTATCGCAAATCACAGTTTTTATGCAAATTGTCTACTTTATTTGTCTTCATTTAAAGTTAATGTGAAAACACAGAGAGGGATCCATAATCAAAATGAGTTTAATTTCCTCATTTATATCCACTGACTGCCGGTAAATGAGTTCATCAAGTTATGTGCTGAACCTAATAATTATGAAGTACTTACTGACATATTTCCCATCATCCTCTTCCTCCTTTCCATCCACTTTAGATGTGGATCCCAGACTCTCATCCACACTGTTATCTAGAGAGCTGCTCACTCGTAAATTGGTGGATCCCGAGACACTGGCCATACCAAGAAAGTTAGAGAACACACTATTTCTGTGGCCCCCTGGGGGCCTCTTTATTGTACCCACTCGGGTGCTCTTTCTCTTGATGGCCTACAAAAAAGTTTATCAATCTCTAATGTATTATACATTTAAATCAAACCAACCAATACGGTAATTACACTGTGAACAATAAAATCCATTCCTTTATCTCGAATGATAAGTACCGCATAAAAATAAATTCTTCACAATATTGCACAACAATTCTGTATGACAGTTAATATGCTTACTGGAGCCTTGGGAGATATTTCAAGGTGAATCAATTCCTTCCAGGTCATACCCTCATGGTCTCTTGGATATGTTTTTGTGCCTCCTATTTCACTACAATCAAAAAATTTTGAAATCAATATACAACAGAGAATGTTATTTTTTTTTATATTTTACTTTGATAAAATAAAAATAAGAGCCAAAATAAACTTACTTGAGTTTCCAACTGGACGTAATAGGAGACATTGTAATAGAGTTATCTCCCCCTGTTCTGGCGTGTAGAGCCATTGCTTCAAGGATCCAGTGTAAAGCACAAAGTTGGCGGAAAAATGCATCTCTGAAATAAAAATAAAGAATTTTTTTATACAGTCCATACCAGTTAAAATCTATGTACTGTAAATTTTATTTAGTTTTTTCCCATATTCTTTGCATCAAATCTACTATTTCCATTTTCCTGAAGTTCAATGGACTCCTACTCTACCTTCAATCAAATTACGATGGGTATTCTTACTTAGCGGTGTTTTCTTTGGCCTCCATAATGTTGGTGTGCTGTGGGGTGTAGGGGCGGGGGGCCTTGATCTTTTTCCTCCTCCCCGGGGACCTGGGGGTGGTGGCCAAAGACCGGGAGATCCCTAACTCTGACTCCTCATCCTCTTGTTGGCTAAAATTTGGAAAATATTTTTAAACTATGATGAAAGATACAACCTGTATGATTGTATTTTTTACATTAAATTAATGAGTTTAAAATAATATCACAACAAAAGTTAGGAATGCATTAGCAATTTTTATATAGATAATAAATGTTATTACTACCCAATGCTGATTAATAATTTAATTAATAATGAATTAATAAGTAAGCATTACCAGTATATTAAGCTTTCTCAATATCCATTAAATTAATTTTATTACAGTATGTGTATTATTGTTAAGGTTATAACACAATTTGGTATTCAGGCTTGGCTCTTGAATGTACTTGTATGATGCAAAGATGAAATATTCTACAAACGGTAGACTTTAATTTTACCGAATAAAAGAGACCCTCCCCCGGGTGTCGGGGGACTCATCCTCAGACTTTTGTTCCTCCTCATCTGTGGTTTCTCTTACATCTGAATGTTTCATGAAGCTTTGCAAAGACAAATATCCCAACAAATGTCAACTCCTGGTTAATTTTAAAGCAATGTAATGGAATATGTTACACTGACCAAAAGTTATAAAAATCCATGTTGTTGACAATAACATAATGGTAAAACCAAAGAAATAAATGGACAAAATTATCAAATTTATTATTATATGTAAAACTGTAGCTACATGGGTCACCATTTTCAAGCTACTGAATTTTCTTCAAAATCAATAAAAACAATTTTGAATTACACTTATAATCAAAACTTACATTTCACATATAATATTTTAGAATATCTTATTTTCTTTCTAATTTCTCTTGTAATGTTTTGATAACTTTGGTCAGTATTACAACTCTATCACTTCAAACAGCAGTAACTGACTTGCAAAATATTTAGAAAATACAAAAACTGGCAAAAGTTAAAGTCTGATTAATAGAGACAACTCTACAAGTAGCATATAACTTTTAAAACAACTAGTAATAGCATGCTTCATAAAATCTGAATACATGTATAAACAAATAAAAACGCATAAATGTGACACCCTGTATAAATCATAATGAAATAATAAATGCTATTAGGTCTCTTTAGAAAGTTTAATAGTTTTGATAAACTCAATCTGATTTCTTTTAAACTTAATTTCAGCAACTTCCAAAAAATATTAATTTCCCTAGCTACCAACCGACATAAATTTTAGAAACACAGAGTCAAAATGGGAGAAGGCAAACAAGTATTTTTTAACAGAAAGCCTTCCATTCATAGGCAAATAAGAATATCTTCTTCTGTTGGAACATTTTTAAAACCAAAATCACTTAATGTCATTATCTATAATTCAGACATCTTTCTTTTGAAAACACACAACAAACTTTCTGAATAATGCATGCAAGCAAATGAACTGCAACATTTTATTCTTCACTGCAGTCCTCATGTCCTCACCTGGATAATTCCACATCGTCCTCAATCTCCTCCTCCGATTCCTCAGATGAGGAGTCCAGTTTGGGAGGCTGCCATTGGTTCTTCATCTGTTCAGCCTTCATCTTGTTCATCTCATTCTCTGATTGTTGCTAAAGAAGTAGAAATAGCAAGTGAATTAATGATTATAAAATAGTTCAAAGCATGTGAATAGTTGTAATAGTGGCTGATCTAGAATAACAGATCCTTCTAAAAACATTTACTCACTTTAGCTGCTTGTTCAGTTTTTATTAGATCAAAAAGTCCATGGCCAAGTTTGACGTTGCGAACCATGTTCCTAAAGATAAACAATAACAGAAATATAATATGAAAACAATACTAGTATCAAATCAATATTAATCCCACTTTGAAATCATAATAATACCTTCCATGGATGACCTCCCTTTGTAAAGTGTTCATGTCTTTTTTCGACCTTCTGAGAACAAAAGATGCTGCTGACACCTGGTGGTAAAAGAAAAACCAATAAATTCCCAGAAAATACCAGTATGAACTTTGTAAAATCATCAGATGTTCAGGGGCATAAATTTTTTTTGGTTTAAGAAAAAATAGCTGGTTTGTGGAGAAATTTGGCTTTTCTTAAATATGATATTATGGCATCCATATTTCAGGGGAGATATGTGTTTATAAATTGATGGTACAGTCTGTAGCAGCATATCACAAAATCAAAATACCTGTAAATTAATCTCCAACAAAAATAAAAAATTTAATGGTAATGGAGAAATTGCATTTTTGTACGTGTTCTCCTTATGAATGAATTGTTACGATACCTGTTGTCGTTTCTGCTGCTGGAGTTCCGCTGAAATATCGTACTCATCGTCATCACTGCTACTGCTTGTCTCCTCATCATATTTCTGTGTTTATAATTAACAAATTGTTATGGAATGTATATATTGAAGAAAAAGTCCATGAAATATTGGTCATTTGTTGAATCTTTACAAAAGATGTAAATATATTATTACTCTTTTTCTAAAATGGTACATATGTAGTACTCAAAATCAATTATCTAAATACAAAATCTCATTTTATCAGATTTTGTTATACTGTATCTGTATTCCTACTTAACAAGTTTTACAACATAACAAAAATTATTTAAAAACTAGCAATATATGGTAATTTCAAATGAAATCATTTCTAGAGTAATGTACATGCAAATAATTACATTTTCCAGTGTCTTTTCTGTGATAAACCTACGAATCGATTTTGTACTATACAGCCCAATAAATTCAAATGATGTAATGTTGGGGGCGCAAGCGGGTTTGCATAATTAATATTATAATATTTAATCGTACAACTGCTGAAAATTATATAAATATAAGTAATAAGGAATCATTCTTTGAATATTATGAGGTGATAATTTTGGTCAGGGCGTGATCAAATCTATCATAAAGCCCTTTGGGCTTTATTGGATTTGATCACGCCCCAACCAGAATTATCACCTCATAATACTCAAAGAAAGATTCCTCATTCCTTAAGTATTTTCATCTGATTTAAGACTCAGTGAGTCTATTTCAAATATATATGTACAGGTGCATATGTAAAAACTGTTTGTGATTTAAATGATGTCAGGCTATCTATGCAGATAAAGTGGTCACTATATAAAAGTAATTGCAAAAAAATTTGTTTTAACTGATATATCATACAAAGTACCATAAGTAATTTTTATTGTCCTTTAAAAGTGCAACTGCATTTCATATCAATGTGAATTTAAACATCTGAAAGTACACTTGGGATTTGTTTATCAAGAGTGTTTTTGAAGGCTGCGTGGGAGAGAATTAAATTATGCATTTATAACTCAAGATATAATTCTGCGTTTTGGCTCATGTTCATTGAAATGAAATGCATAGCTGACTGCATGTCTAGCCTTAAAATCCTTCCTTTTATAATTCCCTGCAAATACTCTAATAGCTGCATTCACAAATACTCTCTCTACTTCTACATACAATATACAAGTAAATACATGTACTGCAATATACACTTATTCAGATGTCAAAATGAAAATCAGGATATTTATTCCAGAAATAAGAAATCAGTTATAAGCATTTCATTTTTTTTAAAAAAATTTAATCAACTTATTACCAGTAATGTTACTTGTCATTTTTTTTTAAATTTATGCACATTTTAACAAAAAAAAGTATTCCCCAAAAGTTTTCAGATGCTCTCTTTGTGATTTGAGATTGAAATAGTATGACTAATTGTTTTAGCGATGCAATGGTTAATATTTTTTTGCATTACCATGCACTAGTACCATAGTAGAAACATTAGCAGTTTTTTTTTCATCATTCCATTGTTTAAAACTAAATTAAAAGGCCATTGACTTGCATGCAAAAGTTGAAACGTTGTAATCTTATAATTCTTTAAAATATTTTCACACCCAATCTTAAAGCGATCTAACTTAATACACTATTATTAAAATGGCTAATGTGAATATATCCACTTATCAAAAAATAACGGAACAGTCAAGCATTAATTTAGAAACTGTTCAATGATTTCGAAATTCTGTTAAAGAGCTTATGGTATACAGAGTTGAATAGAAAGCAGAATTATGTAGTTTAAATTCGCCCAAATCTTGTTTTCTTTAGAGATTTTTAATATTTTTCTACTTCACACATTGAGTATGATTGTTATTCTCATGCATTAAAACATTAAATAAGTTCTGACAAATTAAGAAATTCATAGATTGAAAAAATTATTAATGATAAGTTCAGTTGATTGATGCATTTACTAATACCTTATGAATTCCAACCTTGATAACATGCATATTGCAACTTTTTGCTTCTGCATAGCTTCGAAAAAGACATGTGCACATGTAATTAAAACAAACACAAAAAGTTCCCTCTGCGCAAATTATTCTTTGATGAATTTCTTATTTTCACATGCCATGTAATCATAATAATAATTAAAATCGAGGGAAAAAAATAAAATCGTAACTTGAAAACAAAACTGAAAAAAATTCATGCAAGAAAAAAAATTATACCAGTATGCATTTGAATACATGCAAGTTCTTATCTGTAGATTTGTTTACTTAAATCACTACTGAAAGTGATTTATAAAGATAAGAAGTTTGATATCTAAGCTCCTGAAAAAATCCAAGGAGGAGCATTCAATGGGGATAATTCCATTTGATTTAGTGTATATACCGGGACATGTATAGTCTATGATCTAGTTCTAGCTTATTTATGAATGGGTGAGATAAATAGTAAAAATTTATTAAACTGATCTTCCCCTGCCATGAGTATGTGCAGCTATCTTCCTCTTTTTATTGAAAAGGAGGGGAAGACTTCAAGAGCATGTAATTTATAACTCATCATCTTAGGTGATAGCGAAGATAAATTTGATGCTTAATAGTTTAATATATATGTAAAGTGTATATGTTTATACTGCCCTTGATTTGTTCAAAGGTATGAGCAATGTAGCATTTAATATAAAAAATAATTATTATTTGGTTGGGGGAAAAAACTTGATTTTTCTTGATATCAGAGTTTCTTGTTAAAAAAATTTAATGTTTGATATCATAAATACTGGTAATTAAAATTAAATATCCCAAAAATAAAATATGAAAAAAAATTAATCTACAACATTCATGCATAAGCATTTTTATATGATATTTTATGATGCATATTCACATATACATTTTGACTAACACGTAACAATTCTACAGCAATTTTTAATACATATATGTAACATTACACAAATGCATACTTTACTTTCTCCCTGAGTGGACAAATTTGGCTATGAAGAAAAAAAGAGAGAAGATATGCCAGGTTTATAAAGCCTCCATAAAATTTATTAGTTCTATATTTGGTACCAATTTGTCAGCACGTGTTGATAAAATGAGTAAATATCTCCACAGAAAGAGTTTCCGTCCCCTTTCACTAACAGTTTTATTGACACAATCCCCGAACTGGCAGATATGTAGAGACCTTATTTGTCAAATTTAAACACTGCCTATTGAGCATTTATTCAGCACAATACACTATCAATCTCTCCTTTTTACAACTATTCAGATATATAAAATGGGCAGTTTTAAACTACTTGGTAAACATAATGAAAGTGTGTTATCTTGATGAGTTGACAGAACGTAAAGTTTGACATCCCTTGTAAGAGAAATAATAAGCTTATTGATATAAATATTCAAGATATCAAATATGAGATAAGAACTTTCAATTTCTTATACTTGCGCTCCATTGTAAATTCCTCTTTGTTGAAAACTTTGATTTCTTTAAATTCACAGGATATCATGAATGAGTAATTTAACTTATTATTTCTTTCACATAAAGAGAAAAATATTATTAATTGAAAAAAAAATCTTAAACTGTCAATGATGTAATATTCCAGATCTCTTATTTCTGATAATGCTTAGAGCAATGTGTGAAATCAAATCAAAAGATCATAAAAGATCCATTTAATCCCAAGAACTGCTAACACGTTGTTACCTACAATCATGTAACTGTTAGAATATGCATGTACCTTATATTATTGAATTTTCCCATAGATAAATCCCAATGCAGAGAATTAATGAAGTTAACTCCTGGTATTCTATAATAGTTATTAATAAATATTATTTACCAATCTTGATTTTTAAACCAGGCCTTAATTATTTTCTACACCTAATATGATGCCCATTAACAAATACATATTACATGATATTTTTTTGACATTAATAATATGATGCCATGCATAAAAAACATAAAAAATTGAAAAAATGTAATTTGATAACTCATGATGAGATTCTACTGCCTCATCTATATAAAATGTGATGCATAAAATATATAAATATACATGTATATAATATCATTAATGGTACATGTAATTACTTACAGCATCCCATTGTCCCAGAGCATGGAGAATCATCCTCTGCTCATCTAAGTAAAAAGGATCACCCAGTCCCTTATATGGCACATTTTGAGCAGCAAAGTAACCCTGAGATGTGAGCTGAGATTGGCGACGTCTATACTTTTCTTCCCTTGCATCGTGAGGAGAGGGTACCTGTGTTTTGTATGATGCCAAGCTCCTTGCTGCTATTTTAGCAGTCTTGTCATAGGGAACAGGAACTGGCTTGGGCTGAATTCGCCATGGATTATTTCGGTTGGCTGCTGGCATTTTTTAAAAAAATTTCTCACACTATAATCTGATATCTGAAACATCAAGAAATCACATGACATTTTTTTTTAGAAGCAATGTGGTGATTTTCAGTTTTATTAAGTTTCATAAAAAAAGCTTTTATGTTGCATGAGTGAGTGCCTGGAGTAAGAATAATTTAATTTAAATAGTTTTATTTTATTTGAAAAAAAAGGTGATCAGAATTCAATTTTATTTTAAAGACCGATTAAACGTGTATGTAAAATGTAGTGTTTTCACGAACAGTATAAAAATACTGATATAAAAATATTTTGACACTTCCATCCCGGCCTGCCTCTCATTCCCAAGGCTCCGCGCAAAATTTTATGAATTATTTTTTGTACACTTACCTTATTTTAACGAATCGTTAATGTTCAACTATCCATTGTTGTTCACCTCCTGAGCACTTCGCAATGCCATCTCAAATATCTAACAATACCTGTAAGCTGCTAAACACAATAGTATTGAATATCAGCATTGTTTAACGAGTACCTTCCGCGATTATCTTCTCATCGTTCAAACCGGAACGTAAATAATGACGTCGCATGGATACGATATGAACCACCGGAAATGATTAAAATGTTTAAACAAAAACTACCTAACATCTTTTTTAATGTAAATATTATATAAATAGAATTATTAAGTATTTTATAACTAAAGGGTATGTGTATGCTCTTATTTTACGAGAGTAAAATGAAAAATACTAAGACTTTTATAAAATCCGGAATGATAAATTCCACAGGATAAGTTTTAACGTTTATAAGTTTTGTTAACTTGTACTACTACTATTTCTTAATCATGTAGATATCATCCATATAAATACTTTATTGATGAATTCCTACCCTTCTTTCAGCATTATATTCTATCTTTTTTAATAGCTAGAACATAATGCTGAAATAGAGCATAAGTATTTTGCTTATTGAAATGTCAAATACATAGATCAAACTAATACAGTTTGAACGACCCATTTCTTCACATGACAAACAATCACCAAAATCACTTGAGCTGAGTACAAAATGTGCCACGGAAGAGCATTTAGAGACGTTAACACTTGAAATCACATGACAGAAACATTATCTTCAGTTTATATACTGTGTTGTGTTAATAAAGTAAGTAGCAGGTTTGATAATTTACATAAATTGTTGAGATTACATGTTTCTCCTCTTGACCAATATTGTGCTGAATTTTTTTTTTGTGTGTGTGTTTTTTGTTTAATAAAAGGGCGTTTATTCGTTATTCTACTTTTCCTTATTTTTTTCAAATATGATAGATATGCTCATGATGATGTCATGTTTAGATACAATGTAACATGTTTAGATACAATGTAACATGTTTAGATACAATGTAACATGATTTTTTTTAGTCATAATGGTTAATCCGTATGCTTATTGCAACTTGTTTCCTCGTTCAGCTGTACAACAAGTGTAAAGAAACAAAATCCTTGTATTTAGTAGGCCTAATGTAATTTTCAACATTCGTTTATATGTTTTGGAGAATGCCATGTATATTATTAAAATGTACTCACACACACTTTATTATTACAAACTAGTCTTGTTTTCTGTGTTATAGTATAGGATTTAAGGAATGACAGTCACTGAATCATGAGGGACGGAATCATTGGGGACTCAGGAGCAGACCTCATAACTGAGGAGCAAGAAGAGGTGGACGAAATCCACTTTGGACACATTCCCCAAACTCCCTCGCATAGTTGGCCAAAAGCCATAGGGATTGTGCAGCTATGCAGTGGATTCTTTACAACCATGCTAGGTATAAATTAATTTATATGATATAGACATATAGACATAGATATAGATAATAAAGACTTCTGTGTCTTAATTTCATGATCCTGAACAGATATTAAAAAACTACATGACACTGATGCATGCATTTATTTGAATGTTATTTAAGGTAAGTATTAACCGTAAAGTTGTTACGTGCAGCTAGGATGACACTGCAAAATTATGTTTTCAGCAAATATGTTCTTTATTTCTTTTAAAGGTGTTGCTGAGCTATTTCTTATTCCCCTGTTAATGGATCTAGACGAACCTTACCCATGGTTTCTTAACAAAAGAAACTGTTATGGAACAGGTCTATGGGCTGGGATAGTTGTAAGTAATATATTAATATCAATATTATTATAATCATTATATTAATATAGGAAATATGTTTTGTTCATTAGTTTACTTCTCTCTATGGTTGATTTAATAGGAAGCCTTTTTCACAAGGTAGTGAATATCTCCAGGCAACAGGAAATTTTTAGTTACAGATAAAATTTTCTTTTTTTGATATTTTAACTTCTTTTTTTTTAAATAAAAAGATAAAGTTTCCTTTAATATATTGCATTAAATAACATGAATATAGATAAATTCAGTTTTTTTGAAATATACAATTTCCTGTACAAAATTGATGAAAGAGCATAAGCACTATATACACATTCTTCAGTAAGCTTTAGGTACCGGTAAAAAAAAAAAAAAAAAACCCCGTTTTTATAACATGACATTTTTGAGGAAATTATGAGGAAATCTTTGCTCAATTAAGTTCTTGAGTGAATTATATATTTCATTGTGAGCAATCTAAAGCACACTATAATATTCGTATCCATGTAATTTGAAATTCATAAATAAACCTCTAAATAAATAAACTTTTTCATATAGTTTGCACAACACTTTACATTTTGAAGGAAAAAAAAATTGCTTAAAGTACTGGTAGTATTGAATCCTCATAATTTCCTAATGAGTGAAAGAAGTGCTAAAGGAGCAATGAAGTTTCAAATTACACGATAGTACACGTATATCAAAATTATTGTTAATGATCTCTGTTAACAGATGGTATTACTTGGCAGTACGGCAGTCCGTGCCTCCATCAGTAAAAGAGCCAGCTCAGTAAGTCTCATACCTTTCTCTTCACTCACTGACAAACAGGTGTCAATAAGTATGTCATAGCTATTTTAATATTTTGTATTTTCATGTGAAGAAGTTCAATTCAATTACTGTAAATTCCTAATTAAACGCAAAAAATCAATAGCCGTGAAAAATTGCAAGAAGCCCCCATATAGCAGATGTTTGATTCTTGCTTTTATTTTCTGGTACCAGTTTACTATATGAAATGGCAACAAAAGTTTACGATTTCATATTCTCGTGATATGATACAAAACAGCAGACTAGTATAATAAGTCAAAGTACTTGTCTTAAATAATGAATCTACAGCAGTCAAGAAATGTTTGATTAAAGTAATGTCTCCCTTTGGATGATAGATATTGCATGCTGGTAAGTAACATTAGAAATCGTCATTCCATATACGGAATGAATTATTGTTGTTGTCCAGGTCTTTCAATAAAGGGAGAATAGAGCTGTTTCAGATTTTGGCAAAATAAAACTACATGTATTTGAAATAATTCTAACACAGCCTCTTCAAACTTTCAAAGTTTTTTTTGCCTTGTAGATAAAGAAGTTTTTCTCCCTGACCCTGTTTACACTACTCCTGTATACTGTTCTCACTTCTGTGCTGATTTATGGTTACATAGATCAATGGACAACCAAGGTAAGCCACAGAACTTACTGGAGCAATCTTTATTTAAGACCAAGAAAATGTAAAGCAATCTATCAATTTACCTTTAGTCTGTACACCACTGTCAATGAAGCAAAGAAATTGACACAATTGCTTGTCCCATTTATGTCTGTTGGGTGCATTGTCAATTGAAAAATATTGTATAGTAAATAAATGATTCACTTTGCTATAGCATTAATTTGACCCTTCGTGGTACAGTAGAACTCGGTTATAGCGAAGTCCTAGGGACCAATGGATTTACTTCGTTATATCTTTAATTTGTTATATCCGTATAATGAATTCATAATAACTACCGTTAAGTATCGTGTATAATACGCATTCGTGTATAATACGCACCCCCAAAGTTGGCTAAAAAAATGGTCAAAAAACCAGCAGGTCCTATGTATAATACGCACCCAAAAAATGTCAAAATCAACGACCGCCATTTCCCCCCAAACTATCAATGTTTCATGATAATTTTATAATACAAGCGCAATTTCTGTAATTTTGTGATCGGAACATAGTTCAGACGATGAAAATCGATGGCCGCCATTTTCCCAAATAACTATTAATGTTTAATGATTATTTTAACCCAAGCACAATTACTGTAATTTCGTGATCAGAACTTGGCCCAAGCGATATTAGAGTCAAAGTCCCACAAAAAAAAACCAAACAAGTCGTTTTTTATCATAATTAAATCCAAGCGCAATTAATTATTTGATCATCGTTATAATTGATGTATAGCATTTGTGAAAAAGAAAATTAAAAGGACAGAGTTAAAAAGAATCTATTGTTTTTCGTTCTTACAATTTTACATAAAAAGGACGGTATGATTTACATGGGCGGTACCAAATATCATTTGACACTTAGTAAAGAAAGAGCGACTCGGAAGAAGTTGAAGATCATAAAGTATGTAGAGAAGAACGGCAACCGAGTTTAGTGTTTAAAAGTAATAATGTTTGCAGATCTAAACCAAAACAACATTATGAAAAATGATTTAATTGATTGATTATAGTTAAACTCTTTGATTGTTGTTAAATAAACATTGTGAGGAAACGTATGTATGTCGTATATGGTCATTATCAAGTTGTACAAATGAACGATGTATTTTTAAAAGTGTCGGTGTACCACAATAACGTTTAACTGCACAACTGGACACAAAGTAATCAAGTTAAATCAAATCATAATAATTGCTAATCTTCATGCACTTGAAAACACCCTGTGAAGTCCGACACAAGACAGGTGCATGTTTCTGACACTGGAAATTGTTAAACAAACATTGACCATGCGCCGAGTTAACTGCTTACGTAATGGCGAATACACTGGCGATAACTTTTTGATGCAAGGAATAGTGGTGAGAGAGGATAAATATTTTAATACATGGAAATTAAACTAAGAATAAGGTATTTCTGACACAGTAAGTTTAGTATACACTCATACAACTTGCATAAGATGCAATATCGGCAGTCATACTCCCGCAGTATCCAGAATCACGGCCTGAAAAAATGGGATAAAATTTTGGTCCTATGTACAATACGCACCCCCACTTTTGATCAAATTTTGGATGAAAAAAAGTGTGTGTCATACACGTGAATTCACTATATACGTTTTCTTTCACCAAACTACGATGTTTGCTAATTGAAGCTTAGAATGAAAATACTTTCTTTTGATACCTTTAGTAATCTAAGTGTAAATGGAAGGATTTGTGTGAAAAAAAATTCATTCAAAGTTTTATGTAGAATGGTAGTGCAAACTTTTTAAACTGTAAAGAAATTCATTATAACTTTCGTCATTATTCACCTCTATGGGACTCAAAGTCAGTTCGCTTTATCCGTAAATTCGTTATATCCGTATTCATTTTAACAGAAAAATTTTGCAAAGATTTTTAAAGAATTTTACCGGGGACTCAAAAAACTTTGCTATATCCAGGATTTCGCTATAACTGTGTTCTTACTAAAATGTTTTACTGTATGTATAAATGTGGTATTATTTTACAGGAAGACTACTTGTATGAAGTACACATCTTTGTGACCATTAGTACCATAATTGGATTTATATTCGCTATAACAGCCTTTGTTCAGTACTATGAGCTGGTGTGTTTTGGACGATATAATCTGCACCAGTCTATATTCCTTTGTTTGCTACCATGCATATTTACTGTGAAAGTAAGTTTCTCCTTTAAAAGTAAATCATTCTCTGTGAAATGTGAAATAACTGTTATTCATAATATAACACTTATTTTTACTTTACAAGCATTATTATTAGCAACATGCAATGTAATTATGCTTTTCAAAATTGTCAAAATGCAAGTATGAGGGTCAGTCAAAATAATGCATTAAGTGTCTATACATGTAGTTTGACTTTTTTTTTATTACTTTTACAGTTGATTAATATGATGGTTTAAGTTGTCACCATCATTTGCTCAGTGCAATTTTACAGTCTTTATTTCATACTCAGAAAATATATCTATATTTAACTTTATATAAAATTCAGAATGACCCATGTACTTTTATATCCCAAGAACTGGTAAATAGGAGTCATGTGAACAACCTCATTTGTAAAATTATCAGCGATACGTCATATGCACAACAAGTGACGATGTATAGCTGATGACGTTCTCTGCTTGTTCAAACACTGTATGATTACATAGAGAGGACACGGGGGAACAGGGGTCAGGAAAGCCCTGTGTTCATTTCATTAAAATCCCCTTACAGTGCAATTGATTCCACAACAGTATCTAGGATACTAGAAGAGGCTATAGTCTTGGCAGGGCTATCTACTAAAGAGTTCACGGCAAAACCTTTATTGCACAAAACATGAATCCTGAGATTGTCAGGAAGGTTGGTAGATGGAAGAACCAAGAGGTGTTTTTTGATCACTGCGTACATAGTCAAACACCTAGTGAATATACTGAATCTGTCCTTTGTACGAAATAGATTTGCTTTCAAATTTTATTGATTTTTTTCTCTTAGTAATTAGGCAACAATAATAGTTATGTTTTACTTGTTCAGATAAACTTGTATATATAAAATAAGTGGTTGTTTACTGTGGCATATGTTTCCTAAAATAGGAGTCAGGAGAACAACCTCATGTGTAAATTTATCAGCGAAACGTCATATGCACAAGTGATGACATATCGCTGATGATGTTCTCTGCTTGTTCATTTGTTAAGCTGTATGAGAGATGTGAGCGAGGGAAATGAATGACAGTGGGGAGCTAGGCAACAATTGTAATTATGTTTTTTTTTATTAAAATAAACTTTTATTTATAAAATATGTGGTTGTTCACTGTGACGTATGTTTCCAAAAATCATTATTTGACTGACTCTCCAATGATTATGCTAGAAAAATTTTGCAAGCTTCAAATTCAGATATTACAGGAGATGGTGTACAGCATAAAACTGCTACATACATGCCTAAATAATTTTAATTGACAAGAAAAAAAGTTAAAACAATATTTTTTCAGTGCCTTTCAGGATTTAATATGAAAACACTTAATACAATTAGCTAACTCCTGGCTTTTTTATCCATGCAGCGAACCAGCACATCAGAAGACAGCCTTGTCAGTAATCCAATTTGAAGATTTCTCCTTGCTTAACGAACTGTTGCATTTCCTTTCACTGCTTTCCACTTGTTGATTAATCTCAAGTCTTTCCTTGAAAAGTGCTCTATTCAATATACTCAAAGTGAAGGAGATTTGCTTTGTAAATTTATTGATCTACAAGTAACTTGCATAATGAAGTCATTGCTTTTTATTTTTTTTTAAAGCATGAAGACTTTTCTTACTACGTTATAAATTCTGACATTTTGTGATGATTTAATTGCTAATTTTGGGCATTTTGATGTTGATGTTTTTCATTATTCAGATATTGTATTATTTTTTTATATACAGACTGAAGGGGACAGATACCAAGGATATTAAAAATATGGTGTTTGAAATATATTAAAATAGAAATGCATCAACAGCTGGACATGCATGTATATATAGCAGTATTGTTTAAGCTAAGGTTGTTTGTGTTTATTTAAGCAGTGAAAGCTAAAAGAAAATTAGGGATGTTGAGTGAATATTTTTCTAGTGAATATCTGTTCATTTTATATAAAGATAGAATATACATGTTTGAAATTGTACAAAAGATAATATGTTAAGAAGGCTGGATGGTCATCAGATTAACCATTAGATCTACCTAAAATCTTAAGATAGGATTTGTTTAGCTATAAACCATCATTTAGTAAAGAAAAATTCCATATTCTTTGCCCTTTAGATTTTGGCATTTTTCTATACATTTATATAGAGCTCATCTTATAAAGGAGATCAATACAGTCTAAAAATGGCTATGACCATCGAGCCCTCTTAAGCAGTCAAAGCTAAAAGTAAATTAGGGGTTTTGTGTGAATTTTTTTTTTTCAGTGAATGTCTGGTCATTTTATATAAATATAGAATATACATTGTAGAAATTGTACAAAGGATAATAAGTTGAAAAAAGATACGGACAAAGTATTTTTTGTTTCTTTTTCTAGCTTTTTTATTTGTAGATGTAATTTAGTCATCATGTTGAAATTTTAGTCATGCACATTTACAATCCAAATCAGTTTCTCCACATGGCCAATATCTGAAAATTATTTCACTGCAGTACAATTATGTATTGCAGATTTATGTAGATAATTAAGGACAATGAATGTTCTCAGATTTATTTTAGATGTATTACCACTATATGATTTACATATACAAGTACATTTACTATCTTTATGAAGCATGAATACACAATTGCTATTAATTTACATGTATATGTATTTAAACATAAATATGAATAATTTATAACTTTTGTTTAATAAACTATGATAACATGAGTAAAATTCAATATGTGTTTTATTTGTACCTTTTTCCGTTGTTACATGATAATGCAAAAGGAAAAAAAAATACAACAAAATATGCGATAATTACAGCTTTGGTTATTTGATTAATGTCCTATCAAGAATTTAATAACTGAAAAGGTCATTACCAGTGCTGTTGATGAACCTTATGGTTAGTATATGATGTTTAAACATATCGCAGAATTTATGGCTTGTTTTTCTTGAACTTTATAGACAAGTAAAACATACTGAAAATATTTCAAAATAGTCGATCAAATCTTTCTGTAATATTTAAGGCTGTAAAGTACTTTGGCAGACACATGACATTATGTTGCAGTTGCATATGTAGTTTTGATGTCAAATATAGTTATATACAGGTACCTTAAGTTTCCATATTTGCTGTGGAACACTCGTATTAAAATTCTCATAAATATATTATGATACAGCTAGTAATTATATTTACACACAATAATTATTTAATTTATGGAAATTTCTACTCCATTGATGAGTATTTTAAAGGCTTGCAATATTCCAATTAGTTTTGTCTGCTTTGCGTCCGCCAGACAAAATAAAAGTTGTTTGCATTTGTCTTCCTTCCTTAATACTTGTAACAATGTCTTTATGTCACAATTTGTGTTTAGCGCGGTTTCATAGAAAGAAGATGGATGAATAAAGCGTGTAAAATGCCTATAGATAGATATGTTTATTCACCAATCAAGGGCCCTCGGGGGGCATATACAATAAAACAATAAAACAACATGATTATAACAAATAATGGATGAAATATATAAATATTGTACTGTTAAGTAAGCATAGTAAGTTACAATGGAAGGTACATCTGATAGAACACATACTAAGTTGTCATACATATGCAAGGGTATACATTTATTTGCAAGTACAGAAATAAACAGCTATAAATATACACAATCCCTCAAAGCAATATGTTAGTATTGATGCAGACACATTATATACAGCCCCCAATATGTATTTGTATTCCATATACAATTGCATGTAGACATATTATATAGTTATATATTTGTGATATATTTTCAAGGTAGGACAGTGAGTGGAAGTATAAATTTTATATAGAGGGGTGAAAACTGTATTTTGTTGGCCTGACCACATAGGGCACCAAGGGACAATGCCTATTGCAGCATATGGCTATGCATTTCGACAGAGAAAAGATAAGATACTGTAAAATTAAAAAATCAACAAATCTGATAATTTCTTTTTAAAATTATTAAAAACAATTTATATTTAATATAAAATCGATTTGTACCCTTTAAATATGTTAAATACTTGTAATATGTTGATTTAAACTAGCGTATCGTGTCAAAACCTCCAATAGTGTCATTTTTAAGAACTTCAATGCGTTTTCTTTAATAGAGTTGGTCTGAGATCCATATTTTTGTCATAGTCTAAATAAGGTTTAATGGAAATCAAACCAATTTCAGTTAACAAAAACGTGGAGAGATGACCCACTATCCTTTAATAATGTCATTTTGTATATCAACAATTTAACGTTTTGGAAAAATAATAGAAGTCCGTAAGCTCGTGACTTAAGTGGGATACATTGCGCTATCTTATTCCCCCATCTTCTTTCATCTTCATCTATCTTTTATCTTTTTTATCACAATCAGTCACAGGCACCTGGCGTTATATATTTTTCTCATAATAAAAAAATATATACCCCCTATCTAATAATCTTGTGTATTATTAAATAGGGGTATATATTTTTATTATGAGAAAAATAAATAACGTCAAGTGCCTGTGCAATCAATGACAATGAAGTATTTTTTTGTATCGGTAGTACACATGTACAGGCACCTGACGTTATAATTTTTTCTCATAATAAAAATAAATACCCTATACGCGTTTATTATTAGGTATAGGGTATTTATTTTTATTGTGAGAAAAAATTATAACGTCAGGTGCCTGTGCGGTAGTATGCCAAACTCTAAAACACGAGAAATATTTAACAATTCAGACCCAGTAAAGTCTATAAGACAGGCAATATTTAAATTAAAAAATAATAATAATGTATAAAAATGAAAATCAGATAAATAAAAAAATAATTGACCCCCCCCCCCCAAATAATAAAACCCATCTTTTGTTCATATTGTCAGGGACATATAGTATATACATGTACGTCCCTGACATTGTTGTTTTACTGCATTTAATACTTTTTATAACTTCAAATTATGTGTACTCATGTTTCGCGAATACATTCCGGGAAAAAATTATCACGTTCGATATTTTTCTTTGTTTATTGGGCATACACAACTTCCTACAATATTTTTTCGTTGAAAGTATAAGTTGACACACAGAATGTCGGATGACGAAGATTACATGTCAGATAAGTTTCTACAAAAACTGGAAGACAAACGACCAGGACTTTTATTTTCATCAAAGACAGCGCGAGTTCACCAACAGGAACATAAGAAAAAGGAAAAAGATGAGAAAAATCGCGTGAAGCCCAAAAAGGTGTTGGAAGCAGAGAAACGAGAGGTGGGCCTAAATTCTGCCATATCTAGTGACAATAAAGGGTTTGCATTACTTTCAAAGATGGGATACAAGCCAGGAATGGCAATCGGGAAGAAAGGGGAAGGGCGCTCAGAGCCCGTACCCATTGAATTAAAATCTGGAAGAGGTGGGTTAGGAAGAGATAATGAAGTGAAGAGAAAATTAGAGGATTTTCGTGCAAAATCCACACAAGCAAAGGAAAAACGTCAAAAATTTATGACAGAAGTGAAACACAACTTTGTTGATCGAATGAGTTCTAAATTTTCAGAACAAAGAGCAAAGAGTGATTTGTATAAAAGTCAAAAAGTGTGTGCTGATTTGGATGCAAGAATAAATATAACAGAATCTGAGAGATCTTTCTTCAGGCCAGATTCTTACAAACCCCAAAATGAAACCGAGTCAGACACAGAAGAATCTGAAGAAGAGGAACCAGATGAAGATTTAAGCTTGAGCTGTGTAGAGCAATTGGAAATCTTAACAGAATATCTAAGAAGTAAACATTTGTATTGTGTGTGGTGTGGAACAGCATATGATGACTCAGAGGACTTAAAAACGAACTGTCCTGGTAATACAGCTGAGCTTCATGATGATTAACTGGCAAAATCAGCACGAGGCATTTAATATTCTTGTAGTTCAGAATGTTTTTGTATTTTTTCTAAGAAATAAAACTGGTTTTGAATCGACAAATGCTATAAACCAGTCCATCGTGCCATTGAAAACCATGATGATAACATCTTTTTTATTTTGATCTTTTAAAATGTCACGATGATAAAAAATATACAGCAATTTGTTTACTCAAATCATATTTTATTAACATGGTTATTTCTAATTTTATGGTATTTTAAAAAGATTAGCACAAACTATCTAAAGCTATATCTTAGGAAATGCAGTGAAGATTTTCATACATGTATGGCTCTTTTTGAATAAAAGTCTACAAATTCTTATTTTGCACTACACATTTGTTATCTTTGCTCGATGACCAATTGGGTCTCTTATAAAAGTAAAAATAATTTATAAATATATGAAAATAAACAGATGCAAATCCTGATCATGTCTTGCTGCATAAAAAATCCAAACACCCAAATAATTTATATGATAAAGTTTATGTATATTAGCCATCATTTTAAGAGATTGTAACGACCCCCCCCCCCCCCCCCCCCCCCCCGAAAAAAAGGGTTTCCCATGAAGGACGTTGCTATTTACAGTCATTTAAACAATGAAAATAGATATCCTGACTTAATTTTCATTAAAAAAAAAAACTATGTTGATATGTAAGAAAATATACGTTAAGGAGGCTGAGAGGTGAATTAATTAACTATCAGATCTTTCCTAAATTTTCATATATAATTTGTCATATTTGTTTAGTTATAAACTATCATTTAGTAAAGAAAAAATACAAATAGTTTATATTAAGAATTGAATATTTTGCTATTTCTTGTTGCTATTTCTTATTGGACACATATGTCGATTTGTAGGACATTATAAGTTTTAATTGATGAATAGGACAATCATCGATTAATGTAAAGGGGATGCTGTCAGTTACTAAAAATGGATGCATATTTATCCGTTCTCAAAATGAAAAATAAACACCGTATTCTCCTTTAAGGAGGCTGGGTGGTCAGCAAATTAACCATCAGATCTGCCTGAAATTGTTAAATATTAAATATGATATTTTCGGCCTTAACTATTATTTAGTTATTTAAAAACAAGAGCTCTGTAAAATGTTAAATTTTAAAGCTTAAATACTTGGAATATTTTACAGAGCTCTTCGTCTAAAGGAGGTAAAAATAGACTAAAATGGCGACGACCATCCAGCCATCTTAACAAGAAAATCTGACATTGACTCTCTCTCTCTCTCTCTCTCAATAAATCTCTCCGAATTAAAGAATTATAGCCAACCATTGCCTTTGTGCAACCAACTCCCCTACATTTTATGTATTCCTTTGCTTTTGTTAACTTTGCACACGATTCCAGTAAAGACACCAAAGATCCGTAAGTGATCACCTTGAAATAAGTACAATGCACGTTGCTTAAAGGAAGTGAAAAATCGTCTTAATTGATTTAACACAAATTAGTCTTCATTACTGTTTTCGGACAAATCGACGTTTAAAAAATCAGCTTAGTCTGAATAAATGTCTGTAAGTAATACAGTATGAACGGAATTACAATGGGAATTGATAAAATCAGCCTCGTTGAGCAAAGTCGAGTTAAAAACTACATAGTTGGGATCAGTTTTCAACAGGGTCAAATTTCAAATTTTGTCAGCACTATCTATGGATCGCTGCTGCAAAAAAGTAGATGAAAACTTCAGAACTGTATTAAGGGTTTTTGAATGAAAATGCTTATGAAATTAAAATGGTTTAAGGTATTACTCATCAAAAAATCAAAATTGTGAAATACTGTTATAAGAATGGGTTTATTTTTTAAAGATTTAGATGATAATTTATTACTGTACACCACGTAAGTTAAAACTAAATCAAACAAAATGAAAGAATGGGATCGGTTCAAGTGTTTTATTTCAAAACTTTAAGATTTGTACATTGACCCTTGAATGCTTTCTAACATGGCATCGATTTCGTTGGATATTTCACGGTCCATATCTGCTTCGTCTGAAATAACATACCGGTAGTTTAAAAATGCATTATTAAGTGTTTAGAGAATTTCATAATGGTATCACTGGTAAAAGTTATATCAATATATATCATACATCAATATATATATATATATATATATATATATATATATATATATATATATATATATATATATATATATATATATATATATATATATACACACACACACTTTAAACATATTACATTTGGCTGTATATTCTATTTAGCGTTTTTGGTGCAAAACAGCTTCCGCTAAATTAAGTGCATCGCTAAATATCATGCAAATATGCATAATGATAGGTACATTAAAAAAAAACCCACTAATTCAAATCCACGTTACTGTCTTTTCTCAGCCATTTGAAGCCTTCAAACACAACCATTACAAAGATTGAGAATCCTATCATTTCGATATCTACATGTATCAATGAAAAAGAAAACATTATATCATTACGTTTTAAAAAAAATCAACTTGTGAAACGGGACAAGAATAGAGTGTTTTGAGACATTAATTACAGAACATGAGGAATAAAGATATAAAACTAAGAATAAGAAGAATAACACATCTTTTCAATTATAATTCAGATAATACTTTAATTAAAATTTGACAAGTAAATCCGCTCTTCTACGATACGCTATGCAGCTGTATACCGTTTCGTGGAGGATAAATAGATTGATAGAAAGATGATAGATAGATAGATAGATAGATAGATAGATAGATAGATAGATAGATAGATAGATAGATAGATAGATAGATTCGGTATCATGTCATCATACATATAAACATACATATTGTACATAGTACGCTTCAATATTAAATAGTTATAATTCCATAGCCATGGTGTTTGAAAAACATATAATGATAATAAATATGATACCAGGATAGCCCATGAAAGCTCGAAAGGAGCGGGTTTACTTTCTGAGTCTAATTTAGATTGGGTATTAAATTATATCTACTTACACAATTCTGGACTTCTTGGTAAACTTCTAACTAAACAAAAGTCCGCTTTGGGAATATTCTAAATACAGTGATATTTCTCTGTAGACAAACAACACCTTTACAACAGCCAAGGAGTTATTATGACGTTTTATGAATTGTGACGTCACAGTTGATTCTGAATCATTTAGGTGCTTTATCATTTTTTTATATTACGTTTTCGATATGAAAAAAAATGCAGGAACATTTTTAACTTTATGCAGTTAGCGGTATGTATTCAGTTATTAATTTATTGAAAATAAAAGCTCGGATACACCTTATATAATAAAGAAAGTACTTGTATAATGATGAATTTGGAATAAAATAACATGTGATTGAACAGAAATGCTTGTGCATCATGCAGAAAAATATCTCTTGCATGATGTTAAAAAAAGGTGACCCTTAAAATAAATTTCTACGGAGAAAAACACCTTCTGTTCAGTATTCAACTTTGAAAAATTAACACCGGGCCAATTTTTAACCCAGTAATAAGCACTGTCCGCCATATTTCTCTTTCTCGCTGCTACATGTATCCCTGTGTGGACGTACATCTTGTCTGGCCGTGTTGCTAAGAACGCAGTTCGGTCAGGCACGTACATGTAGCATCGTTTTAAAATTTTCTGTGTGTTTGGGGAGGGGAACTACCCTATAAAACAATTATATCCTGATATAAAGAAAAAAAGGGAGAAGAAAAAAACCCCAACAAACTTCACCACTCCTTTAAAATCCTAATCCATTGAGAGGCTTTATACAGTTGGAGTTCAGTTCCTTCAAATTTCATTTTTTATAAGTAAATCTCAGAAGAAAATGTCAGTTTCCAAAAAAAAGTCTGGGTGCAAGGCTCTCATGATTCCTCCCTGCTGCTACCTGAATATCGGTGTTTTGGGTAAATAAAGAATATACAAACGCTCTCTTTTACGCCTTAATCTGAAAGAAAAAAGGGACAACACATAAAAAATTGCGATTATGGAGAGTAAACAAAAAAGAACAAGAAAATTATAATGAAATACTAGTATAAAGGCATGGGCAAGGTGTTTTGTACATTTTATTTATACAGTCGAAATTTTCAATTTCAGTGGGTTGATGTTTAAATCATAGTCACATTATTTTCTATGAATAATTCAGTGATAAAATAAAAAAAATATCGAGCTTTCATTGTTTATATGTTTGAAGTTTGACACTCATTTTGCACACGTATGCAGGCTTTTCTTCTGTACCCTGCCCATGCATTCAATAAATATTTTCAATTTCACGCGAATATTGGAGTCTATTTCTATGTATATTATTTTTCATAAATAATTCAGTGATAAGACAAACATTATCGAGCCTTGTCTCAGCATCTGAAAGAATGAAACAGTCTATATGTTAATTTGAAGTACACTTCATTCTGCACACGTACGCTAGCTTTTCTACTGTACTCTGCTTATGCATTCTATAGATAATTTCAATTTCACGCAAATATTGGAGTTAATTTCTGTGCATTATTTCCCAATTGTGCTTCAATATCATCTGCAATATATTCAATTGCCATATATTCGTTTTTGTGCAACCTCTACCATCTGGTTCTTTCATTTATGTATCATTTGCTGTGTTTCCCATAAAATTACACTTTTTAAGAAGCGTAGGCATTGATTCTACTGTCAATAATATAAACTGTACATAAACAACTTATTTATTTTATTTATTTTCAAACACATTCAACACCAGTATTTGTTCAAAATAAATTGCAAGTTAATGTGTGAAAGGCACTGTAACACTACGGCATGTCAACACAAATGTTTTCGTAGAGCTACAGATCTGCAGCTTGTATAGCTGAAGGTCTGTAGCTCCAGATCTGAAAATAATCGGATGGACGACCTGGCCCCGAGGTTATAAAACTTTTTTCATACTCCTACTCAAACTCGTACTCCGTACTCCGAGTATGTGCTCCACTGAGTACGACTCTAAAAACCGAGGTTATAAAAGTTTTGGAGTACGTTCTCCGCTGAGTACTATTTGGAGTATGCTCCAAAAACCGGTGAAGGAAATTTTACTTCTCTGGAGTAAGATAGAGCACGGTAACTCATGTAAATAGTCCTGTCATGTAGGCAAACTGTACATGTATTCAAATAAATTATTTATCAACAAAATGTAACATGTACCTATGCCCTTTTTCATCTGCAACCATGGAGATGTGTCTGCATCTATAATTTTTTAACTTTTGAGCAACAAAGACGATAAATCCAGTGTTATTGGAAAACTTATCAACAAATTGTGATTATGTCAAATGTTTTTGGAAACCATCTCTCTCTCTCTCTCTCTCTCTCTCTCTCTCTCTCTCTCTCATAATTTCTATCAACTATCTTGCATGCGTGTTATAATTAATTAAAGTGTTATCAGGGGTTTTTTTTTTTACATAGACAAGCTTAATTCTAATTAACTGTAAATTACACGACGACTCAAACAGAATCAATACATAGATCATACTTAATGTCTTTCCATAAATGTTTATTTAAGAATAAAATTTGATGTCATAACACCAAATTTTATTTTTGAATAATCGTTTGTGGAAAGACACTAATATAAGACTTACGACTATGGGATCACCGGAACCAATCGTCTTCATATTCGAACGTTTATAATCAAATATTAAACTAAATAATGCATTTCACTTTACGTATACTTAGACTTATGTCTATGCTCTCGATGTTTTAATTTGAAATAAATAAAAAAGATCATGAGTTAGGTGATGTTCCGTGGTCAAAATGACTTTGATATTTGGAAACTAAAAATGAAATACTGGTAGATGGTTCGAAATAGAAACCATACCCCCGGCAGTAAAATTAAAATAAAAGTTCCGGCCTATATTAGATAAAGAACACATCTAAATCTCTGCAGCTAATATGTAAAGTCACACAGGAACCCAAATATTTACGTCATAATTTAAAAACATTGCCGACACAAAAATTGAAAATTTGCAATCTTTTTATAAAAAACAACTCAACTTTATAAATTTTACAACAAGTTCTACAACTTATATCAATATCTTTCGTTGGCGCGGATTTTAGCGCGAGGGGGTCATAAATGTAGTAGGAAGCCGGAGTGCCCGGAGAAAACCTACGTGCCCAAGCGGGTGACCACCATACCCTTTCATATACAACTTCTGCCGATCACAGGGATCGAACTCGGGTCGCAGAGGTGAGAAGCGAGTGCATTATCCACTATGCGACTTGGACACCTTGCAATCTTTTTGTTTAAGTTTATATCTAATGCCCTTTAACATGCGTTTAAATTACTTACTGCTGTTTCTTGATTAGTTTCTATGTTTCTAAGTAAGATTGCTTTTTGTTAACTTTGTATAGTACCAGGGGTGGATCCAGGATTTGTAGTTAGAGGGGGGGGGGGGGGGCAGTATAAGGCAGGAGGTCTGGGTGCCGCCTTGAGGCCCCCAGTGGGTTCAGGGCAAAGCCCTGTTAGTGGCCCAGGGGGTGAAGCCCACAAACGTTCCTGCATTCTAGAGATGTTGTAGGGTAAAAATGAAGTCTTCAAATTTAGACTGTTGTGATTTCTTTTCTCGTGGTCATACTTGAAGTAATAAAATATAGATTGAATTATTTACAATTTTTAAAGCTTTGTAAATTTAAGACCTGCAGTAATCCCATCAAAACCCTCTGCCTTGCAGAAATATAAGAAACATTTTCTTTTATTTTTTTTCTTTTGAATGGCTGTAAATAAATCAGTGTAAAAAATCAAGTTCAATGGGACGAAGTAATGAAGTTTAAAAAAAGGTAACCATGCCAGCTTGTATTATAATAAACATGGAAGAGTCGTTTAAAACACTAGCTAGTAACCAATTACTTAAAGGTCGGAAAGCGTAATCAAAATGGGTTTTCTATGTACGTTACACCATTAAACCCACAGGTTTTCTTCATACTACACCATTGAAACCAGTCTAATGTAGAAAAATCCCACGGCTTTCCAAAAAAAATAAATTCATAATTAAGACTCGCAAGTTGTTCATTTTCTTTGCCAGAAGGAGTATTATTTAACTTTATTTTGACAATATTAGGGGGGGGGGGGGGCGCCGGGTCCCCCCACTGATTTACCACTTATTCTATATTTTTTTTCCCATTCCAAGGTTTGTGGCATGTAACATAAAATGATAAATGATTAATAAGTGAGTAATTGAAAGTGTTATACTTTTAAGCATCCCTTATCCTTTGTAATGTTTAGAACTAACCTACATTCTCACTAAAACCAAAGAAGGGACCCCGCAAGTGCATCTGATTATTATTAATTAATAGCAATACATGTACATTAATTTCTTGATTTTATATGATGGAGAGTATGGGCCGTATTTGACTAAAAACAGAATTCTTAGAAAGCATATGTACATTGATTAATGGAGCGAAATATCTAAAAGTTATTTTGATAATTTTGGTTGCAACTCACCCTTACTCTTAGATTCACATCTAATATATCTAAATATTTCATTTATAAAATGGTAAAAACTTTCCATTTTTAATTTATTTTAATTTATATACATTGATTATGATTAAATTATAGTGTATAATAAAGCAACATTACAATATGTAACAATATAATATGTTTGCACTACATTTTATTTAGATTAAATGCTTTGAGTACGACTTTGAGAAAGCTCCATAGCTTACTCAGAAAATCGCCGTTTTGTACTCAGCCGGAGTACGAGTATGAGTATGAAAAAGTTTTATAACCTCGATACCTTGAGTACGAGTACGATTTGGAGCACGGAGTACGATTTGGAGTATGAGATCGTACTCAAGAAAGTTTTATAACCTCGGGGCCTGGTATGTACAGTTCCGTACATGTACGTATTAAAAATTTGCAATTTACAGCGCACAAAAATTGCGCTAGCTTTGGGCTGATTAACCATATTTCCACACAAAACCTGTTGAAAAAGTTAGTACCATTAAATTCAGGCAATTTACTACTGATATCGTCACTTTACTTGCCTCTGATAGTCTTTTAAACACCATCACCAGCGCCGTTAATTGAAGTGGTGCAGTTTCGAAGTCGGTTAGCATGATTAAGAGAAAGTAAAGAATCGGATTGTTCTCTGCAGTAATTTTTCAAATATTTGATTAATAACCGTCTTAAAGTTTCATATTTAGAATAGAAAAGTATTTTAAGCATTTGTAGCGGGATACATCTCCCTTCAATGATACTTATTTAATTCATCCCTGCGAACATTCAAAAGATAAATAATTTAAGCGGATTTTTCAATCCTATTCCTAAGAATGACGGGGGGAGGGGGATAAATTCATGTAATGCCTCAAAATAACATTCGCTTACTTTGCAAATACCGGGGGAGAATTAGAATTCTCAAAAAGGCCTACGTCCACAAAAATGGCGAGTGTTTTGGTTTTAAAGTACATACAGTGCAGTGTATTGTACAATAGATGTATCACAATGGCAACTCTTTGCCTTTAATTTCTTTACAAATCAGAATAAAATTTCCAAGTAAGGTGCAATTCGTTTCAATTTCTTTAAGATATATTTTTAAATCGAAGTTTGTGCCAAATATATAGACAAGGATTTGTCAAAGCTTTTGAAGATTAATAAAATGTCATGCCCGATATGATTTTAAGGATTAAAATTTATCTATAATCAATATAATCCTTAACTGTTCGTTCTTTGTAAAGAACGTGTGCATTGGTGACATTTTATGCACATTACATCATTTATTAATATTTATTTATTTGCATATTTTAAACCAAAGTTGTCAGATCCAAAGTTTCTGCTCGATGGTTAATCAGCCTACACTGTTCGCCATGATGTAAATTAGTCAAACCGCGTTCCTCAGCAACCCGTTCTAGAAAAAAATTCTTTCCATTAAAACTAAAATCGCATCAAATTGTTCCATTTTATTTATAAACTTTTTTTATTGACTAAAGAGTCACATCCAAGGTATGACTATCTGCCCGCGGTGCATGATGAACCCGTCCTATACTTTTCGCCATGACGTTTATAAGTCAAACCGCGTTCTTGGCTATCCGCTTCTGGAAAGTTCTAATCAATTCTCTCGCGAAAGGTCGCGCTTCGCTAGCTTCTATCTATCATAACTAAAATCGCGCAATCAAGAAACGAATTGCCTTATTTCATTTATTTAACATTTGTCAAATCTTAACTTCTATGTATAATCCTAGTAAGTTCCTTTTAAATTTATTCGTTGTTTACGTAATCATTCAATATTATTTCATTGCAAGCATATAATTTGATGCCAACTCCCTGACTTGGATCCAACGAAGCGTGTCCACAACCTTACTCTTATTTTTGCTATTTCGAGCTTGTTTATCGAAAATGAAAGTAGGTTTTTAATTCATTTTACAACAATTACTTATCAGTTAAAATTCAATTATAGCTTACGGACATCATCTCACACGTGCTGAAATACCAAAGGTGTAAGCAGTTACTCTGATGCAGGCATTTTTTAGTTTATTTGCAAAAAGTCTTAATTTATAAGTATAGATATTGCTTTTTTTGTAAAGACAGAAACCAATACCGGCCCTATAGGTCAATTCTTTTGTTATTCGTAATAGATCCTTTGTCTGAAAACGATGGTTTTACGATTAACTTTACATCTTCTTCTCCAGAACAACTGGACCATTTTCAACCAAACTTGACCAAAGCATTATCGGGTGAGGAGCGGGGTTCAAGTTTGTTCAAATGAAGGGTCATGCCACCTTTAAAGGGAAGATAATTTAGAAAAATGTTAAATTTGTTGATGTTTTAATTAAAAAACCATGCAATTGTCCAGAAAAGCTGTAACATGTGTGGAAGCATCCTCAGGCAGTGTAGATTCAAGTTTGTTCAAACCATCTCCGAGGCAAGGGTGGGGCCAAATTTTTTTTATCAGAGTTATAGTTGCTCAGGTGAGCGATTTGGCTCCTCGACCTCTTGTTACAACAGTAATTACAACAGTAATTGTAGGTTACATCTAGCTTGTCGTGCTTTTTATATATACAGTAACATTTACACCCCGGCGTAAATTAGTTAGTCGGACCAAATCCGTTTTTGAGAAACACTCATGCGTTTTGTGTAACAAACAAACCGACGTCGGAAAATGAAATATTCCAAATTCACGTGCAGATCGAGAGTCGCTATTTTTTTTTTATGTAAACGAACCACACTACTTTACTTTAGTGTACGGGGCTGCAGCTGGTGATAGTGTTAAAGAATTTAAGAAGCAAGTAAAGAACGACATCTGTAACTTTTTGATAACTTTTTCAATCCAATATTGGTATAGCATGGGTTGGAAAATTAGAATGAATAGTCCAAACGTTTTAGTGTGATTTAAAGTTCTTGTTCTTTAAAAAGATTTCTGTGTGAGAAGCACTGTAGCTGTTACAGATGACCAGTGACCTAGGGATAATAGGAGATCACGACCCTCAAATGCTAAGAAAGATTGACTTTACACAAATGATTTGTATTTGATTGCTGTCTTAAATTAAACAATAGATGAACCGGTCATTCGGATACTGTTCCACTGGTGTTGGTCTTCAGTAGGATGATAATGCTCCATTCAATATGTCGGACATGTCTGAGAGGAGCTGCGATGTAGATACTAGGAAAATACCAGAAAGAATTACACCTGTTAATTGTTCAAATACATACTTATGTCACAAGGTAGACACCATACTAACACGTGGCATATATTACTTACTCGTAATTTCTGTTGCGCATTGCATACATGATATACATGCATTACTTTAAACGTGGATACACTTACACTTACTATTACATTTAACATTAGATGTCATTCATATACATAATGACATGAACGGACCACCATAAATAAGACTGCTAAATATAGATAAACAGCTAGTATAGATTTTTAATGATAAACGTAAATAGTTTTAAGTTGAAATTACCGAGAAACTTCGTAACTGGATGTTTTAAAGCACTTACTGCATTTATAAAACAATAAGAATAAAAACACAATCATAACGAACATAAGGCTTACCTATGAGAAGCCTGGACCACAGACATAATAAACAACAGCAGTAATGGTTAAAGCGGTGTAAAAATGTGCCAGGACCATGTACATGAGGAACGAGAGAAGGTTAAGTTGCATCCTTCCCCGTGGACTGCCGTGTCCAAACTGCTGCACGGTCTGGCTATATTTCTAAAGGTCCAGTTAGTTGAGGTTTGTTTCGGGTGAATTGTACAGGTAGCATTTCGAAAGAGGGAGCTCACAACAGGATAATTACGATTTTTTAAAAATCAACTGAACAAATATGGAGCTTTTATGTGACAGTAGCTCTACGGCATTTCAATCTGAATGTTCCTGTTGAGCTACAGATCGACAGTTTGTATAAATGGATAAAAAAAATCATAGCATTCTAAGTTAATAGGTTTGAATGGAAAATTATTTTACACTGTATTTTAAACAAAATCAACACAGGCAACTTTAATTATCAAGTTCTACATGCAGCTTTAACTACTAGAATATCCAGTTATCCTATACTCATACCTTCATTATCACAATACAAAGGCGTCCTACTGCAAAGAGCTATTGATTCTTGGTAAAGAATTGTTTGCATGTTTTTAAATATCGGTAACCTAGTTTCTTATTTACTCTATGTACAGGAAACCTTGGTTAAATATTGATTAATTTGTGGACTCCATTACTAGTTAGAAGTCATTTTCGATTCCTTGGTGTTCTTCAACTTAAGTACCTGTACTCTTTTTTGGATTAGGAGCAAGTAACTCATTTGGAAAACAATTTTAACTTACTAAAGCTTAAAGATCCTTCTAGTGGTGCCTCCAATATTGCACGCTCTATTGGATCGAGCGACCATGAATTATTTAAAAGGAATGAGGTGTTTTTAATTTAGGTGACAACATTATGTGTATTTCAAAGTTTTTTTTTTCTAAAGAAAACGAAATGAGTCTGCGTACCGAAGTGTGTTTTGCGGTACTTGGATCTTTATTTGCCTTTATTCTTGATATAAACGAATGTGTAAGTATATTGTTTACATCTGTTTATGGTGCATGCTTTTTCTTGCATTTGATTACAATAACTTTGATGAATAATATGATGAACAGATAGGTCAAATCTTTAGCACTGTCTTTTTATAGTACCTTGGTTACTACCTTCAAAATAACATTGCATTTAGATATTGCGATACAGTTCGTGACATAATGTCTTTATGATATATTGAACTATTCTAGCTTGTATTTCTCGTTTGTAACATTTACACGATGCTTATCTCGGAAACCAATGACCATTCCAGACCTTTTGCCAACTTTCTGATTTTCTAGTTTTCATAAATATTCGTGATTGTTGTTCCCAATCTTTCGAAGATATGAAAAAGACAATCATATTATAAGTATTTTTCGAAAAAAAAACAAGTACATTTTCCGAAAATATAATTAATAACAATGTTTGTAACGGTCGCCGTTTGAAATATTTTAAACCAGCTCAAATGACTGTCACAATGTTCTCTCTGAAGTTGTTGGAATATTTCCAGTTTATTTAAATGAAAATTAACACAGTGTACATTCAAAACACCTTTTATATATATATATATATATATATATATATATATATATATATATATATATATATATATATATATATATATTATATATATATATATTATCCTTATTTGTTAAACAAAAAATGGAAATCACTAGGACACAAAATTGTTCAATGTTAAACATAAGGATGTGTGGAGGTTTTAATTTTTGAATCTAGACAAGAAATAATTTTCTAAATTTCCAAATACATCCCCATCAGGCAATAATTAAAGTTCTGGCCAGTTTTGCCCAGTTAATGCAAGGTTCTAACTGTCGTGCGATCTGTCACAAAACTACAATTAACAAATTGTTATTGATCTTGGAACTTCTCTAAAATGTTTAGGGTTAGGTACACGGTTTTGCGATTCGATACGTTCTTATGCGATTTGCTGAGCTTTGATACGGTACGATCACGATAAACAATTTGAGGTGATGCGATCTGTCACGATCTCATTGCCCGTTTAGATACGATAAAATACGTTCTGATAAGATTGTCCACAAAGAATTCCAGATTAGATTTCGATCTGATCCGAACATCACGTCCGATTTGGTACGCTTGTGTACATGCAGATACGTTCGTATACATTGTGATACGTTTAACACGAACCGATATGCTCTGTTGCGATGGAACTGATGCAGACTGATGCCTACTAAATTAGATATTTTGTATTTGAAAATTTCTTTTGAGTCTTTACCTAGTTTGACACATGCTTTTATTTAGCCTCCATTTTCAGCCTTATTGGATGATGACTTACCAGTCATATTTTCATTCAGTGTCTCGAGTAGGGGTTATATATCGGCTACTCAAAGGAGTATTCGATGATGAAACGTGGTCAGATAAACAGCCATAAATAGAATATGAACCAAATCATGCGTGAAAAGAAATCCAAAGGTCAATTGAACCCTGTATTTTATGGAATCTGATTAATGACATTATTTATTGAACGCCCCTCGTACTAGTATTATGTTAAATATAAACTATTGTAAAGACCACTGATCACGTTCTACAAATTATAATCATTAGTAAAAAAGTTTTTGAGAACATAAAAGCCCCGATTCTCAAAACATATAGAGGAGACCTCATCATCATTTTTTTCACATAAAAATTTCAGCCCCCAGGGAAGGGGACTTCGTTGTTTCCGATCCCGATGTTTTAAATTCTTTTTTAATGAACAATGTATTGACTAGAGATAACCGCATCACCAGTTTGTCACAGTGGTAGCGGTTTACAACTAATAGATACCCTTAAATATAAAATTCCATTTATACATATGAATAACGCGGGTAGGTTAAGGAAGCATATGGACAATTTAGCGTCTTATTTTGACTCTAATACAAAAAAAAAAATCGTAAAATGAAATTACTGTTTTGAATCGGACCAAAAACTTATTATTTTCTAAATAAATAGATGTTACTGCAATAAAATCGGGTAGTACATTACTGCCACATCGGTGCATTATCACATGATAACTATAAATAGCTTACATATATTCCTTAATATAAAATGAGATAGAACAACACTACCCCGCGGTTTCCACAAAACAATGAACATATGAAGTAAAGGAAAAACATCTCAGTTTTATAAAAACTACTGCTAGAATCCTACATTCTCCTCGAATAAATAGTTAATCGTCCAGTTCTCTAAAAACCTTCCCAACTTTGTTACAGTTTGCTCGGAAAACGGCAAGTTGCATCAAAGCAACACGTAACACGGGATTCTAGCAGCACGTTTCAAGTTAAGCATTAATCAAACTATTGATACATATTAAATGTGAACTTCAAAATATACGGGGTAGTGTTGTTTTAGACGGATGTTTATATCGTAAACAACGACAGAGGAAAGCCTGGCCGAGAAAGAAAAGCATAATTACATACCTTTTAGCGAATATTTCAGAAAGTTAAAGTGATTTGAAATACATTTTTACTTCTTGATTATGACAACGAAAATCAGAAGAAATATACTAAATTTCATCACATGGAAGGTTTCACACATAATTAGTTATCATATATCAGTTTATAAGTCAATAAAACTCATCCGGAAAATGCACATGTAAACAAACCGAGTTGTTTTGGACATTGCTTTTAGTGTCACGTGATTGCGATTGCTGTCTAAAAATAGTTACTGTGGGATTGACACATTGAGAAAAAAAATTTGAATGCGAAGCTATTCGATGTCTGTGGTAAGAAATATACATTCATAGAGAGTGCATCTTAATAAAATTATAGTTCTTGAAGACATCAGGTTTCAATGAGAGTCCACTAGCTCATGATATATGCCACGCTGCATTATTTACATTCCACTGCGCTTGCGTGGTTATGAAGCGGAAGGGAAACTCAATATTTATGTGTTGGCCCAACACTTAATTCGATTTTTCTCTTTTTAATTTGATTTATTTACTTTTGAACACTGTAATTTTTCAAAAGTTCACCTTTTCATATGATAAATAAAAAATGTGGAAATCATGTAAAAATTCGATATTTGCTAGATCATGGGGTTGCGCGTCAACAATTCTCTTTTTAAACATATGTTCCAGTATTCTTTTTTTCAATTCTCAACAAATCACACCAAAATACATTATTAGAGCTCTCAGATTTTTTTATATTTTGAATCTGTTTACAACGTTTTCCAATAAAATTTACATGACATTCTACTTTCAGTTATGACGTCATTAAAGTGTAAATCTACGTAATACAGCCTAATTCATGAAAAACATTGTTTTTTGTATTTTTTATTTGATTTTGGTACACGTTTTGATATTTAAATATTTATTTGATAACTAAGATTTGTTATTTCACAGAATTGCATGTATCTTCGATACCATACTGCATGCTTCCTTAACACCCTCCGAATGTAATTGGAATTGCGAACTGTGTTCTAGAAAGTAGTTTATTTACTATTGAATTGCGAATAACAAACTGCGAACTGCGTTTCAAGGGTCAACTGCCCAAGTCATACATAGTTTTGAATTAAAAACAACTTGATAAAAATATTGAATAAATAACCTTAAGATTAAACGTTTAACTATTTAGAGAAAGCTTGATGGTTATAAGTTTCCGGTATACTCAACACCATTTTGTCCCAGAGATGAATCAGAGTGGAACAATAGATCATCAGCTCTCAACTGTAACAAGACTAACGGCTACACGTGTTTACCGAACGAAAAACTTACGGAGCTGTTAGAGTTCTGTCACACGGCGCCTTTTATATGGATTCAAGAAGGTAGTACATAAAGGATCTTAATAGTTTTAGCATATGCCATTTTTTTTTAAAATTGTATTTCTGACATACAGATATACACATACTTTGAAGAAAGAATTAAGGGGGATATGCGGCCATCTTGTACATTTTAGGATAAAAATGTAAACATTTCTTGAACTAGCTTGTTTCTTTTCAAAACTGACTAAATGTCAAAGGATAAAAAAGCAATAAATATGAAATTCTTGATGTTGTTTTGTTTTCTTGTATGCGTAATTGGCATACAAAAGAACATGTAGAACCTCATATTTATTGTTTTTTCATCTTTTGACAACAGTTTTGGTCAGTTTTGGTCAGAAACAAGCCAGTTCAAGAAATGTTTACATGAACAAGCCGATTTTAAATGGTTCGGCATGAGATTCTAATGCTATGCTTTGCTATGAGAATAAAATGTTATGCTATGGTATGGTGTTGTCGTATGTAAAAGATTAAACATGTTGTAAAAGATGTGCTTTAATTGACTGTAATTGATTGGGTATACTTTAATTCACTCTTAGGTGTATGTTTGTATGTGGGAGGAAAAAGTTTAAACGTTAAAGCATACAAGTGCCAACACTTTATAGATGGATGTCACAATACCTCTTTTCAAAGCAAAAGAATCTTTGAATGTAAGTGTAGTATTTTATATATGTTACATTCTCTCTAAACTATCTGAAATAAATGCAAATCGATAAATAGGTTTTCTTTAACGTGTTTATGCTAACAACATTATGTTTAAAATCATCCATGATTTAGGAATATATATATGTTAGATTGTATATATTGAATTAATTTAGAATTACAATTAATTCAAAATGCCTTCTTCAAAAGATATTCTTCATTCTTTGTTTAAATAGAATGTTCGATAATATCTTATACAAAAAAGGACTACATGGCTGTTACATGTTTTTTTAGAATTTTATGAATTGACATTCTGTAAACTTTTTATCATCGCTCTATATTCGGTCAACATCTCCAGAATCAGTATATATCAATCTATTTTTTATTATCTTTTAATTATATGGATAGCAAAACACTACTATTATTATTCTTTTTAATTCATATGTTACTTACAAAGTAGAACACTCCGTAGACTTATTAGTGTTTTACAGACCCAGCTTGCATATCTATCGGTAATGGTTGCTTCCTGGCTGAACAATCTTGTAAAAGGTAGGGTACATACAAGGCTTGGGGTAATGCTAAATGTAATGGTAATGCATTGCAATGCATTACATGTTTTTAAAGTAATGCTAGTAATGTGTAATGCCGCAAATTTAGCATTACAAGTAATCGTAATATAATGCATTACTTTTATAAAATCTAGTGTAATGCTGGCATTACATGGCATTACTTTGCATTATTATGCTTATTTATGCATGTACATTTTTTTAAAAATGTGATAATTGAATAATTGAAATAGTATTTGATTAAAATTATTTTAAAGAAGAAAGAAATAATTCTTGAGATAAAATTGTTTTAATTGTATTATTTAAAAATATAAAGAAAAATCCATTTTTAATTGTCAATATTACTAGCTATAACAGCACAATTTAATAACATTTTTAAGAGTGTTGTTATTAAGAGTTTGAAATCATTTAAAAAATTTACTCCAATTAGTTTGCACTAGCTTCAATGAATTCTTTACTGTGTCAACAACACGCTATGCCCTCAGGATAATCTAAGTTTCAAAACAATCTATTATTTTAAGAAGTTCTAAACCCCCTTGTGTTGTATATTAAATACATTAGTTTGGACTGATAGAAAATACAAGATTTATGTATTTTTTTCTATCACTGCACTTAATAGATTGCCAAACAGTATCTTTTAGTCCCAGCTTTCACTGCTCCTGTAGAACGTTTATTTAATATAGCTGCAAAAGATTTTCAAACCTGACAGGATACAAAAAGATGTGCCCTTTCAAAACTTGATGATCAGAGAGTGCAATAGCAAATCTTTAGTCTTAAAGTGTCTTTAGTATAAATTAAAGAAATTATAGAAATCCGATTAAAATATATCAAGAAATATTACTGGGGAAAACCTTATGCTTATAAATTAATACAATTATTAAGTGTCCAAAAGTTTAAAGGAATGTGTAATCTGGGGAAATATCTCCAGTTAGCTTTTAATAACCGCAACGTTATTCCATAATTTGTTTTCTGTTAAACTTCTGTGTCTCTTTTTCATACCTGACATTGTACCATGCCAAATGTCTATAAATATCTATTTACATATATTGTTTGCAAAACCTCTTTATTTAGCTTGACTGTTTAAAAACTTATTGACTTTTCACAAAGTAATGGTAATGGTAATGCATTACTTTACTCATGTAATGGTAATGTAATGTATTACTTCAAGAAAATTAAGTAATAGTAATGGTAATTTAATGCCCAAATTCATGAAGTAATGGTAATATAATGCATTACTTTACAATGTAATTCGCCCCAAGCATGGTACATACACGTACATGTAGATTCGGCTCGTTCATCATCGCGCTAATCATTCCATATAGCTCGCTTCTCTTGCTTTAAAGAATTAGGTAATGTTAAGGACATCGATTAAAATTGTCAAACTCAAAATATGAAAATATCTTTGCTAGCAACCAATAGATATTACCTTCTGTTGGATGTTTAAAACAGTTTAATTCTATGTGATCTGAATTTATCATCTGAAATATTTTGTTTGTTTAATGCTGAATTGCAAATATGTTTTGAAATCGATCTCATGTCTTTAGTACCCATTTTAAATTATTTTAAAACTTCTGAAAATTTAATATTTTAACCAATTGTTTCAACCAAAGGGTCATTGTGACGAAGGAAAGTAGGAGCAGCTACTCTCTCTCTCTCTCTCTCTCTCTCTCTCTCTCTCTCTCTCTCTCTGACGCTTGACACTTCTTCATTTGCACTTGTAATAGTTTGCTTTGACACAAGTTCAAATTCACAAGTTTCAGCCTTATATTGATTTTTGTATTTATTTCTATGTAAAATTTGAAAACACATCAGAACCAGTCTGCACTAAACTTAAGAATAAAATGTGTCGTTGTCAATATCTCTAACCTCCCTTATTCTACGTACCTGTGTATGTGTGTAAATTGTGTTTTGCCACGATATTGCCTTTATACATTTATTGCATGATGGTGAGGGAAAAATCATATTTCTCGAGGGCATCGCTTGAGGGAAATATCATTTTTCTGGAGGAATAAATCTTCATATCACCCGAACATTCATGCAATTAATTGTTTATTATATCGAACGACATACGTTTACTTTATACAAAGTAGGTCGAGTTCTAATAGTTTTCTAACTCTGAAAATTCAAAAGCATCGTGAATATTTGACTTTCTATGTAATTTATTCCTTCTTTGTTATTAATTCCTACCATATATTCGAATTTATGTTCTGAAATGCCCTTCGGGCTTTATTGGATTTGATCACTCCCGACCGTATTTGATCACCTAATAATACTCAAAGAATGTATCCATTTTTCTTAAATAAAAATCTAATTAAAAAATATTTTTAAAATTCAGATTTACTGGACATTGAACAATTTTAAGATATTTTATTTATGACCTTTACAAATGCTATAAATAAAACATAATTCTATGAAGAACATAACATCTCGATTCATCATGAGCGCTTTCCAACACAAATATAGATCGGCCGCTCCTGCAGCCGATAATGACGTGATTTTCTTTTTTAGAGACCGAAGTATGTACAGTAGCTTTAGCGAAAAATTTGGGTTGACAGATATAGCTACAGTGCCCCAGATACAACAATCTTGCAATTTATGGGGCACAATACTAGATTTGGATTGTTTACCGTTCCTTATTAGTGTCTTCCGTTCCTATCGGAAGACCCTTCTGTTACCAACTGTTTCCTTTTCTTCTTATTTTTCTATGACCTCTTTTATCCATGATCGCTTTCATACCTTCTTAACGGTTGAACCAATTTCAAAGATGTTTTCGGAGAGGAGTGCAAAATCACATTTGTCCACGTATCATGTCTTTAAAATCTAGCTTGGAAATAGTGCAGCTACAACCACAAGTGCTTGAGGACAGGACCGATCCCCTTCGATCCCCCACCCCAAGTTTAGAATCTCGGAACTTTACTCCTTTTTAAAAATTAAATCATCCTTTTATAACATATTTCTGATCTTATTTATACCTTCATTGCGAAAATTACCTTAAACACATTTTAATTAAAAATCATACCCATCTAAATATATATATATATATATATATATATATATATATATATATATATATATATATATATAATAAAACTAGAATTATATTATATATGTAGATGGGTATGATTTTTTAAAAATGTTTGCTTAGGGTAATTTTTCGGAATGAAGGTATAGATAAGATAAATTGAAGCATTCTAGTTCCTAAAAAGATTTTTAAATATTTTCCATATATGCATATACTTCGAACCCCTCCTAGGGCCCAAGTATTGGTCCGAGGGTCATGATTTTTACAGTTTAGAATCTACACTATCTGAGGATGCTAGCATGATAGTCTCACAAATTGTAGCATTGTAGTTCTTAAGTAGATTTATGTTAAACTTTGAACCCCTCTTGGGGCCCCAGTATTAAGTATGGGGCCACGATGTTAACAGTTAAGAATCTCCATTATATATACAAGCTTTTATATTGGCATTTCTGGTGTAGTGGTTCTGGAGAAGAAGGTTTTTTAAGACACACACCATATTTTCACTTTTTCGTGATTAATTCCCATTTGAAAAGAGTTTAGCCATTTCTTTTAAAACTAATCCCGATCGATCAAAATTATTCTTTAATTGAAATTTTTAACTCTACAGTTTCTTATTAGGTCTTTCCACCTTCCAGGTGAAAGACCTCTTGTATTATTTAGGTTTTTTATTATTAGGTCTTTCCACCTTCCAGGTGAAAGACCTTTTGTATTCTTTATGTTTTTTATTATTATTTTTTTCTTCTCTTTTTTCCCAGGGACAGCTCTTTTTTTCAATAGATATTGGAACAATTTTGTCTTTATTTTATTGGCCATAAAAAGTTAGAGTACCAAATGAACCTTTGATTGATAACTCCCAGAACATACAAAGTTATTGCCCATGTGTGCGAAAAGCTTATTATCGCTACTCCTCTGAAACCAGAAGAGATAGAGACTTGGAACTTTTACCAATGTATCTAGTACAGTTAGAGGGTTCTGCAATCTATTCATACCGAAAGGATCTGAGGCCCCCTTGTAGTAGTTATTGCCCCTGAAAGTATTTAAATTTCTATAAAATCACTTCCAACTTTTTTATTATTTGTCATAGAGACTTTGGACCACTTGGAATGGAAGCGTCTACCTTGGCGTAACAAAATGACATAAAGGTCAAAGGTCAAGGTCATTTGGAAATATGTTTATTAATGAGTCTTTAGATCTCTTTTGTTTAGGGTGGTACAGAAAAACTTTTTAGAGAAAATGTTTTATTAGTTATATTGAAACAAAACATAAAAAATAATGAGGTGGAAAGACCTCTAATTGTTCGA
Organism: Magallana nippona; assembly: GCA_033439105.1. Lineage (NCBI taxonomy): Eukaryota > Metazoa > Mollusca > Bivalvia > Ostreida > Ostreidae > Magallana > Magallana nippona. The sequence goes on from CM065926.1 coordinate 16,779,577, forward strand.
GAACAATTAGTCTACTAGTTCTATTATTGCACCCAGTCGCCTGCTAGATATCGAGAAGTACATGTAGATAGAAGGCTTCGAAAATTTCATTTTTTACCGTTTAAACCTAAAAAAATGTATGGCCTTTAGGGGATAAAGGAGATGAAGGTGGCTGTATATTTCGCAATCTTTAAACCCCCGCTGCCTCTTTACAAGAAACACACGAGATTTAGTCAAGATTGGCAAAGTAGTTTTTGAGAAGCGTTAAATATTTAATACTGTGCCGGATAATTATGCCAGTGCCAAGGTGGCATTTTTGCACCCGCTTAAGATGCAGTTTCGTAGAAATTCATATATACCAAGTGATAGACCATTGTCTAGAGAGTACATACCCACTTTTGTTTTTAGTGTGTCTCACCTGACAGGTGAGATATTTGCCTTTAAAAATTAATATCCCGTAGGAAAATAATAATTCCTATAGGAGAATAATTTTCTTTCAGGAAATAATGAAAATCTCAAAGGGGTTTTCTAAAAATCCTATAGGAGAAAAGTATTTCCTGCAGGAATTTGATTCAGACATGTAATTTTCCTATAAAAACTTTTCTATCGGATTTTAAAATCCTATGGGAGTTTTGTTCAAAACCTATCGAAATTTAAATTCCTATAGGAAGTTCTTTTTCTCGGTAGGAAATTCCAAATATCCTATAGGAAAATGTTTTTCCTATGGGAAAAATTATTTTTCTATAGGAATTTATACATGCAGCTTAGACGGGTGCAAAAATGCCACCTTGGCACTGGTATAATTTTCCGGCACAATGTTATATATTCCCCTTCATTACGAGTAACGAATGTCGTCTCAGATCTTGCGAAGTATTGGTACGAATGGTACGCCATAAACATGGCCGAAATGGAGAAAAGGGGGAAATCTACTATATAGTAGACTTTTCGTCGGGGTATTCAAGCTATAAACAATGGGGAAATACCACTATCATGCCAGCTTTCCGTTAAGTAAAATATATTTTTTCCCGGGGAAAAATCTATATTTAGCCGGGGGAAAAGATGGCTAGGGGAAAAGGCACTATACAAATGTAAGATTAGCCCTTTGCAACACATATCAAAAGATTTTAATTCTAAAAATATTATAACATTTAAATATTGTGCTGTTATGTGAAACAGGTCGCTTTAATTTGTGCTTAATTTCATAAAATAAGCGTAACAGCGAATACATAAATTTTAGCTGGTTGATAAGGCTGGAGAATTGCGTTTAGCATACGACCGCATCGGTAATTTTTCTTTAATTCAAGTAATATTTTTTACTGGTTCATCTTCCATAGTTTTATTAAGTAAACGTGTTTATTCTTTCTTATTCTTAATTCATTTAAAAAAAAACAACATGATTTCACATGTCCCCTAATGATCTGAGGACAAAAGTATGCATCTGTGTACGAGTTCAACCCCCGAGATCGCGAAATCTTTGTTGCACCGTTTTAATATTTTTTAAGGTAATTTCTGATATGTAACTTTTATACCAGAAAATGAATTTTTGATATTAAAAAAATATCAGCAATTTTCTGATATCAAAAAATCCAATTTCTGCTATAAAGAAAGTTTATAAAATGATAAAATGATATCAATGAGTAGAACAGACTATATTTATGTAAAGTAATTTGTGTTACCGTTTACACTAGTCCAAGTTAACTTGTTTTTCTGTTTTGTTCCATCAAAATATATTCATACGAGTACATCAAAATAGTTTTTGAACCTTAAATAGTTTGATTTTACAATGTATATGTTACAGAGATTAAACAAACGCAGAAATCACGCAGATTGATAAGCAATCTTACAATTTTTGAAACATGTACCGAGCATCAAATAAAATTGTAGTCTGTTTATGATTCAATATCACTTGAATCACTATAATGTAAAATTGTATCTTACGATACAATATTAAATGAGACTTCTACATGCATGAAGTACACAGGAAAAATGTCCACATGTGTACAACATGTGTTAAACATATATTTTACATATATATTTTACACGTGTAAAACACATAAAAAGAGCACACATGTATAAAGTGTTTAATTTCACACATGTTCAACATGTGTTTAACATGTGTTAAACATGTGTGAAATTAAACACAGCATATTTTATATGTGTAAAACACATATTCTATATGTGTAATATATATGTCGCATTTTATATATGAAATTCATGTATAAATTTTTGTAAGCAATTTTCAATACTAAACTTGAGGTACATCTTGACTTCAGCTTTCGTTTAAAATATATTAAATATATGCTTCATAATTTCACTTCGCTCTGCACACTATTCCTTGATATCAATGTATAGATCACCAGTAGAACTATTGCAAATGCATGCCAGGTATATAAAAATAAATTAATAACTAAAACTTCATTAATTTGTTCTCAGGAGTTTATTCTTCATCACCATGTTATAATTCATTTCTCTCTTTCTTGTTCCTGTAAATAAAAAGAAAAATTATATACACATATGTATTGATTCTATTTTAAAAACACCATTAGTTATTATTTTCCATGTCTTGTTTTACAGGATACACTTATTACACTATCCAATGATATTACATTATATAGCTTCAAAACTAGAATCCATACAGAAATATATTAGATAACTAATCTAGGTCAGAATATGTATTAATATTGTAAAAGAAAGAAATCACAACAAATCTTTTAACTTACCTCTTGGTAACGCTTGATTCTTCTTTCTTCTTTTTTCTGCAGAAGCTCCAAGATGTTTGGTCTGTTGTCTTTTTTTTTTTATTGATGCATAGAACTCTGGTGACAGAAAAAAATCTAAAGTTAATATATAGTCATGGTATATTTCATAAAATGAAGATATAAATTAAATTGTCTTGTCATTTGAGAATAAAATTTTCATTTAAATATAAATACAGCTACATGTATTTCTGTAACAGAACTTACATAAATGTAGTTATTACTATACAATCATGTATATAATTTTATAATTCTCACCTTTAAACTCTGGCCAGAACTTCTCACATTCTGTAAACTTTTTCGTTGTTAAGAATGCCCTCTGAAAGAAATGAAGAAAAAATAAGCAAAATTCTTTCATAAAGTATAATTCAATGAATAGTTATATTTATTTATACATGTATACGTGTATATGATGCAATTTACTAATGTACATAATTTTGTCCAAAAGAAGGGACTGGTTGCATGTTAAGTTCGATTGTTTGTGTCGTTAGCCAATAGTATCTATATATTAGATCCGACACTTTTAAGATGCCTAGTATTGTTGATTTTTATTTATATATTAAGTATATCACACACATGATATTACAAAATTTAATCAGACTTACAAGTGCTACTGTCATCTTCTTCCTCTTCTTGTCTACAGGACTCTCTCCTGGTGGAGTGAATGGCCTGTACATATAATTGCACAGGCCATCCAGTGAGAGGGCCTGAATGTCCATTGTAGAGTGGAACAACTAAGAAAAAAATAAACATCAGACAATCAATATTACAACAAAAAAGAAGGATTTGTGTTAAAATCAGTCACTATATATGTCATTGTTGTACATCCTAAAATTACCATTATTACAACTATAGAAAAAACTCAAACATCCAGATTTTCAGAATTGTGTGTACATATGTATTTTTTAATGATGTTTTGCAATTACATGTTATACAATAATTGTTACAAGTGCTGTTGATTGTTAAAAACTGACAGGAATTAATTTGAAGAAGTCTGAGATAAGAAATAATGAAATAAACATGCAACCATCAGTGGATACCAAGCAGCTGTAACAGCTGTAACGGCTAGAATTCTGATATTGCAAGTATATTTGCAACAGAACTAACATATAAAAACTTGTTAAAATTCACTGAAACAAGACACATTATATGTACATTTACATACATAAAAAAATGACAATAACAAACCGTCAACCATATATGTGTATATGTGTATACAAATACTCTCTTACCATTCTCCTTAGTCGATCTCTCATCTGTGTATACTTCTGAGATGCAAAACTGCACATACTGCGGAATTTGCATGGGTTTTCACCAACAAGCTCTTTTACTTCTCTCTAAAAATACATCAAAATGTTTGTACGTGCTTCATTTGAATGACAAATGTGGTTGAAGTAAAACATTATATTTTGTACTTTGCCATATTTCATAGTTGTATATGCATTACTAAGTCACTCAAAACTAACCTTGAAGTCTTCATTTTCGATGTCAAGCCAGGGATAGCTGCAAAAGAGTCCCTTCAAATACTTGAAGAAGGCTTTCTGCAACAAAAATTTAAATGTGGGTGTGTATGTACATAAATATAATATATATGTGTGTGTGTGTGTGTGTGTGTGTGTGTGTGTGTGTGTGTGAGAGAGAGAGAGAGAGAGAGAGAGAGAGAGAGAGAGAGAGAGAGGGAGAGAGAGAAAGAGAGAGAGAGACATACATGAAATCCCTGGTCTTCAATTCTGAATGCTGTTGTATTTTCCCTGGTTTAGGAGCATCTTTTAAGTTCCTCTACACTTCTTCTGAGGTCTTTAAGTTCTTGTACTGTAATATTGCATATGACAAATATAAACAATTATGTATAGGACTACACAGTTTCAAAGTTTTGAATTTTGAAAATGACCCCCCTTTCAAACATATTAGATTTGTTTCAGTCCATTATCCAGTCTAATCTTTAAAATTAATTTGACTTCATCTTTCTATTATATATTTTTATTTTAAATCAATGAAATGTTCAGCTCTCTCGAAAATATTATTTTGTAGCTGATAACGTTATACTGCAGTACAATCTTGAAATGAAAAAAAACAGGCATGTTGCATTGTTTTTGTAAACAAAAAAAGAGAGGAAATTTTCGAATCCCCATATCATGAAAATCCTTGTATAATCCGTTGGGGGGGGGGGGGGTATAGAATATATAGCATATATATGCTCCCCTAAAAGTGGGGGTGGGGGAACTTTATTCAATTTTATATATGTAAATCTAAAAAAATATCTACTGCGAGAAAAAGTGCCCCCTCCACCCTGCCCGATTCTACGTACCTGTAAAATAAGTAAAAAAAAGTACATCATATGAAATTGATTAACATTAATATTAATATGCTTACGAATGTCTTCAAGCAATTTCTCAGAAACAGGGACAGTCCGATCACGATCTGACTCTTGGTCAAACAACTCCTGGGATTCAGGTGCCTCAGTTTCTTGGGAATCCTTTAAAATTACATACTATTACATACATGTACAAGATATATATTTGATATAATAAAGGTAACATATTAATTGCAATTTTGTATAAATTTAACACAAACTTACAAAAATAGGCTGGGATCTTGACATTTTTGGTGGCAGTCGTCTGTGTACAGCGCACGTTGTCGTCTGTTATTGTTTATGAATATTCATTATTTACCTATGACGTAATGGCAACAAACAATCCTAACCCGACCATAATACACGGACTTTCTATTATGAGACATATAAATGTCCAAATTTGCAATAGAATTGACTTCAAATAAAATCAAAAGAGTATGATTCAGACAATTATTCAATTTATGTCTCCGTGTTACCATTATACCGCCGCGCATTCAATTGCACACGATATCGATCGGGATCGGGTTCAATCTCATTTATAGTTCTCATTGACAGCTCGCGGGGTAAACAACACGTACGTCTGCGATTGTTGTGAATTCTGAACAGTAAAAGAAAATAATTATAAAAGACACCTATCAACAACCAAGCATATAAGAGCTTCAAAATTTATCAGCGGAAACGAACAAAACACTATCGAAAAAAATGTCGAACAAAACAATCTTCAAATTACTGTGGATGCTACAAAGTCTTAGTGTATACACGTGCACATCGAACACGTGTGTCGTACATATAGAATGTATAATGTCTATATCATATTGTAGACACCGGCCGCACAACATCCAGGCAAGTTTTCGCAACAACTTGACAACAATCTTGCTTACCGCTTTCCAGTACTTTCAGTACTTTTGATTTTTAACTGGAGCATCAATTACGCAAAAAAGGCAAATTAGTAAGACAAAAAAGTCTCAATTGTGAATTCAAGAGTATACTTATTTTAACTGATATTTTACATATTTACAGTACAATACCAACGACGTACCCTAAACTCAATAAGACTGACTTAGAATGGATTGTACCTTTAGCAATTGTGGTTGTCCTTTTATGTACCGGTGTCACAATCTGCATCCTGATCATCTTCCGTCGAAGAGGAAGTTAGTCTTGTACAATATACCATATATTTCTTAAAAACACATAAGTTTATTTCATTGTTGATTCTTTTAAATGTCGTAAATTATTTTTTTAAATATTACAAATAAAGTTATTATGAAAACATTAAACAAAGTTAAATATTTACTATGTGTTGGCTTGCTCCATCATTATTCAATTCGACATTATTTCTCTCCAACTACATGTTATGGACATCGAAATAATGTGTTTTTTCCTTTAATTGTTTTTGAAACTCTAGAATTCACTTCAATTTGCAAATCAAAAAGTGGTGAGGGTAGTCATGAAGAAAACGAACCATTTGTTAATCAAGGTGTTGAAAAGAATGCAGTCAGTCGTGAACAAGGTAAACTTTCAAATGGATGATATAATGGTTATTAATGATTGTCATTCATAATTAAATGTGATGTATAATGTAACACATAATGAAATGTATAATGTAATGCATACTATAATCAATAATGTAATCCAGGCTTTATTTTTTTTAAAATGTTCGCCAGCATTGAATAACAAGAGCTAGTCACTTTGTTTATGGTTAAAACAACAGAGTCGAATTCCAAACTTATCTATCCATGGGAAAAATGAGTTTCATCAAAGGTTTTTATAAAGCTTTGTCAGCGTCCAAAAAATAAAAAAAAAGGATGTTGATATCAAATAGGAGGATGTCATTTTTCGTCGTTACACCGGCAGTCACCAATTGACGACCGAAAATCGATAACGGGGTCGACTGGTCGGGCAATTTTGATAAACGACTGAAGGACGGTTGACTGTATACGAATTACATGTACGTTAAACATCTGCCGTATATCGATATCTACATGCATTAATTAATAAGTGACGGCTAGGCAGACGACGCCATGCTGCAAATGTTTTCGTCAATAAATTGAAGAGAAGCTTTAGAAAACAATCAATAAAAAAATATTATATCTGTACTATAAAAAATATAGCAAACCAATTTTTGTATACTGCAGGGCGACAATTATCCTTATTTGCTCCAATCAGAGATTCAAAAAAAAATCCTTTTCAACCAAAATATGTCAATCATTCATTAATTAATCAATTACATAGCTATTTAAATCTCTACCATCACGATTTCGAGCATTGCAGTTCCTATTGCTCTAAGGTTGAGCTCATTTAGGAATAATTCTACAACTACCGTAAACAAATTGTAACACGCCATGTACCCTTTTTAAGCATTAAAAAAGACTAAACTTTGAAAAAAACTGAGAACTTATAGACCCATCTACATGTAAAACATGCATTTGAAGAAATTAATAAAATTAACCCGAATTACTTGTAAAAATTGACACGTTACATGTACCTTTCCAAATTAAAATATTAAAATAAAAAATATACCGGGTATTTCAAAACATGACAGTAAAATATCAATAAACTACTCCAACGTGTATTTATTGTGCACATTCTTCTCATCTCCTAATGTATAACTTATCCATTTTTTTTTTATATTAGAACCACTACCCGACAAAGCCACTTTTGATCAATGGGAGAAGGACGATAAATATTTTGTTAAGACCAGGGCGAGTAAGGAAGTTGAATCAATGACAGAAAATCAGAATCTTGTTATTGTTACTGGTCACTCAGGATATGGAAAGTCCGCCATCATTCAACATATAGCACTCCAGTACAGGAAACAGGGCTGGACTGTGAAATCCGTAAATAAAGTAGAGGAAATTGTGTATGCTTTTTCGGAGGAAGAGATGTTAGATAGTAAAATCTTATTTGTTTTCAATGATCCAATTGGCAAAGAATCTTTCGATAAAGTGTTGTTTAAATCATGGCAGATATATGAGGAAAAGTTGCCATATTATTTGAAAAGTGATACATGTAAACTTCTAATTTCCTGTAGGAAATATGTTCTCCCTGATATATTGGTTAAAGGACTTCTAAATGATGAATCTTATATCTTGGACATCAATAGTAACAAGTATAGATTAAATGAAATTGAAAAACGAAATATATTAGACAAACACACATCTGAGATGAAGTTATCGAAAGAACAGTGTGACGAAATAATTAAAAGCGAAGATTACTTTCCGTTATTATGTAAATTATTTTCAAGCAAAGCCGAATACAAAAATGAAGGAATAAGATTTTTCAGAGAACCCATCGCGGTTTTAAAAGAGGAAATAAGGGCATTTAGGAAAAAGGACAAAATAACGTATTGTGGTCTTGTTCTTCTAGTACTTTTCAACAACGATCTCTGCGTTGAGATTTTATTAAAAAAAGGTACACCGAAAAAAAAATTTAAAAAAGCTTTAGAACTTTGTGGATTACAAAAGAGCACGGCACCTTTTGATATTGGTGACAAACTTGAATCACATACGGGGGTTTTTACCAAAAACATTGGCAACAAATATCAATTTTATCATGACTTTGTGATGGAAGTAACCACTCAAGTTTTAGGATCAGATTATCCCAGCGTTATAATAGAATACGCCGACATCGGATTCCTCCGAAGGAGAATAAAATTGGGAACGTGTGAAAAACAAAATGATTCATTTACTATATACCTTAATGACACATATGCCACGGAGCTTGCAGAAAGATTGTTTGCTGACATTTTCGGGGAGCGATTTTTAGATGTAGTCCTCAATCCATGTTTAATGAATAAAATAATTATCACAGTTTTAAAAAAAAAACTTGAAGATCATCAAGAAAAATTACAAATGTTGCTAGAAAAAAAAGAAGTTAAAATTGATAAACAGGAACTTAATCAGACATCAAAAACATTACATTTTTCAGAACTTGCCTTCCTTCATTTTGAAAACGAAGTATCGGTCCTCTTTGCATTGATACTATTCCGTCATACAGATTTATCACTATATTGTCTAGAAAAGCTGCAGAAACCAGAAACAAATTCAATAGACAGTTCTTTATTTTCGGCAGTGTGTTGCAATGGTTCTCAAGATCTATTTGATTTTTTTTTAAATAGAAAAGAATTTTTGAATGAGAAATGGGGAGGTCTTTTTCCTATTCACATTTTAACCGTGTTTCATAACTCTGAAATGCTGACAAAATTGATTGATAAGACAGGTGTTGATGTTAATTTAAAGACTGAAACTGAACATCAACGGAATCCATTGGTAATTCCAACTAGAATGGTAAATTTTGTAAAAGAAACCAGAGGAAATTCAGGTAAAAAACAGCGCGATAAAAAAGAACTTCTGTTAAGTAACAAAACACACATTGTTTCATGTTTGATAGATAATGTCAGCTCTCTCTACATTGCTTGTTTTGGTGGACATTATAGTATTGTTCAAATATTGCTATCGAAAGGAGCAGACATTAACTTGTGTAAGAAAAACGGAGAAAGTCCTCTCTACATAGCTTGCAAAAACGGACATGATGCCACTGTTAAACTTTTACTGGATGAAGGGGCAGATGTAAATTTATGGATGGAGGACGGAACCAGTCCTCTTACTGCCGCTTGTTTTGACGGACATGATAGCACTGTTGAAATTTTAATCCGTAACGGGGCAAATGTTAACTTGTATGATAATGAGGGATTTAGTCCTCTCCACGTAGCTTGTCAAAACGGACACAAAAGCACTGTACAACTTTTACTGAGTGATGAAGCAGACATCAATTTGTGCAAAAATAACAAAGCCAGTCCTCTTTATGTAGCTTGTGAAAACGGACATTGTGAAACTGTACAAATTTTGTTGAAAAATAAGGCAGACATAAACTTATGTATAAAAGACGGGACCAGTCCACTCACAGTAGCATGTTTTGGGGGACATGATGACATTGTGAAACTGTTATTACTGAACGGAGCAAAGGTCAATTCATGTGATTCGGAGGGATATAGTCCACTCTATACAGCGTGTCAAAACGGACACGATAGCACTATAATGATTTTACTGAGTAATGGAGCAGACATTAATTTGTGTAGGAAGAACGGAGCCAGTCCTATCTTCGTAGCGTGTGGAAACGGACAACAAAGCACTATACAACTTTTACTGGATAATGGAGCAGACATTAATAAGCTTCATAACGCTAGAGCCAGTCCTCTCTATTATGCTTGTCAAAAAGGACAGGACAGTACTGTAAAGTTTTTACTGTCTCATGAAGCAGACATTAATTTATGTATCAACGCTAAAGTAAGTCCTTTATATATTGCTTTTGAAAATAGAAATTGCAGTACTATAAACATTTTACTTCAAAATAAGGCAGACACTACTCTTGCCTGTGGATGGGAAGTCAATCCTGACTTGAGAGATTGCTTTGATAAAAATGATAGAACCGTAGAATTTTTACAGCGGCAAGACAATATCTTGAATAATATGCATGAACCGGATTCGTATTTTTCTCTCTTTGTTAGTTGCCAGGTGGAAAGAGAGACAAGAACGATATATGCAGAAGTATATATGTAAATTGTGTTATATTTATATTTCCTAGTAGGACTTACGAATCAAATATTTCAACAGACTTCATGTTAAAATCAGATGGAATTAGATGAAAGGACAGAGTCCTTAATTGTGTTTGTTAGCTATATGAAAAAGTTAAGAGTGTTTTATTTTATTAGAAATAACTCTCAAATTAAGAGAGATTTCTTTTTTTTTTTTTAATGATTAACATGTCTTTTCATACGTAGAAAATTTGAAACTTCTCTAGAAAATAAATCCTTTGTATATACCTATGTCAAAATCTACTACATTGTAGTTCCTGTTTTTGATATAGAGAGTTTAACATTAAAGACAACCGAAAACCAAAGAATTTATTGTTTGCTTACAACAAATATTTTTCGTTTTCAGTACATTTAAAATATTTGTCTTCATTGAATATGTTTTATTAGTATACATGTTTCATTAAATAAGAAATCGATTAAAACAAGAAAAATTAAATAAACTGCTTTCGTTTGTATTTGTTGACTATTGTTTAATCAAGGAGAATGTCTGTGAAAGACCATGCAAATATAGAAAGATATGGTTTCAAGTCTCACGTCTCAAGTCTCAAGATCTTATCATATAGGAGACCTATTTGGAGTCAGGTACATGATGATTGTTTTTGCACTGGTTGTTTCTATTTTAAGTATCTGTCGATATTACAATCTGGTTAATATTACATCTTAAAATGCAGAAAAATGGGAAAATTGCCAAATTCAATAACTTATTATAAAACATTCAAGCAACATTTAAAGAAAACTTAGAGAAAGATCTAACAATTAATTTTTACAATTTTTGTGTCAAAATTATATACAAAAAATGGCACAGGAGCGCAAATGTTAGCAGGGTGCCAAGAAAAGATAATCACTTTTTGTCAATCTTAAAGAAAGAGTTTCTCAGAAATTATTTTTCCAAAATTTTGTGTTGATAAGAAACTCTAAGATGTTATATAAAATAAACTTTCAGACTCTTATTGACTAAAGAGAATCATCGAAACTAATAGTTTTTCATGAAACAATTAAAGGCCTTTCCACCTTTTTTATGGTTAAAAAAATCTCAAAAAATATAGATTATTAATGAGCAATTAAAGAAAAATCAATTTTCAATCTCAGGTAGCAAGGGACAGTTTTTTTGTTGTTGTGAAATTGAGAATTGTGCTTTAAGGCTTATGAGTGTTGCTAAAATTCATGAAATGATTTTTAATGTTTATCATTAGTTAGAGGGAAGTCTCCTGTTGAAATTGGTATGAAATATGTAGGCTCCTAATGATAAGTAATGGGAATCAGAAGTAAATAGCAAAACTTTCGGCTATGACTGTTGTTTTGAGTTTACACAGTGAAATTGCAAGTTACAAACGGGAGGTAAAATAAAACGAAAATAGGTGGATGGGGCATAGTAAACTATACACCAGTAAATTTCTCACATGTAAAGGTGCGACTTTCACATGATACGGAATGTCAACCGTTTGCAAGAAATTAGCTGGGGGTGTATAAAAAGCTGATATATCATGAAAAATGGGCAAGATATGAAAGGGTTAAAATCTCAGATAAAACCACTTCTTAGAAAAGTTTACACGTTCTGAGTAGTAATTTACTAAACTACGAGGACCAATAAAAAATTACGAAGACTTTTGCCGTAGCTTTTTTACTGAACGTCGTATTATCACAAAACTTGGAAGACATAATCTAGAAATAATTTCCAATTATTTAAGCTCAAAAAATTAAAATTAATATATCCCTTTATATCTAAGTTTAATTCAAAATTTGAAACTGCAAAAATGAGGTCACGGCACACGGTCAAATATTGTGTTAATATGCAAACAATAAACCATATAATATCAAAAGTCATATTTCTAAAAATTGGGCCTAAAACCAAATAGTTTTTAAACATCAAATTGAGAATTGTGATGATATTCTATGTACCAAATTATAATGGGATATAGTATTTACTTGAACAGAAATAGTTTATTAAGGAACGGCTCATTAAGTTTGATTTAAAAAGATGACGTCGCTGGTGTAACGAAAAATTTTGACTCAGTTTGAAAATCAACCCGGGGGGCATTTTTCAACGTTGCATATTGATTCTAATGGTGTTGAATAAAGACTTTTGTCCGTGGAAAATTGACCCGCATCGTGAATTTTTTAATCATAAAACCGGTGCAAAATTCAATAGCAAATATACACAAATTAACGAATAAATTTTTATAATTTGGATATATTTAACCACAAATTTACAGTTTTCCATGTTTATTTTTTAGATTGATATGTTTTCAACAGTCGGACGAAAAAATGAATCATTTTAATCATTATTTTTTCCAATTAACATATATTATCCTTTCATATATGTATAAATATTTTATTCATAGTGAACTTTTCACGTATAATTGCTGTCAGATAAAACTATGACAACTGTTCATTTATTGTTTTGTCAGGGAAATATTTTGACTTCTCAAAATTAAGCATAGACACATGACGTTATTATAATATATATATTTCTCATAATAAATGTATATATACCCTCTACCTAATAATATTGTTTTGTTAAATAGAAGGAATATATTTTATAATATGAGAAAAATGTAAAACATCCGGTGCTTGTGAAATGAAGCTATGTCGATTTGCCTGAAAAGGAAAGTTAACGGCCAGTATTAATTTTATTTCAAGCTGTTGAAAAATGACATCGTGACATGGGTCTGAGCTCCATATTTTTGTCATAGTTTAAATAAGGATCAATGGAAATCAAACTAATTCTAATCAACAAAAACGTGGAGAGATGACCCACTATACTTTAAAAATGTCATTTTGTATCCCAACGATTGAACGTTTTAGAAAAAAAGTCCCTAGATTCGTGGCCAAAGTCGCACATAGCATTTAAACAACGTACAACGTTGTGAGTGAAATGGCTCAGTGGTTAGAGCACCAGACTTAAGGTAACCTTATAGAGCAAGGGTTTTTAGAATGTGGGTACGATATCTTATCATTTATTAAAATATTCAAAACTGAATATCCCAGTTAGCCCAACAACGTTATTAAAACGTTATGTAAACGTTATCAAAATGATACAAATACGTAATCTATAACGTTAACATTACGAGAATTTGTATGTTTTTTTTTTAACGCTGTAATAACGTTATTTAAAATTGTGTTTTTATAACATTAATATTACATAAATATTAACATTCTGATTTACATATTTTTAACACGTTGAAAAACAATTCTTTAAAATGTTAAGCTAAGGTAATTTTGTATGGTTTTTAACGCTACCGTAACGTTTTTAAATATCTTTACGTACTGTTCTGACAAAATAAAACAAGAATTGTATTAGAAGACCAATAAATGTATTTAATTGACATTTCCAAACAATGATTATAATTATTATTATTATTAAACATTTATAGAGCGCCCCATAAATTAAACTCTAAGGCGCTGTACAAACATATGTAAAACAAATAAAATTTTTTAAAATTACAGCTGTCATATATGAAATCATGAGATAAATATATTAAAATTCCACTGTCCATAATATCAATAAAAGTACTTATTACAGATAAAATAGGATAAATATTTAAAATGCAGTTTCCATAATTAAATAAAAAGTTTTTTACAAGTCATAGTCCTTTTTAAAAAGAAAGGCTTGTAGCTTTTTCTTAAAAATTCCTATTACTCAAAAAGAGAGTTACATAAGGTAGATGCAGTTTCGTTGAATCGTCTATTCCCATATGAATGCGCGGTATTCAATTTGTCTGCACGGCCTGGTGTTATAGGACCAACGATATCCCAAAATAAGCATCGAATGCTTAAATGTCACAGTCCTTGTTGACGGAACAACTTACAGATTTGATGATTCAGAGCGAAGGCTACGCGAAGGTATGTATGGCTCAAATTCAATTAGTTCACTAATATACGATGGGGCTTTTTCTTGGAGTGCTGTGATAACAAGTTTCGTCTGAATCTGTTGAAAATTCATCGGCTTATGGTCTTCGACTTCCTTTTTCTGAAACAAATACATACCAACTCATTACTAAGGGATACTTGCCTAGAAAATTACATATCAATGAACATTCCTAAACATATCAGATCAATGATGGCAGTTTCAGTGTAGGGTACTACCGCTGAGGATAGAGACCGAATGATTTCTGTCGTACTATTGGTACATCAACTACTGCTTTGACGACAAACATAAGTTATATCAGTACATGTGTAAGTACATACCTTCAGTTAAATTGTTGGGTTGGTTAGAGGCAAATCACAAAACATCCTGATCCAGAACCTCTCATTTATGGTCTCAAATGGTATAGTTTTCTATAAAACCCTGCAAACAGCAGCTGATAAGAAAAATGAAATAATTAGTAATCTATCAAATGAATGTTTAAATAACAATATGAAATGTTAAGAATGAACATGTTAAGCATCAAATACTGTGGTTTCATCAAATATATTCAATATTACTTGAACAACAATTAATTTTTGTGAATTTCATAGTAGAGCTGGATGCCAATGAAAGAATGTTTTCCCTTTTGTTCTTCAGTGACAATGAATTAACTCGCTCATATAGATGTTGTGTCATAATGGGCTCGTTATCATTGACCCTGATTATCTCCCCTGCATTGTTATCCCCTTAAAGAGAAGCCAAGGCAATAATCTGAAACAAAATTTTAAAAACAAGGAATTAATAAATTCAAAAATGGCAACAAAGACAAAATCTAATTATTAGACTAATTTACTTAGGTGATATCAATTCTTTCAAGATGGTAATACAATTATAAAAGATAAATTTAGATATAAGTTGAATTTACCAGTTTCCTCTGTAAAGTGTTATTTATTATACTAATAATTCTAAAGCTGCATCAACTGTGCCATTTTGTTGACGAACATCCAGTTTAGAGTAACTGAAATTTGAAAACCTGAAATGAAATATATATAGTGAAAATGAAATGTCATATTTGAATTGAAATTCAAATATGTAGGTACATTTGTGTACTCAAACTACTGATCACATATTAATTATGATATTGTACATGGGTGTTGTTTTTCCCATTGCTTGAAATTAGAACATCCATGCAAATATAACTTTTGTTTGTCATGAGGGTTCTGATACTTATTTTTGATTCTAACTTATTCAATAACATAAACTCACTAATCTTTCTATGTTAGCATAAGTTTCCGGGGGGGGGGGGGGGGGGGGGGGGTCAAACCCCTCCCCCCCTACAGACCCACGAATGCGGCATGCCTTAATGTGCATTATCGTCGGAAAAAATAGACACAAGATAGAATCTTACCGCAAATAATGAAATAAAACTGTTTGAAAATAGACCACGCTACCACTTACTAAGGATTGTTCGAGAAAGGAAGTTGTCTACCGCTTCCCAATAAACCCAAACCCTAATGGACCTTAAATTTCCGGAATGAGAAGCGGCACAGAGAAAACCCTCCGAAAAACGCACATCATATATCTGAGACAAGTTCACAATTTTTTTTTAATGCAACAAAAATCTATACTCACTTTAAACTGCTGTCCGCCTCTCTTTGCCTCTGTTCACGATTTGTAAATTTTAAAACTCTCGATAACCACAGTAACTGTATTGAAATATAACGGCGGAAAATATTGCATAGCGCGGATTTTATAGCCATATGGCATTCTTCTATTAACATTCACCAATTTAAATATTCATTTGAGGAGGAAATCGGAAACTCGATCAGCATAATCATTAATTAATTCCAAGTCAACAACAATTATGTATTGTTCTTTGTAAATTTGATTTTTTTTTTTCACAGAAAAATATATTTAAAACAAATGTTATCCAAACGTTTTATTAACATTTCTGGAAAATGTTCCAAACAAGTTATGTAGTAACAAATCATGAACGAAAATTTATTTTGTAAGAGCCCACAGACAGACATTTTGTAAAAGATTATTGTCATATCAAAAGAAATAAAAAACAAATAATGTTAAACAATCTTTTTTGAAACATTTTAAAAACAATTTTGAAAATGTTTCTGATTAGTCATATCTAATGTTGATAACAATATTTTAGTAACGTTATAGAAAGTTTACAATGTTGATGATATCATTTTAAAAATGTTTTAAAACGTTTTTCAAACATGTTCTAGTTTGGATCTACGTAATCTATTTTACAACGTTATAAAAACATTTTAAAATGTTATCATTACGCAATGAAAACATTTATATAGAAACATTTTATGAAAACCTCTCTACAACTAGAATATAATGTTGTGAAAACGTTATGTGCTACCTGGGATAATAGTTAGAAATTGTCCTTGTAAACTTGTATTATAACATTATCAAATATATTTAAGTGGAAAAAAAAATAAATTTGAAATTGTATTTTACGACTAAACCAAATGGGCATTTATGCTATCTTATTCCCCCATTTTCTTTCACGACTTTCGGTCTCAATTTCCAACGTTAAAAAATGATCCCTGGGTCAATATTCAATATCAAAAATGGCCCCCGGATCAATTTTCAACCCGAGTCAATATTATTCGTTACATCGGACGTATGGAGCACCAAAAAGTGATAAAAGTATGAGTTCAACTCTGAAAACACTGATGCAAGGTATGAAAATGAACGTTGATGCAAACAATATGACAAAAGTTATTTGCGTATTTGTGTGTTAATGTTATACAATTTTTAGGTGGTGGAATCTTTGATTTAGACATCACAGGAGCCCGAAAGAAAATAGATTATCGGTAAATATTTTGTCGAATAGTTAATAACGTCATCTTAAGTTATAGGTTTTTCTATATTGTGAACGAAGAAATACACTGCGACAAAAACATCAAATGATTTCTGAGTCTCGATCAATTGTGAGCAAATAAGGTAATAAGTCTATAGAGTCCTTTAAAAATGCAAAAGGAAAAACACTACATATTAAGAAGGAAATAAAGATAAGGTAATTCAATAAACTGTACATACTTCGTCATGACGTCATGTTTACCCATAACCGTGCGGCGTGGTGACAAAACATGCTGTTTTTAAAATCAGGTAACATCAATACATTGTCAACAAATGTAATAAAAACTTCACATATCAATGAAATTATTGCTTGTGCATAAATAAATGGGTAAGATATGACCTAGGACTGTGATGAAAACTATATGACAGACATCGACATTGTCTTCGTATTTTTTGATTGACCGTCCTTAATCAGAATATACAGCTACATTACAAGTTGACATTTAACCCCCAAGATATATTTACAAAATTCAAGATGAAGTTTCTCAGTATTAGGTGATTTGAGTGAACCCCATATCTCAAAGGCATAGTTAAAGACACTGCCAACAAAACAATCGAACAATGATAGCAAGCTGTTATGATTTAAACAAATGTGTTGCAATACAATACAAACCCGTATGGTTTAGATCTGCCGTGTGTGGCAGTTATATTTTTATGTGTTGTCTGTACATACCAAATTTGTTTGTAATAGATTAATAGCTAATACTTTGATGCATTTAATACGTATATTGCTACTTATTATGTCTTACATTTTATATATATATATATATATATATTATGTATTTTGTATCTGGTGAGCCATTTGGCTTAAGGAATAAATAAACTAAACTAAACATGAAAATTGATACCCACCATCGAGATGCGTAGTGAATGGACGGGTGTTTAATGACTTGTTGACATGACAGTATTATAAGTTGTTTATTGAAGAAAAATCAGTGTTGCTTATAAGTTTAATAATTTATAAACAATGTGACCGGATAGGTTTGACTAGTCAGGTCAAATTCTTGTCACGAGGGCTACTGAACATTTTCGGAATCTCAGACACCTAACTTCGGACTGCGGACCAATTAGTTAAGGAGACATGTCAAAAAACGAAAATTGAAGAATATATAAATGTTAACGATTTTTTTAACTTAATTTTTGATTAAGGGTATGTTAAATTCATTTTGTTTTTATATGAATAAGCATGCAATTTTCTTTCAATTGTTTATTATAATAAAGATTAATCTCACGCAATTTAAGGTACACGTAGTTTTAATGTTTAATATTTTCTATGTTTTCGAAGTAATCTCAAGATATTCCATAATGATATTTAACGACATATTTGACCATAACGTTATCAAAGTTAAAAAATTCCGCAAAATTGTTTATACATATTATAACAAGCTTTTGCTTCGTGTCCACCTGATTGTTTTATTGTTAAACAGTTTTATCAATAATGATGATTATCACCAAACCTCCACCAAATCCTTTGTTGAATGTGCGAAATCGTCTTTACACCGCTGAACCAGGTGTGTGGCAAGGGAGAGATATAATTTGCATGTTTTCAGACCATTCCTATGGCTTTTATGAAATAACAGGCGAGAGTACTTTTCTTGACCTTCTGCAGAAAATATCTAACGCTATGGGTAGAAAAATGATTGGAGATAATCTGTCACCAAAATCCATACGCTTTTATTTATGATTTGGTTGAGATGTTATCCATTTTACAATTTCTTGTCTCAACTGTTTGATGTAAGTACCACAACAATTCATGAAGAAATTGACCAGCTAATGCCTGCATTCCATGTTGTGGCAAATTCATTTATCACGTGGCCATCTGTTGATGAATGGCGGGATGTGATGCGTGTTCGGCCAAAATTACCAAATGCAGTTTGTGCAATCGACGGAACATCAGTCTAAATATATTGTCCCAGAACGGAGCCACAAAAATTGTAGTACTCTGGTCATAGAAAATATCACACGATTCATGCACTAATCATAATTGACAATTCGGGATTGATTCGTCAAATAGAAAGTGGGTTTCTTTGACATCAAAACGACGCCCGGCAATATTTCTTAATGTCATGCAAAATCGGAAGATATCTCCCTTTTCCAGTAGACTGCTTCAATTTAGATGACAAAATATATGCAAACAGATATCCAATTATAACACGCTTTTTTCAACAGCAAATAGTTACTAGAAATCATAAAGAGGAAAGAAAACGCCGAAAGTATAATAGAATTGTATGATCATATAGAACACTTGTTGAACGCACCATATGTAAATTAATAAAGTACAAAATTTTAAGCAGTATATGGCGGCATCCAAGAAGGAAATTGTCATTTGTTGTAGATATTGTAGCAGGACTTGTTTGTAGACAATACAATCTCTGATTTGAAAGCATACACATTGTCCATTCTTAATAAATGCATAATTTATGCATACACAACAACATTGAAAATTATTGTAAAGGTACATATTATATTTATGACACACACACCTTTTTTACCCAATTTTTACAGCTTATAATGCACGAAATAATCCTTTATCATATCAATTTCATCTAAAAAAATAAAAAAAATCGTATACCATATCTAAAAAAAAAATCTAAAAAAATCGGCGGCGTGAACAGGTAAATTCTTAAGTTTAAAATGTGTTTTGATACGCTCCATGAGAGCAGTTATTTTGTTTGAGGTCCGTAGTCAGCAGTCCGCTGTCGCGTGTATGAGATTCCAAAAATGTTCACTAAGGCGACCTTGACTGCTGTGCAAACAATTAACTGATGCATCCTCTCCTGTTTTTGAATTGCATTTGGTCAGAAATCGATTGATTGCTTTGGATTTGAAGATTAAAAGAACGGAAATCCAAACTGAATTAAGGCCAGTCGTGTTTCAGCCAATTCAGAAATTCAAATAAAATCGGGGAGTGAAAAATAAGTTATAAGCCTTTGTAGAACTTCACACACTACCGTGCCAGGTTGCTTATAAAAAATGCGAACACAGATTTTAAGTATAAGTGGAGCCTGAATTTATTGGATACAATTATCAAAGCGTCGAAAATTCATTTCTCGGGAAGATGGTTTTATGCCGCCGGACTTGATAATTTTCTTCAATATCTATTATTTCATCTTAGATTTGGCAGGCATTAGAGTCAGGTGTAAGGCGCATTCCCTCAAAGTTTCATCAATTTTTAAAGAATTTTACTTAAGTAATTTTTTTTTTCAAAGACGTAGTCTGAAACGCAGTCTGGAGTGACGGAGCAGTAAGAGATTTGAGATTTTGAGAAAGGGTGCAACATCTTGCTGGATGTTACTTTACATAGAAATAAAGAATTTCAAGATCAAACATTAAAGGTCAAGGTCATATAGGAATTAATTCATTGTACATGTAGGGAAAAGGGGGAGGGGTGATTATGTACATATAAACAAATCTGATATATGTTGCAGACTCTTATACCACATTAGTTCAAAGGGGTCAAAGGTCAAGGTCATAGGATTAAGGTCACATCACCCCCCCTCAAAAATGGAAGGATGGGGTGGCTTCTAACATACATACATACAAATATGTTCTTTGTTGTGTATGATACCAGGACTTGATATTTTTACGAGGTCAGGATCAAAGGTCAACGTTAAAAGGTCAAGGTGAATGCTCAAGGTCACCAAAGTTGGGGGATGTTATTTTGTGTTTGTGAAATTAATTAAATCCAAAGGGAAACTACTGGTATAAGGGGACATCAGATCCTTTCGGTATGAATAGTGTGAAGGAGCCTCTAAGTGAACTAAAGACGTTATTAAAAGTTCCAAGTCTCTTATAGTTCCACAAAGAGTAGCTATAACAAGCATATCCTTCACAAGGGGAATAACTTTATAAGTTATTAAAGTTATCAGGCTAAGGTCCGTTTGGTGCCATAACTTTTAATGGCCTATTTACATAAAGAAAATTGTTTCAAGATATATAATAATAAAAAAAAGCTGTCCCAAGAAAAATAGAGGAGAAAAAGAAGAAGAAAGTGGTAGACTTATTATTCAAGAAACAATTAGGAGGGCTTTCCTCCACTAATTGCTGCATTTGTGTTGTTGAAATCTTTTGAGGAAATTCGTAAATTAAGGTGGAGTGCTACACCAAAATTTTATTTTATGGATTGTTAAAGTATCATTTCTGAAGCATGATTGCGTTGTTCGAAGAAGAATATATGCCCCAATTATTTTATACAATTTTTTTTTTGTATCTGTTATGAAAAAAATCGTTTAAAATAATTAAGGGCATATATCCTTCTTTGAACTTTAGTCGTACGCGTCAGTAGTAATAAACGTGCGGTGTTTCCAATCCGCAGGGTCCATGGCCTACTGATTTCTCGAATGCATCGCGATGCACTTTAAAGCTTTTCGCTAAGTCGCGTTTACGGATGAAAAAAAAACATAAGAAGAAGCAGAACAAAGTCAATAGGTCTTTCCATAAGGAATACAAAAGGCCTTTACCTGAAAGGTGGAAAGACCTAATAAGAGCTCGGACACACCTTATATAAAATATGTACTTGTATTATGAAGAATTTTGACTAAAATAACATTTGATTGAACAGAAATACTTGTACATCATACAGAAAAAAAATCATGTGCATGCTGTTATAAAAAGTGGCCCCGGGTATAAATTTTCAACGAAGAAAAATAATCAGTAATCAACGTTAAAAAATTAACAATGGATCAATTTTTAACCCAGACGTTATGTACCTGTCTTGACGACACACACATCGATGTCTACGCGAATCAAGGCCGCACTTTCTGTGCAAAAAATTGGATACAATGGCAAAAATAACATCTTTTATTTTCTATTGAATGTAGTTTCTTTTATTTCATTTTTCTAACAAACGTGTATTACTAAAAGGTATAGTTCATGCAAGTGTATGTCTGACTGTGCCCAGTAGAGAAGACTGACTAAGGAAATAATGCATTTGTACTATATATGACCAATAGAGTCCCTTAGCACCCTGACACCTGAATCCCTTGCCCTGGGGCCAGGGATTTTAAAATTTTAGTGAAGGAATTCTTGCTCATCATGACCATGCACTTAGCCTGTCCAGTGTAGGGAAGATATAAGTCAAGGGGCGAGCGAGAGTGATATCTCCACCGTCGAGAACCCTCAGTTAGTCTTTACGCTCATTGACTATGCCAATTCACAGAATTTTTTCTTCCCTTGAATAATTCATACCTTATACAAGAATCTCGCTATATTTTAGATTGAGAATATATTCACGAGAACTAGGAAAGTTCATTGAGTAAGCCAACGGTCATGCAGTTAGCCTATGCGATACTGTTTGTTGTTTCCGACGATGGTTTTCCTTTGTACAATATAATATCAATTTTCTTAAAATTCTGTTTTTGCAGTGTCTTGTAGTGGAGGTTTAAAGTATCTACATATTATATATATATATAATATGAAGATAGGTCTTTATTGTGTTTTAAAGTATATAGTTTATATTTATGTAGCAAGGCCTTGAGTTTGGCCTCCTCGGAATCCGACTGTTTGGAATCACTGAATGGTATTTCCTGATAAATGAAAATTCCGAAGAATCCATGTCGGTTATGTCTTGGTAAACACAAGAAGATAACCTTTCCGCGTTGGAGCCGGCAAAAAGTCTGGTGAAATCAGTACCAATTGTGCTGTAGCGGACATCATCCTCTTCTGAGAATGTCAGTTTGGTCAGGCACGTAGCATCGTTTTAAAAGTGTTTGGGGGAGCATCGTTTTAAAAGTGTTTGGGGAGGGCTACCTAAAAACAATTATATCCTGATATGCAGACCAAAAAAAAGAAAAAAAGAAAAGGGAAAAAAAACACAATCTTCATCAATCCTCAAAATCCGAATCCGTTGTGAGGCTTCGTAACATAAAAACTATATCTATACAGTCATGTATGTATGCTTTCCCCTTTAATTTTTCACAATGTTCCAAAAAGTTGGAGGCCAGTTCCTTCAAAATTCCTTTATTTTTGTAAATCTCAGAAAAAATGTCGGTTTCGAAAAAGAGCTGGGGTGCCAGGCTCCCATGCTTCCTCCCTGCTGATACCTGATTATCGGTGTTTTTGGGTAAATGAAGAATAAACACACGCCCTCTTTTACGCCTTAATCTGAAAGAAATAGGGACAGCACATAAAAAATTGCGATTATGGAGAGTACAAAAAAGAGAATTATAATGAAAATTATGTAGTATATTGATATAATCCGCAACGAGCCTCTCCGACTTAAACTTGAATTACAAATTTTATATAAAAAAAAAATGTCTATTATATACGGAATCGTATTAGTGCCACGTCGTGAATTTTTTTTCTTTAAAATTCCAACTTTGAAGTTTGAGTTTCCAACTTTAATCTCGGAATTTCCAACTTTAAAGTTGGAAAATCCAATTTTTTAGTTTTAATTTATTTCTTGTAAATAGTACGCTAATATGATAGAATACATTATATCACGGGCAATCAGTGCTATAAACTTATATTATATCGGTCTGAACTAGAAGTTTTCATATAAATAAAAAAAAAACCGTATACATGTACTCTGTATACAAGAAAATATTCTCCCCATTGTATTTTCGCCTCTCTCGCTCTCGTTGTCAGCGGGCGAATTTAAGATTGGACGAATTCCATTGTCGCAAAAACATCTCTTTAATACAACTGCATCTGGGCGTATTCAAGATGGGGCGAAACCTTTTGCAAGTGTAGAAGGGCAAAAATAACCCTGTATACAGTATACTGTATCAGATATCAAATATCGAAATAACTTTGAATTAAATCAAAATTACCATAAAAGTAAAATAAAAGGGTGTCGCTGATCAAATAAAAGAAAAAATCACACCAAGAGACATATAAAATCAAAATAAAGCCGTGAAATTTGTATACATGTGTATTTGGACGTGCCATTGTTAGTATTTACTTGGCGTTGATAAAAATGACTTATACGGACTTATTTAGACTTTTGTCTGAAATAGAGAAACTTTTGAGGACCCCCCACCCGATCTTGAAAAATCAAATTTCTAGTAAAATTACTGAAAATAAGCCGGACCCCTCTGGCAAACTAAAATATCCCCCGGACCCCCCCCCCCCCCCTCCCCCGGAAAAAAATTCTGGATCCACGCATGAGTAATCTTAGGTATCATTAATGTAACCACTGGTAAAATTTTTTTGTGTATTATTATTACTGCATGAATGCATATAATTTTAACAAAAGAGTTCAGCATGTTAATTTTGAGATTTTTGCCTTTTAGGGGTTGGTTTTTATGTTTAGTTGGCTTTGATAGGGAGGGTTAGCTTTTTTTCTGTATTGTATAACTTTCTCTTCTCGTGCTTTTTTTTTTTTGGTGTTTAATCTTTTCTTTGTTTTGTTTGATTTGCTTGGTTTTTTTTTTTAACGTTTATCTAGTTTTTGTCTAAGTGCAGTATTACTTCATTTGCATTGCACACCAGAAAGCAGATACAACAATTACCAAGATCACGGTCAGTACTGATATTAGGCATTCTTTGACGTATTGAAAACTTATAGAAGAAATGATACAGTAACAAGGTATATAGCATGTCGACAAACGAATATGCATGTACATGTGTTGATCAAATATATTTGAATTCAAATAAGCATGGGGAATGATGATCGCATTCTGAAATTTCTTCAAGAGATACCATTAGTTCTTGCTCTGTCGTTGTACATATGACGAACATCCAAAATTATTAATTATGAGAGGAAAATAGAACTTGTACCCAATGCACAATCACATTACTACGAAAGCGTATTAGTACCACATAAACACTTCACATTTTTTTTTTATTTTCTACACTTTAAAATGTAAAATTTGCATTTAAAGTGTAAAATTCCCACTTTAATCTGTAAAATTTACACTTTAATTTGTAAATTTTACACTTTAATCTGTAAAATTCACACTTTAATCTGTAAAATTTG
Source organism: Magallana nippona (assembly GCA_033439105.1). NCBI lineage: Eukaryota > Metazoa > Mollusca > Bivalvia > Ostreida > Ostreidae > Magallana > Magallana nippona. The sequence goes on from CM065926.1 coordinate 16,804,909, forward strand.
CACTTTAAAGTGTAAAATTCACAGTTTCATCTGTAAATTACACACTTTAAAGTATAAAATTCACACTTAAATCTGTAAAATTTGCACTTTAATCTGTAAATTTTACACATTACCTGTAAATTTCACACTTTAATCTATAAATTTTACACTTTACAGTGTAAAATTTGCACTTTAATCTGTAAAATTTACACTTTAATTGTGAAATTCACATTTAATCTGTAAAATTTACACTTTAATCTGTAAAATTTTCACTTTAAAATGTAAAATTCACACTTTGAAATGTAAAATTCACACTTTAATCTGTAAATTTTACACTTTAATCTGTAAATTTCACACTTTAATCTGTAAAATTTGCACGTTAAAGTGTAAAATTCAGTTTCATCTGTAAATTACACACTTTAAAGTATAAAAATTCACACTTCAATCTGTAAAATTTGCACTTTTATCTGTAAATTGTACACATTATTCTGGAAAATTCACACTTCAATCTGTACATTTTACACTTTAAAGTCTAAATTTGCACTTTAAAGTGTAAAATTCACACTTTAATCTGTAAAATTTACAGATTAAGTGTGAATTTTACAGATTAAAGTGTAAATTTTACAGATTAAAGTGTGAATTTTAAATTTTAAACAGATTAAAGTGTGAATTTTACACTTTAAACTGCAAAATTTACAGATTAAAGTGTAAATTTTACAGATTAAAGTGTGAATTTCACACTTTAAAGTGTGAATTTTACAGATTAGAGTGTAAATTTTTCAGATTAAAGTGCAAATTTTACACTATAAAGTTTAAAATTTACAGATTAATGTGTAAAATTTACAGATTTAAGTGTGTGAATTTTACAGATTAAAGTTAAAATTTACAGATTAAAGTGTAAATTCTACAGATAAAGTGTGAATTTTACACTTTAAAGTGCAAATTTTACAGATTAATGAAGTGTATGTGTGGCACTAATACGCTTCCGTGCATTACATACATTTTCCTTCTATATTTTTAGCATTTTTTACAACCCCAAAAAAATCCCCACCTCACACAATTTGAAAACCATGCAAGTAAATAATTAAAAGATATAGGGACCCAAAAGTCTTACTTTTTCAGATTTATCTTTCGTAACTGTGGCCGTCTCCAGTTTGGTTATACTCTTTTTATCCGTCTCGATTTGCCAAATGATTAGGTTTGTCACTGTTAAAATCTTGTACTGAGTACTGACCAAAAACAATTTGCCTGTGATGATTAAAAGAGGATAAAATCAGCTGAAATGGACACACAAGGTAGCACTACTAACTGACAATTTCGATACATTTGGAAAATAGTCAAAGTGGAAACACATTGTGATATAGTTTTTACCTGTCTTAGCACGTTTATTTACAAGAAGGAAACTATATATTTTATACACCTTTTACATTCATAAAGCTGTTTAAACGTAATTCTTTTTGAAATGAGGCCCAATGTCACTCAAAATTACATTACTATTACTTCCTTGTTGATTTGTTAAAAAGGTTGTGACATAATAAAATATGAGAGATTATTGTAGAGATATTCTTATATTGTTTGAAATTTATCACACAAAAAGGATGGGGGGGGGGGGGGGGGGGGTCATGATATGAAGTCACTATGAACCCACGACAAGTCTTTCATAGGCTATGTAATGTATTTAAGTATCTTTTTCTTTCAAGACAAATTATTTTATTCTAAATACATGTATATCGGAAATTGGTTTTAATGCTTTACAGGAAAACAAAATTGATGATGTCATTCATACCCCAAAAAGGGGGAAGGATCTGAGATATGATTAATGAGTTATTCTGGAGGTTTTTAGGCAGTATTATGAGTATTTATTATAAAGCTTTAAAATCGTATGCATTGCATGGAAAACGAAACACTAATAAATACTCTTCAAGAATGACTTGCATTCCAAGTATTCTAAACCCTTATTTCTTAAAGAAGAAAATCTTAAAATTAATAAAAATAATGGATTTTTCCAACCATTTGATATGCTACAACTGTCGAGATTGTAATTCCGACTCTCAATTTCCACTTTGCCCTCACAATCCTTAGCGCGATGTTGAAATTAATCACTATCTGGTTCGGTCCACGAAGACCATTCGCAATCCTCAGCTGGTGAGCCGTATTGAACAAAATGTCCCAATGAGTAGATCCACAAAACTTCCAGTTTAAGTATGAGAAGATGCGACATCTTACATATTACCTTTGATTGTTTCCAGTTGTTTTGATAGAACCGAATACCTCATATAAAACATGAAAGTTGAAGTTCAATTCATTTTCAGGATTCGGAAAATACTTTCATTTTTGAGTGAAGTCAAGTACGTTCACAGTCTCACGAAAAGGATGTCCTATGTGAAAGTATTACAATGTATGTGGTGAGTGTGGATATGATCGGGCCAAGTGTTGTTGGTCCAAAAAATGAATTTTGAACAGAATTACATTACAATGTATATGTTTCCTCAGAAGTATAAACCGGACTACAATTTAAACGTTGAACCGATAGACGTTGATCACCGGATATTTGCCTCGTACCGAGTCATTTGTGAAATTGACAATGACTTCAAAATTGTATGTGTTTACAGCTGCATATTATGTTATTAGAGGTTATTCATTGTTTCCAAAATCATCAATTGGAAAATGTCCGTTAAATAAAAAGGTTGGAGCATGAACAAGATATATATACTAAGCAAATTTCGTATTACGGCTGTTTTTGATATAGATGAAAACTGTTTATTTCATTCACATTAAGACATAATTTATAAAAGAATGGGAAAAGTCGTTATGTTATTCAAAAGCAAAATCTTCATCGAAGATAATATTTCAAAATTCTTCGAATGCAATTGCTCTCTCAGATCACTGTCCTGTAAGGGCCTGGAAATAAAAAAAAGAGATAAGCCCTTATTGAAAATATGTATTTATCATTATTGGGAAATCACAGAATTATCATGTATACCTTGTATTAGAAGTTGCATTAGTAACAGATAAATGTTTGTTTTACACACGTGATCTGTTTCATAGCTTTTACAAGTATCATCACAGAACCATTTTTTATATAAAAAAAAAACACAAAAAACTTCTACTATACATGTATTCAAGTACATCAAAACCAACTGACTTAAAATTTTCGGGAACATTAATTATTGATATTTTTCTAAGGCGAAATTGATTAAGGAAAAGGGGGGTATACATTCTAAAAGTTGTAGAAATAAAATAAGAATGCTAACTCCTATATGTTTATTTGGTTAGATTTTCAAGAACAACAGATTCAAAAAAGATGTTTTATTTTTTGATTTGACAACGTAAATAAGAAGAAATATACCAAATTTAATTATACGGGAAGTTTCACGCGTTATAAATCATCACCTATTAGTTTACAAGTCATTAAAATCATCCGGAATTCCACATGTAAACAATCCGAGTAGATTCGATATTGGTTTGAGTGTCATGATTGTAATTGCTGTCTAAAAATATTTACAATGGGATTGATGCACTGAGAAAAGAACAGGAATTTGAAGTTATTCGATGTCTATGCATTCTTAGAATGTACATTTTAATTCATCAATGAATGGCAGAAAATATTCTTTCCTTCAACAGCACTGATGCACTCTCCCTATTTTATTTCATGTCGCAAACTCTCACAGTATTGTAGATTTACTTCCACACATTGCAAAGTGGTTCTGTCTTAGACTGTGTCTAGTCATGTCACTGGAAAAAAAGTGATAAACAATCTTTCTCCTGCCCAGATTTATACACAAACTAAATTGGAACATAGTCAGACAAGGAATAATCTGACGAAAAGGAATCGGATGAAGATTTAAACTTGAGCTCGGGTAAAGATTGGAAATCTTTACAGAATATCTAAGAACTAAACAGTGGTGTGGTTTGGAGCAGCATATGATGACTCAAAGGACTTAGAAAAACTGCCCTGGTAATACAGCTGACTTCATGATGATTGTGTGACAAAGCCAGTGTGAGATATTTACATCTTTTTTTTAACAGGAAAATGTGATGGCACGTTTTCATAACCAAAACTATAAATAAAACTATAAATAAACTGGTTTTGGCACATACATGTACCATTGACCAGTTAATATTACCATTTGAATACAGTTACATATAAAGTTCTTTAATTTACTTAATGATTAGGAACAAAAATGTAAATTAAAAGAGGATCCTGTATTCTAAATACTGGATCATATACATATCGTATTAAGTACACCTTAATGACATTGTCAGTTTTAATATCATGGTAATATAGATCAGAACAAAAATATCTTTCGGGAACATGGATATCCAATTGTTAAACAATCAATTCTTTTTTACTTTTTCTTACACGCAGACCAGTTAAGTGCTTTCATGAAAGTGAAATTAATTTGCAATAAAAGTTTGAAAAAAAAAACTCTTGCAACAGAAACAACCCAAACACACGACATGTTATATGGCTATTATACAAAGATAGTTTATAAAGACAATCACTGGTTTTCCATGTAGAGCATCAACAATGACGTCAGTGACATCAACAGTCATTTAAAAAAGAAAAGTTCTTGCTCTTTTCGTTGTTCACATGCTTTAAATTTTCATTCTGACGTAATGATTGTGGGTATTGGTAAGGCAAATACATGTTAAATTGTGTTTGTTTGCAACCGCATTATGAAACAATAATAAAGTTGTAGGTTATATATTTACAATAAAAGACTATCTTTAAACCAAATAAGTGATTTGCATTCGATATAAAATGTGTACTATCGATTTCACTTATTGAAAGACCAGTAGACTTTTGCGCTTTGACTTTTCACTAAATTAGGTCGTGTCATTGTTAATTTTAACCAGGTTTGTCTAGACCGACCCAATCCCCCCCACCCCCCCCCCCTCCCCATTTTGTACATCTAACTATATTTTCACCGTCGAAAAGCAGTCTTACGTCCTTATTTTCTATGAGCTCTATTTCACCCCGTTTTTGTGAATAAATTTATGCCAAATTCCTATGCAATTAAATAGTCTCACAAGTGGATTGTGAATATGTGAATATTTATTTGATTAATCACGAAAACAAAACAACTTTTTTGAGTTGATCAATGGTCAGTAAGTGCATGCGAGATTGATCGTGGGGGTTCGATTATGTTTTTCCTTTCTTTGGGAGTCGTTTGTTTTGTAGTTTAAAAGTATCTAGTTTACATAAATGTAGCATGGTCTTGATTTTTTGCGTCCTCAGAATTCGACTGTTTAGAATGTCTGAATGGTATTTGCTGATATGTCGATCTTGGAGAGGAAAATTCCGAGGAAACCATGTCGGTTATGTCTTGGTAAACACAGGAAGATAATCTTTCCGCGCTAGAGCCGGAAAAAAACCTGGTGAAATCCGTCATTGTGTTGTAGCGAGCATCATCCTCTTCCGAAGATGTCAGTTCGGTGTTTTGGGGTAAAGAAAAAATGTACAAACGCTCTCTTTCACATTTCAGTCTGAAAGGAAAGGGGAAATATATTCAATAATTAAAAAAAAATGCAATTGCGATAGAGTTAAAAAGAAATGCCAGTGTTGCATGCAAATTATCTAGCGTATTAATTATACATGTATAATACGTCAACACACTTTGTAAACACAGATGGATCATACATAGAGTCTGGAATAAAACAAATTTTAAAACAAAGAAATCATTGCATTGAAAAATGTTTGTATTTTTGATATTGTTTTTATTTTTTAAATATATTTTTACTAATTATGATTATATTCATGCACATAAAATTTTAACAAAATTAATTTGTCGTTCTCAGAATAAGGCCTTTTGCTTTTAATTTTTATTTTTTTTATTTCTGTTCATTTTGTTTAATCTATGAAGGAAAATGTTCGCTTTACTTCGTTGATTGTTTACTTGTTTTTTCTTCCCTAGTTGATCTAACACTGTGCTTAACCTTTTCTTTGTTATTTTTTTTTTCAAAAGTCTGATTTGGTTTTTGTCTTAGTGTAGTAATACCTCTTTTGCCTTTCACACCAAAGAGCGGTCACAGCAATTACCAGGATCAAGGCCAATACTGATATAAGGCATTCTTTAACGTATCTAAAACCTGTTAAAAATAATTATGTAATATTACAACGTTAATAGCATGCCGACAAACGAATATGTATGTACACGTAATGACCAATTAATATCAATATAATATTATAATATATATGAAAAGCATGGGAAACCACGATTGTATTTCCTTATTAGATACCATTGAGTTCTTGCTCTTTTCGTTGTTCACATGCTGTATATCCGAAATCACCTGTTGTGAGAGGAAAATGGAACTTGTACCCAGTGGCCAATCACATTACATGCATTTTTCCTCTATATATTTTTTGGTTTCTTTTACAAGTAGAAAAGACAGACGATGCAATTCAAAAGCCATGCAAATAAAAATAGAATGAGTAAACATATATAGAGATAAAAAAAATTCTTACTTTTTTTGGAAACTTTTCTCAAAACGATTACATTTTCAGTAACAGTGGCCGTCTCCAGTTTGCTTTGATTCTTTTCATCTGACCCGCTTTCCAAGATTGTGTTGTTGAACTGGGTACTACCCATGTTTTCCTTACGAAGGTGTGTGGAGCTCTCCAGGTTGGGTTTACTCTTATCACGATCTGACCTGTTTTCCCAGATGATCGGGGTTGTCTCTGTTGTTTTTCGTTTGTAATGGGTACTACCAACAGTTTCCTCATGGGGATATGTAGAGTTTTGTGACATATTTCCGTGGTACTTGGTCGTTGACAATGTGGCTTCACCTTTGACACCGGTAGAACCTCCGGGATGGTTTGAAGCATTGACAAGCTCTATGGGTGTGGACTCTAGAGGGTTTTCTGTGGTTGTCCAACTTTCGCCTGGAATTTAAATTTAATTTAAATTAATAAAGTACTTATCTGAATTGAACACACAAGGCACTTTGCCCGAACAACCATTTTGATTCACGACTTTCACACATTTTAGGGGAACTGTTGTCAGATAGTCAAGATGACAACCTTCATATTTTTTCTCGTATATATCATCAAGTTTATTCATAAGTAGAATGAAGTAAATACATTTTAACAACCTTGCAAACTAAAGAAAAAAGTCAGAATTGACTTATTATGATTAGTATGCTCTTTTACACATAAAAAACCTTTGTAACGTTTTTTAAAAGGTTTAACTTTTTAATATTATTCAAAATGAAAAGCCATCTATTTTGTTGTCTCTGTTAGATAGATGCATAATAAACTATAATAATTTACTTTAGAAAAATACAGCAATAAGATATATATCTTTAAGGAGGCTGTATGTCACCAAATTTAACTACTAGATCTTCCTTAAAATTATAGATATGATCTTTTAACCCATAAAATATGGTTTTGTAAATAGATATTTTTAATATTCTAGCTTTCAAATTTGATTAATTTCATCCTTTTTTTATACAAAGCTCCTCTTTAAATGGAGATTAATAAAGTTGAAAAATGGCCACGATCACCCAGCCCTCTTAATTTCAAGTCGACCTTTTACAATATTAAACTCATGGGAAGTCTTGCATAGGTTAAGTAATGCATGCAAGAATCTTTTTGTTTGTTTTTTTTCATAATAAAACGGATTTTGTCATGCTGACCTGGAAAAAAAATTTTCATGAGAAAAAAATTACTGATCTTTTTCTAATCAAAATAATCTAGCATTGCTCAAGAAATTATCACTCGTACAAAATGGCGAGGAGGCACAGATTTTCTTTGCTCAGATCAACTTTTTATTATCATGACAGTTACATTTATGAGAAATTATTAGATTAAAACCGCATGCATTGCATGAAAAATTAAATATCGACAAAATCTCTTCAAGGTTGGCATGCATAACACCTATCCCAAGCCCCAACCTCTAAAATAACATTAATGATTTAAAGTCAATTATGAATTCTCACCATTAGATATGTTACAAGTAGTGAGCTGACAATTCCGACTTTCAATCTCCGCTTTAATAGATTTGCCCTTGCATTCTCTAGCGCGATGTTGTATTTGATCTTTGTCCAAATCGGTCCACGTAGACCATTCACAATCCCCGGCCGGTGAGCCGTATTGAACAAAATGTCCCAATGAGTAGATGCATAAAATTCCCAGTCTAAATATGAAAAGATGCGACATCTTACATCCTACCAAGTTGGCATGTTTCTAGTTGTTTTTAAAGACCGAATACCTTAACAACACTTGAAGTTTGAAGTTAAATTCGTTTCCATATAACTATAAATACTTCCTTTTTGAGTGATGTCAAATGTCATCACAGTGCAATGAAGAGGAAGTACTAAGAGATGACTGGTTTTTTCAACATGCGTGAAGCTATATTTGTATACAAACATGTATATATGACTAGACCACATGTTATACAGTATACGTTTCCTGAAAAGTATTAACTGGTGCGAAGTCAAGAGACTCTTTCATAGGACGCTTAAGACAATATACGCAGATTGAAATAACTTTGAAACAAGTTGATGTCATCTTGGTAATGCAAGAACAACTTAAAAAGGATTGATTGATTCAAACTCTTTGGGACTTGACAGGTGTAGCTGATCACACAAACTCAAATGAAACCTTCCTAATAATGGACATTATAAAAAATTATATACAATAATTTAGTTTGGAATGCTTATGATAAAATGCATGGTGGAATACGAGGTTCACTCAGATAATTGTTAACAAGGAAGGAAATGGGTACAGTAAAGTTGAAATAAAGGACATCAAGCACCAGATATTCGCCTCTGACCGAGTCAATTGTGAAACTGGCAGTCATATTATTCAAAACTTTATTTGTTTACAATTACATAATTGGTTATTGATCATTTCATTGTTGCTAGCTCTTCAGAAAATGCTCGTATAATGACAAGTTTGGTGCGTAAATAAAATACTAATATACGCTACACCGACTTGTATATTATCACCACTTATGATAATGGAAGAACAGTATTCATTTTATCTACATTAAGGTAACCACCAGGAGGAAGACATTCTTTATACAATCATGGAAACAATCGTCAATTAAACGGTGGTCATCATGTTATTTGAAAGCAAAATAATCATCAGATTATCTGACATTGTAATGTCATTGCATAAAGAAATGTTTTGACATTCTTGAAAGGTTCATCGCTTTTCTTTTCATAACATTTTCCTTCAAGGGTCTGAAAAAAAAATGTGCATAAAAACCAGAAAAAGTGTCTCGAGCTCTTTCTATAACTTTTGTTGCTGAACTAATCCGGTAGCACACAAAACGTAACAATATGAAAGTGTGTCTTGCCGTTGATTTGGTATAGCAGATGCAATGCCAAAAAATTACCATATTTGCGATCTATTCCATTTACATTTAATGATCTCCAACTTACATTGTATTTTTTACAATTTGTATTCTTTATCTTTTTATTTGTATTCTATAGTTTCGTATCGTTTTCTGTAGTGTTCTATATCAACCTATACTTGGTATTTTTCTTTTATATTCTACAAAGACTATTTGTATTGAATTTTGTTGTGACGTTTTTATATTGTTTACGTTGTATTGAATAATGCAGCATTTTTTTCAATGACACCACCGTTTTTTGACTTTCTGATAAAATAAACAATAAAAATAGCTGTTACTTCATATACCTTTTTCATTAACATTCTTGATGTCTAATAGTGTTACGGTCGCAGGTTTGGGGAAGTGAGAGGCATAAATAAAGTCATAACGAAACACGTGTTAAACGCACAAATCCTGCCATTTTATTATATACCGGAAACTGCAATTAATAAAAAAAGAAAAACCCAATACGTGCAAGACATAATAGTTCCAGAGTTATGACCTGACCTCACTGACCTGACAGACCTAATATACAACAATAGCGTAGAAGAATGTATTAAATCGTGAGCTTCTATTCTGCAAGTCACGAGTTTGAAACTCGCTCGTGTTTATGAAATTTTTTAAAACCTTTTTAAAGAATATTTAGAATTAACTTTTTTATGGTCAAAAGTTGCACTACTTATAAACTTTGAAATTATGATTATAAATATTTTTTTAAATCTACATTGAAATTCAAGTTTACAGTTAATTTCAAAACTACGCATTTTAAGCATATTTAGTAATAGGAAACAATGGTTTATCTGTTGACCCAAGCGTCAATATGTTTCTTGTAAATATTTATATTATGAAAACTGGCGTTAATTTTATTACCAGTGGTGATTAAATTCAGATTCAACTTATCAGTTATTTAAAACCACCTCTCTTTTTTCAGTTAATTCTAAAAGATTTTAATAGTAAACGATTTTAATATAGTATTGGATATAGACAAAATACTTATGAATTGAATTTATATTATGTTTAAAACTAAAATAAGCATAATTCGATATTTTCCTTTAATTGATTTTAAATCTTTATTTTGTAAATAACTTTTGCAAATAGTTAACAATGCAAATAAATGCCGTAAATAACAAAATGAGTGGAATGAATTATTCACTATATACGACAAATGTTTGAAAAAAAGCTACTACAATCGAGATATTGCGCTGTTTAATGAATCCTTGTATCGAAGGGGAAGGTGAAGGGGAGTGGGTTGTGTCTTGATTATCTATATAAACAAAATTATTTTTAAAAGACAACTTTAAACACATCTATAAGATTATATAGGTAGAATTATATTTTGGCGCGAAACCAATTCTGCTGTTCGCATTCGTTAAAGAAAAACTCAAGGAGTTAATCATCCAAATCGTCAAAAATTATCGGTCTTGTATACATAGATGATTATACACACCACTTTCTAAAAAAAAAAATCCTGGTATCAGCACATGCCATGATCAGTATCATCCAGGGGACCAAAGACCCACGGGCTGAACTTTGTGAAGGACTGATACAGGAGATGATATGGAAATGGTACATACTTACATGTGTACGTAGTAACAACACCAAAATTTCTATGTAAACAAATACAGCTTAAGGTGGAATAACACACCTGGAAAAAGTCACTCAAATGAATAGCAAATTATTTGATGATGAAAGATATAATGATAAATAAACTGGACACATGTCAAATAAGCCAAAAAATTGAAGTTTGGGGAAAATATGAATACCAAAATAATTCACTTCAGTAACAACAAAAGCCCCTGCGGGTTCGAACTCGGGATCACAAGCCCGACACTTTATCCACACGGCTATGGAGTATGCTGCATATTTCCGTCGATAAAATCCTTTAATGAAACGAAATGTCGTTTCGATCAGAGGTCAGCCATTTTGTGATGATGTGTTATTCCACCTTAATATTCACTGACTAGTTTGCCATATATACAATTTGAAATAAGACTGCACCAAAGTTGTAACAAATTATTAAATAAAAGGTTATGTCGATAATAATCAAATGTGTTGGGTTTTTTGCGGTGTTTAATTAGATATTGCTAAGTCACGGTTATACTAGTAATTGGATTAGTTTTACAATGATTACAATAAATTTTCTCAAGGTTACACTTTGGTTTCACTTTGATTACTATAGATTTTTCTCAAATTGTATTTTTGTTGTAAATTCTACGAGAGGTGGTAAAAAATAAGGTGTATGATTCAGTGGCAATAATAAACTTACACCATTTGTTATGTTGCAGATCGTGAAATTATATTTTTGACTCAAATGTAGAGTTACTCTCATACAGCACTGTCATTGTGTCAAGTTTTGTCTATCGAGATCATTCACACACTCAGCTGATGATCATCGAAAGGTACACGTATTGATATGATTTGTGTGGCACACATGTACTTTTAACTTTGCATATTAAAAATACCGGGTTTGAAGGAACCGATAACCAGATGCACTTGATATTTTGTTGTTAAGTTCCACAATTTTTATTTCCGTGTTTGAGTGATGTAAAAAAAAGTTCAGTTCTGTGAAGTGGAAATACCAAGAGGTGACTGATATTATAACATGTGACATTTATGATTGTATACAAACATGCAGATAAAAGCCGACTACATGCGTAGCGATTTTAAAATAGCAAAATGATTATACCAAAACTATGCCTTAATACCATGAGGGTTGGGAGATAGTCATACTAACAAAGGGGACGGGTATGAGATAAGAAAAAAACAAATGTATTGTTATCTATAGGATAACAGAGAATCCTGACTCTGAATGATAATATAATTATTTGGTATGTTCAGGATCTTAAGTTATCTATAATCACAATAATTTAGTGACCTTTAACTGTGTAGAGTAAAGGTCATATTTCTCATTCAGCTTTTTTTCAACCACAAGTTGCGTTCAATTGTTGAAGTCCGAAAATTTTAGCCAGTTGAATTAAAATTTCTTTATGCCATGTTCACCTAAGAAATGTTGCTTATTGCTATAATGACAGGAGCATCGTCTTTATTTCGATCTGCATATAATTCAAAGAAATAAGAAATGTTTATGTATGGAACGCCATAGCTGCCTTATGTGGTTATTTTACGAGAAGATGGTGCTTTATTATATTATGCTGTGGTTATTTCATGTGAAGATGGTGCTTTATTATATTATGCTGTGGTTATTTCATGTGAAGATGGTGCTTTATTATATGAAGATGGTGCTTTATTATATTATGCTGTGGTTATTTCATGTGAAGACGGTGATTTATTATATGAAGGTGGTGCTTTATTATATTATGCTGTGGTTATTTCATGTGAAGATGGTGATTTATTATATGAAGATGGTGCTTTTTTATGTGAAGATGGTGCTTTATTATATGAAGGTGGTGCTTTATTATATGAAGATGGTGCTTTTTTATATGATGATGATCACTCGGAACTCCTCCTATTTTTGACGACTGGGTTTAAACGCTATTATATCAAAATTTTGAAATTAAAACAAAAGAATTAATCATATTAAAATCTATTTAATACACAATTGCTAGTTCGTCTTTTTTTTTCTAGCATAATAAATAATAAGTATATAAGCCAACGAGATGATTTGTGTACATGTACGACTTGACCTCAACCGAACGTACCATTATTGACGAAAATGGCGGAACCGACAAACACGATCATGCCGATAAAGAGAATATTACAAGAATTAAAGTTAAGTAACTTAATCCCGACATTTGAATCCCAAAAAATTGAAATTTCAAATTATTTGAGTTTGAGTGAAGAGCAGGTAATTAGATTAGGCGTAAATGCCCTAGGAGACAGAATTAAAATTGAAGAAAAGGTGAGGGAAAATCAAAGGGAAAAAACTACGAATTTAGCTGATCTCATAAAGTCCCAAAGGGATGTCCTTTTTATGGGTAAAAGCAAAGGAAAAAGGCCAAGGAATACTTGCAAGATATCCACATCCAACAAAAAGCCGCGTGGAATAGCTAATAGACGTTGGACAGTTACAGTTGTATGTTTACCAAACAAAGATACAACTTCTATTCCAACTGCACTGCAAAAGGAAACAAACTTCAAGGCTGGCCTTGGACCAAAAAAAATCTGCTTTTCAACCAATGACACTGAATCTGAGGTAATGGCAAAAATATCTTCAGATGCCATAGATGAGAAATCTGAGAATTTAGGAATTCCTCAGTTACAGACTTGTGGAGGGTTTGAGCTTTTAAAATGCAGACAGAATTGTCGTGACTTAACAGTAATTGACTGTGAAAGGAATGCAATGATTTTAAAGAAGTTTTTGGGAAATCAAGCAAAAATATACGTCAGACCAATTCAAAGAAGCTTGTCGACAGATCCAGTAAATGAACATAACGAGCAGGAACAATCAAAAGCCCACTGTCATTACTGCAGGCAGATGTTTAGTGTTCGGGAACTTAGAGAACATTTACATGCATGTGAACTCCGGGCAAATCTAATTAGTGAAAGTGAGGATGAATTACCTGACCCACACCTGACACAAGATTTTTCCAAAAAAAAAGTGACTTTAAAGAATTGATAGATCAGAAAACTGCTCTTGAACAAGTTGAGGATTTTGTCAGTGATATGAGTCCAAAAAGTCCTGAACAATTAAGACCTGGCCACTTGACCATTCCTGAGAATACTAGTCCTGGTGATTTATTTGTTGATGGAAGTTCTGTTCAAACAGAATTTTCATCTCAAATCTTAAATCAAACTGAATCAAAAGAGACAGCCATTAATGATGTCACCCCTGCTAATGATAGTCAAGGAACCACATCTGATACATGTGGAGGCCCGATGGACTTTATCATAGCAAAAGCCATAGACTATTGTATTTCTGAAAGCATCCAGGACCCTGTAGAAATTCTGAGATACTTACAGTCTGTTATTGTTTGTGGCAGACAATTGGAAATCACAGACACAACACAATGTGATGAAGGAGATACAAATTTCATCATAGTGGACAGAAATAACATATTGGAGACAGGATTCGAAGAGGTCAATTCCATATCAAATCTACAGAAGACACTTGAAGTGCAGTTTTATGATGAGGTAAATGAGAAAATTTTATTGTATTAACTTTATTTCAAAATAGCTATCCTTGCATATATGCACTGTCCAATAATTTGGTTATCAGTTAAATTTAATTTGTGTATAAAACAGTAATTCTATTTTTTTAACATGTTTAAGCTCTCCTTGTCATGTATAGTTCATAACAATTTTAAGCAAAATTGGCAGATTTAAAAAAAAAAAAAGGTTGTCCCTCTTTTTTGACAGACAGCCATTGATCAAGGAGGCCCCAGAAAAGAGTTTCTCTCCCTAATTTTATCAGCCATAAAAGAGAAATATTTCGACAAAGGACTTCGAGAGTTCATGGCTGCTGACTATACTGTTATCGGAAAACTCATAGGTGAGCATATAAATCAATTATCAAAAACTTAAAGAAAATATAACATGAATTAAAGATACAGTTTAATAAATAAAGTATTCATAAGTTAGCATCTAGACTATGTTATCCAGGTTCAGTCAAGGGTTTACGGGGATTAACCCCAGGTTGTATTTCATACACCCTCAGGATGTATGGAATATAAATCCCAATACACCCTTGATTAGACCTGGATAACAAATTTATTTCCTTTGTAAACCAAATAAATCTGTTTCCCATATCTAATCAAGGGTTTATTATACTTTCAAATATACCATTTACATATTTAATGCATTGTGACGTCACATTGCACTGTGAAGTCATTATTTACCTCCAGCTCAAGTCGGGTGTAAGGAAATTTACATCCGGCTTATTAGCCAATCAAAGCTCGTGTTACAAGTTACAGAGAAAATAATCTGTTTTACTCATGTTAAGCCCATTAATTTCAACCTTGCTCTGACATGCCCAATCCATGAATCTTTTTTATCATGTATTTGGCTTTTGTGAACATTTCTTTGACTGTTTGTGTGTGTTGGGGGGGGGGGGGGGGGGAGGGAAATAAAGTGAACATATGAATGAATTTACACCAGGTGTAGTTTTAATCATGTGAAGGTCAAAAAAGCCAAGATGCACACCTGTAAATAAACTGTAAATACATTTAATTTTGTAAATACATATGAAAGCAGTTTCTGTTCTAATAGTAATATGTGTATATACTATATAGTGTGTTTCATTAATTACATTAATTAGATTAATGCTTAGATCATGTTCAAGTAATTATTGGGTTATTAGAAGGGCAAAGCTATCTTGCATATTTATGTAAATTTTATATTTCCAGGTTTAAGTATGCTACAGAATGGACCTGTGCCAAAATTTTTTGATGAAAGCATTCTAAACAGGCTTTTTTCAAACAACAACTCAGAAGAATTTGAATCAGCATGTGTTCACAATTTAAAGAAAGGTTTAGATTGTCTTGGTCTGATCAAGATAAATGATGATAATTTGTGTGGAATCTGTTGTCTCCTCCATCAATTAAATCTCATATTAGTAAAATTTATATACATATTATACCTTAATTTTATAAACAAAGGATAATAATGTTTGGTAATTACATGTATATTTGATATACATGATAATTTTAGGTTGGCTGTGTTTTGCCAATGTTCCGCCATCTTTTTCGACCAAGCAGTTGTACACTCACAATTAAAGCTGTGATACAGCTTTTGCAGCCAAAATTTTCAGAGGAGGGATCATACAGCAAACGATACGAGAGTGCAGTTTATACATTATTTCTGAAATATTTAAGAGCAGTTGCAAGTAAGCTTTTTTATAACTCTTCCATCTTTCAAATATTAGACAAAAACTAAGTTGGTGAGGACATTTCCCGTGTCTTTTTGTTTGTAGATATTTCAATGTACAAATTGATATAAGAAACTGATTTTTGTTTGGTTAAAATGTTTTCCATATTTATAAAGATATTTACATTAATTTTAGGTCCCCTGAGTGACTCAGGTGGCCTATTGCAATTGGTCATTGTCCGTCGTCGTCCTATAACAATTTTACATTTTAAACTTCTTTTTGAAAAGCACAATGCTAATTGTTACTATTTTCTGGGTTTGAAATATCTCTAGGATAGGATAAATCTAAATTGTGAAATTACTTTACGGTAATTACCACCCCATGGGCTTCATGGATGGGGGATCAAATATGAAAAAAAAGACCAAATATTAAAATACACAATGTATCTTCTTCTCCACTCCAACATATATTGGGGAAAAAACCTAAATGCATGGTAATTCAAGTCCATGAAGCCCTCTTCTGAAATTATGAAATTCATGACCCCTTTGGTCAGGGGTTCAGGCCCTTGGGTAAGGCCAATATGGCATTTAATAATATGTTCTACCTTCACAGTCGTTTGAGATAAACTAAATGAATTTTTATTATGTCTACAATGGCCTCTTCTTAAATTGTGAAATTCACTGCCTGTGGGACAGGAGTTGAAGCTTTTCATTAGGGGGAGCGGGGTAGAGGGGTGACAAATATGGCCATTTAGTGAACATGTATTTTTTATGTCATGAGTCTATCGGGTAGCATACTGCAATTTGTCATGTGTTGTCCATATACAATTTTACATTTTTAACATAACTTGAAAACTTAAATTAACATGGTTACCTGGGTATTTTATGCTTGTAGCAATAAACTATATGCATGTTGAGTGCATTATAGATGAAACTTTGAATATTATTTGAGCATTAAATCATTATTTTTTGAAAGATACAGTATTATAACTGCAGCGGTGTGTGCATACAAATTGAGTAATAAGCGTTAGCGCATAATGAACATTTGTATGCACACATCTCTGCAGTTATGAGACTGTATCTTTCAAAAAATAATGTGCATACAAATTGAGTAACAAGCGTTAATGCGTTATGAACATTTGTATGCACACATCTCTGCAGTTATGAGAGTTTATCTTTCAAAAAATAATGTTTTAATGCTTATATTTACATTTTTTAATTTCTTGCCTTGTCTACAAACATGATTTATACCTTAAAATTACTATTTTATCATAAGGGTAAGTTCATATTAATGGAAGAGCCACTGTAACTGCCACAAGCGTGAACTTTGACTTTCGCCTATGATGTTGCAGTCTACAACGTTCAACGTTTGTGACAACATAATAAAACTCGTCATTTTAACCTTTGTGTGTTACAGTTTTATTATTCAACACACTTTACATGCAAAGAATTTGTGGAATGTAAATATAAATAATTGACCACTAAAGGCATGCAAGTCTCTTTTTACCAAAACTTTAGAATTGTTGACCCCTGAAGCTAGGGTATAAATAATCTGATCATCATCTGATAATCATCTTAAAAATAAAAATGCAAACATGAGACTCCTGACAGGTCCATCTAAGGGCTATGGTACTCAGGTGACCGTCAAGGCCTGTGGGCCTCTTGGATTTTGTGCAATTTTACTCCTAAATTGCAAAATGAAATTCAAGTTTGGTTGGGGATTCATGTATCTCAATTTCACTATAGCAGGGACTCAGTATAATATCCAGCCATTTCCATGAACACAGAAACTCTGACACTGAATGTACAAGTCAAGTTTAAAACAGTAGTAAAAGTGCAATATGTGTATAAAATATAAATTGTATGACTGAATATGAGAAATTAAGAATATTGATAAAGATGAAAAAACACAATTAGCAACAAAAATATGTATACCACAATGCTTCCTTAAGAAATGTATTTTTTATGTTTTAATATATAGAAATATATTTATCCATTTTGTTCGGAAACTGTTTTGTAGGTGGTAGAAGGGATGTACTGCAGTTTGCTACTGGAGCAACAGAAGAACCTGTTCTTGGTTTTGTCCTGCATCCGTCCATTGAATTTGTGGAAAGCACACCTAGCACCTCCTTTATTCCAACTGCAAGCACTTGTACCAACACTTTGAAAATACCCAGGCCATCTGCTGAAATTCCTCTCCCACAAGAAGAGGATCTGTTCCCATACTATGATTATGCATTTTCAAATGCATATTTTGGTCTTATGTAACTTTAAAGAACTTTAAAGTTATTTAGCACATTACATCGCAGAACCAACAGTGCTACATGTAACACTTTGATGGAGTAACTTTCTCTTAAAATATGAAATGCATGTAAGGTCAAGATGTAAAAAAATGTGAATAATTAATAGATGTCTTTATTACAGGTTTTGAATAATGTGTGGTAGTTGATTAATTTTGACTCATTGATTTGCAAACACCTGGTAATTTTTTTTTTCATTGAGTTGTTGAACAGATCAGTGTGCATTATTTTTAAAGGATTTTGCATATTTAGTTTTTAGCTTTCCTGAGCATCACATTTTGTCTGCCACCGGTTTGCCTGTCTTCGAACTTTTATCATATGAGTCTTTTCTAGAACCATTTTATTTTTTCTGTAAAACCCATTTGGCAAGAGCAATTGAAACTTATGTGGAAACATCCTCAGTTTGTGTAGATTTAATTTCATTCAAATCATGATCCCCGGGGGTAGGATGTTGCCACTATGGGATTGGGGTGTTATTATTTTTACACAGATGTATTTCAAAATGTGTGTTCAATTTTAAAATATTTGTGGAATTTTAGATATTAACTATTTGAACAAAACATGGCATGCTAAATTTTTTTTAGAAATTTTTGTTTTTCACTTTTTAAAGCTGCTTGGAGTATCCTTGTCAGTTGACTGATGTTTCTCATGTGAGGATTGTGGCCCCTGGGGCTCTTGTTTACTTGTTTTGCATTTTAAAGCAGTTGTTCCTAGTCATTAAGGAGTTTGAGTTTGATTTATTTGTTTTAGCTAGTACTCAAATGTGAACACATTTTCAAGGATGTATTACTTCAAAGAGAAGGGAAATATGTGTGATTTGTTATGGTAATTTTGTTTTATTGTTAATGGTAACGAACCTTCACATTTAAATAAAACATCCAACGACTTTCTTGGTTATTTGAGATTTATGATCTTTTGTCCAGCATCAGTCTGCACGTCATTTTTATTTGAACTTTCACCCTTTAATAAGGGAGATAATTTTAAAGAAGTTCTAAGAGACTAGAGGAATTGAGAAGCGAGTTGCTTATGATTAATACAAGAAGTTTTTAATTTGCTCATAGCTTGACCAGGGTAATAAAGTGATCATAGAAGGTATAATGATGTACTGGTAAATTAAGGTAAAATAAAATTGTTTTTTTTCTGCAATCTGTAATGAATTAATATACAACCATCTACAAAGTATGACTGTCCAAAACTGTCCTAATTAAATGTTTTGATTTAATTCACAAAATATTTGAACTTGAATTAGATGTGGTGCAATTGCTTGTATCTGTTAATCTGTTGGGGTGTTTCTCTCAATGATTTCCAAACATTTCAGATAATAATCTATTCCAAAGTTAACTGAATGCCTCGGTGGCTCCATTGACAATTCCAGCCTGCACTGATCACTTATCCCCTGATCTAAGGGCTGGAAGATTGGCCTTCCACTTTCTTCTTCATTGCTGTTTTCATCAATGTACCCTTCAGTTCCAAAGTCCTGCAGATTTGGTCCTTCTAAAATTCCAGTGGGGTTTTGAAGTTGTCCACTTGTCCACAAACTCATTGGAGAGGATTTTACAGTTCGTAACTTATGTCGAGCCCACGCTTCTTGCCAGAATTGCAATTTTCTATTTATTTCAGACAAGAAAACATAATGTAAAGAAGTTGTGTGGATCAAGTTTAAAGGATCAAGAAAACCTTGATCTTCCATGAAATAGAACAGATTGTAGAAAAAACTAAGTACGCCTTCAAATACATCTCTCCATAATCTCTCAATCCTCTGATTGTGAGTGCTCTTTCCTGTAATCATACTATTTTGTCCGTTTTGATTCAACATAAAGTCAGCTACAGAAACATTTTCAAGCCCTTTGTCTGATCTGACTTTATTTGGTATCCCATATTTTTCAACACCAGACAAAAAGCAATCTAGTATTGTTTTTGACGTATTGTTGTCAGTGCATTTTAAAAATGTTACTAAGCGGCTAAAACCGTCAATACCCCCAACTATAACAAATCTCCAGCGAACAAGTTTGTGATTTGTGTCAATATGCCACAGGTAATTTGGACCAGGGACATCGTATACCCGTCTATTAAGTCTTCCAGTGCGTCTGTCTTGCACGCCTTGATCATCCATCCTATGAATACTATCTCTTAGCCTCCATCTTTGTATTCTTATTCCTTTTAATATAAGCATTTGTCGCAACATAGTTTCACCACACGAAGGAAACTCTTTCACAATTTGTCCTAGTTTAAGGTCTAAATTATTGTCATCAATTTCTGAGAAAGTCATTTTGCTCAAACCAAACTCTGACATTCTTCTATAAACAGTTCTTTCAGACACAGAAAGTAGTTTAGAAATATCTGAAATATGCATGTCATTTTCTAGTGCATTCTGAAGGAATGATTTGGGTATTTCAAATTTTGGAGCACCACAATTTGTAAACACTTTTGGGGGCATAATTGCTCCATATTTAATACATTCAGTCCTTAATTTCATCATGTCTGCCCTGTTTAAAATGCCCAGACTTTCCAATTGATAGGCTGATAATCTACAAACAACATCTGTACTAATTTTCTCCCTCTCAAAATTTGGGATTGCATGGTCCAAGTTTAATCTTTGTAGAATCTGTTGCAAATCTGCTGATATAGAAGCCATTGTAGCTCTTCAAAGAAGAAAGATTAGGGTCAAAGGGGTTCCGAATGATATTATTCACCTAAATACAATCATATAACAACCGAACCACCTTCACATGAAATAACCACAGCACAATATAAACAAGCACCTTCATATAAAAAAGCACCTTCACATAAAAAAGCACCATCTTCATATAATAAAGCACCATCATATAATAAAGCACCATCTTCACATGAAATAACCACAGCATAATATAATAAAGCACCATCTTCACATGAAATAACCACAGCATAATATAATAAAGCACCATCTTCATATAATAAAGCACCATCTTCACATGAAATAACCACAGCATAATATAATAAAGCACCATCTTCACATGAAATAACCACAGCATAATATAATAAAGCACCATCTTCTCGTAAAATAACCACATAAGGCAGCTATGGCGTTCCATATTTATGTATCATTTGATTTTGATTATGTTTCTCCGTGTAGCACTATACCTATGTTGCCTTTTACGCAAGAAAGCAGGCCAGCAAGAACCAGGATGAAAGCAACTAGTGACACAAGATGCTTGTTTTGATATAGCGGAAATCTGTCAAAGATCGGATGTAATTCAACGTCTCATGAACAAACTAAATCTAATAATACTTGAATATTAACGATATTTTAGTGTTGATTTAAAGTCATACGTATTTTCAAAAATTTGAAATATATTTTGACATTTCCTTATCAGATATAAAACCCTATCTCAATTGAATTTTTACACCAGTTAAAAATTTGTTAAATATTTTGACACTGTTTCTTGGGAACGCATGTAGATTTCTTTGGCAGATAGATTTTCGTGGTGTTTGGTTGTTGGGGGGGGGGGGGGGGGGGGGGAGAGGCCTGCCCCCAACCCACCCCCACTTTTTCTTGCATCAAATATATTTCTAAAATTTACGTATGAAAAGTTCAATTATCCTGTAGTTGGCCCCCCCCCCCCCCTCCAACTATTTGAGAATTAGGAAATAGAAACGATAATAAGGAAATTAAGAGTGAATTGAAGTTAGAGGTGTTATAAAGTTGCTCCCCCCTTTTTTAGAGTAATATATAAAAATAGGAAATACAAATGAAAATAAGGAAATTAAGAGTGAAATTAAGAGTGATATGAAGTTAAAGGTATAATACGCACACGGATTAGGATTTTCATGATTTTGAGAATTTTTTTTTTACTTGTCAAGAATTTTTGGTGGGTCTGCCCCCCCCTCCCAACTTTCAAAAACGATGCTACGTGCCTGCATTTTGTAAACTATAAATTTGAGAAGATGAAGAAACTTGATTCTGTGTTTTCTGTTTTAGATGATGTATTTATGAGACCAAGTTATGCATTATAAGGTAACAATCATCATTTGTTATTCAAATATACCACAGAAGTGTTGAAAACTTTCGACCCAAGAAAATGGAGAACACGATACCTGATCTCAAGTATATTGATAACCTAACCAGAGATTCGCTAAACATTAGTGCTTTACTTTGAAGAAATTAAGCAAAAGTCATACAGAAAGATCCGTCACCATCAGATGGAGTATCATAAAGACGTATTTAAAATGCAATTTATATTGTTGGGCATTGGTAATCAATGTGTTGGTTTTTGTTATACAGATACAGAACTGTACGCACACATACAGAGAGAGAGAGAGAGAGAGAGAGAGAGAGAGAGAGAGAGAGCACAAATGGTAATAGGATTTTGATAAATTAATTTTTATTTCGGCAGTAAAATAAAAAAAATTCCACACTTCTGAAAATGAAATGCATGGAAAAAATACAACATTCCATTAGATATGCATGCATTACATGTAAAAAAAAAAATCAAACAACCTTTCAAATCATTCGATAGAGTTAATAAATATTTCCACACTTCTTTAAATATCTATTACCTTTTATTATGAGCTGTCAACAATTTTCATAAATTAAAAGGAAGTACCGATGGGGTAATGGTATTACGCAACGCTTTGTTTGTGTACAAATATGTAAAATAAAATTTGAAATTTGTTTGAAAATGACTGAAAATTTTCAAAATTATCAAAATAACAATATTATGTAAATGTATAATAAATCTAGGGAATAGAGACAGCGATTAGTTTTATCAGCATATGAAGAGGTATGAATCAACAGTGATTTGAATAAACACAGTGGCCATGACCTCTACTTCTTTTATTGTTTGCGCTTCCCCTGTTTACGTCTAATAACCATTAAGGCGTTCTTAATCTATTTATTGCAGTGTTTGTATAGCTTTTGTAATGTAATCATTCGGTGTCAAATGGTGTTACACGTGCTTTTAGTTTTGTTCAATATGCTTTCGCATATTTAAAAACTATTTAAAAGATGTAAACATTTTTTTTTACCTTTTATTCAAAATCCAACTATACATCTCTAAATACAGATCAGTATATTATTGTTAAAGCAGTCAACAAGCTATATCGTTAAATGAAAACAAACATACAATTTAAAATTGTTCGTAAACATCTTTTTGCAATAGGATATAAAAGAATACATATTTCAAACTCAACATGGTGAATATAAAGACTTTTGCAAAATGACCCACTCATTTACTTTCGTCCTGATTTCACTGCTTAGTATGTTATATTAGTTATTGTGTCTGGTTATTACATTTTCCATAAGACAGTTGATACACGATACAATTTGATCCTGGAAGATCTTTTAACATATTGTACTTAGTTATTTTGGATTTTAAAGAATTCATGAAAGACGACGAACAGACAAATAACATTATTGTTATAAAAGAGTTTAAAACTGGACAAGTATAAGCCTTCATTACTGAAGACACAAACTTTATAAAATTGTAGATGACGGCAAAAAGATAAAATTAACAAATCATTACATCAAACAATCAAACAATCAATCATTCATACAATCACAGAGATAGTTAAAACACCTGAATATTTTTATTGGTTAGTGTTCAAACACAATATAATTAATCATATTATTAAAGAAAATGGTCTAACAAAAACACAGTTAGCAATCAACTCATTGGCGACAATACTAAAATACTTTACTGCATGCAACAATGAACGACATCAATCCACGTGTAATTAAAATATTGAATACATTGTTCGAGCAGAGAACCAAAATGAGACTATATCACCCGGTCATCTAAAAGATATAACAATTGACCTAAAAGGATTTAACAGCTATCCAATGTTAGTGATTTGCAGTTAAACCCAAAATTAGGTCCATATTGTTACAGCGCTTTAATAATTACTGTTTCTTGCTGTAGATTTGGAACTCATATCACGGAAGAGTGGTCAGATACAGTGTAATATGCCTTGTTCGGAGGAAAACGAACTAGCACTTTTTAACATAAACTCACTAAGAGCAACATGTACTGAAGAGTCGTGAGAGAATGACCTGTCTCAAATTTAAAATAATCATGACGGATGGTGTGTTGACAACTTCAGATGTGGTTTCAACATCGTTTTATTAAGTACTGTATTTACATATTTGACTACACTGGGTTATTCCAGAACGAAAATAGCTAAATACTTATAAATTTAGCGTGAAAATTTCCACCTGCTTTTAGGTATCTTCTTCAAAACTTCATTCAACTGTTTCATGACATCTTGGTTTGGTTTTGAATATCCTGACGACGTCAGACTATCAGAGAGCAAACCTGTTCCTCCTTCCTCGACCACATCAATATAAGAATGTGATGTAGAAGTGGAATCCATGAATCCAGTATTTTCTTGGGGGCCATTTGCCGAATTCTCAAAAATTACTTGCATTTTTGCATTTTGCATCACTCCAGAGTTTTCATCCAACTGATTGTCATCGATGAACGAATGAGACTGCCTTTCTGTCATAAATGATGCATTCATGTAGTTGCATTCGGTCAACCTATTGTATGTTGGATCCCCAGATAAGATTATTGACCGTATTTTCGGTATTGCATACCCAGAAGATGTTGTACTTCTCGCACGTTCACTACGTTGTCGGGAACGAAACTCAATGTCACTCAGCGCATCATAGGAACAAGAGTCCCGTTTAATTACCGATACCGATGTTCTGTAAAACCAAAACAGATGATTTTCCACAATCAATATGCTATATATTTCAAATATGTAATGCGCTCGCGAATGTATTTTTAAAGAAATGTATACTCAAGTTTGAAAGATATAAAAAAACAAAAACTTTGCCATATCAAAGTATCTGACAAACAAAACGACAGACGGACATTTTAGTTTTTTGAACTATTTTTAAAAAATATTTCTTCTACCTCCTGTCGAGGACAGAGATGGCGATGAAGACATTCTTCATTTGATATGCATTAAATGAAGACAATACAAGTCTTCAGTATTTTCTCAGAAATTGCATTAACTAATCGCTCAGAATCCCTCATGAAAATAGCAAGCATCCCCCCGTACACACATATTTATAGGAAACTTATGCAAAAAATCGTACCTTTTCTTACATTGAATACATAACATCGTGGACACCCAAATAAGCGCTATTGAAAGGGCTCCAATGATGATGTTTTTTAGCAACGCTGTAATATAAATGTATGTATACAAATAAAAATGAATGAAATTTATAGAATCTTTACATCCACGATACAAATAAAGGATTCAATTAAATCTAATTCAACACAGAATATATACACAATTTATCTAACAATCTGAGCGAGATATGCTTTGCAAGTACATAATATTTTATTTAATTACCCCCCTTACCAATCAGTTGTGTTTGGTTAAGTTGTGGTTTTCTGTCTTGTGTTGAAATTTTTGTTTCACTGATTGCAATGGGAATTACTGATGTCTCTCTGGTTTCAACTGGAACCTCTGACGTCAAATCAATCTCTGGTTCATTTGAAGTGTAGAGACTGGGAGTGGTTGCAGTCTTCGGACATCTATATATTACAATTGGTAATTTGTTTTCTCTTTCATGGTCTGTAACTAAAAATAATTAAAAATCCATTAAAAGTCTATTTCAAAATTGTTTCTATTAATGTTGCTTTATTATTCAACTAACCTTCAACATACATGTGTATTCATTTATGAAGAAACGTGCATTTATTTCTATAAAATGAACTAATGTAACATTTTTTCAAAGCCTTTTAAACCAAAGTAAATCAATACTCGTCTTGTGTTAACAATAAATAAAATACATATTTATTCAATCAGCACTCGGAAAAAAGAATTGAGCATAACTGCTATTCCCCATTAGGGAAAAAGGCACAAGATTGAAAATGAAACAATTGATTTCAATGCATTGCAAGCAATTCAAAAACGTAACCAATACTCAACAAAAATAATATCTTTTATCCAAAATAACCATATCCAAAGAAAAACAAGCAACAACAATATTTTTTATTCTCACCATTAGGTATATCATTAAGCGTTTGTGTGCAGTGTCGGCTTTCTATCTGGACACCCTGGCTGCAATCCTTCGCACGGTGTTGCATATTATCACTATCCAAATCTGTCCATGGAGACCAATCACAGTCGTCAGCCGGTGAGCAATAGTGTCCACACAAAAACAGGCAAAGGAGCGGCAGTTGGAAGACATATTGGTGAGACATTTTATCAGCTAAGCCGCAAATATTTTTGTTGTTATTATAAAATAATCAGGAAACATTGAAGTCATAATAGCTCGATTCTGGTTGGTTTGACGTTAAAATTAAATTGATTTTCATAATGGTGTAATACAAGACTAAGTACTTCCTTTCATGAAGTTATTTCAAACAAGAGTAATTATATTAATTCCATATACAGTTTAATTAATTTCTAATTTTTGAAAATGAAATGCATATTTAATTGTCATTATTAAGAGTACAATGTGTTCACTTCGAAACATATTAATTAAATGGTACCGACCGTAAAGTACATCAATGTTTTATTAACGAAATCTTTTTTTTTTTTTGACGCAAACGAAAGGAAAATAGACCGTGAACAATTAAGACAATTAAGAAATCATTCTTGGCATGTCAGAAACATTAGAACTGTGAGATAGTTTGGTTTCTGTTATCTACGAGACATTGCCATTTCTGCTGTGTATTTGATAAAAAATGAAAAACGACAAGCAAATAAAACGTCAATTTAATCCGCATTAAACAGCGATTTTTCAATGCATATTTATTATCTATATATATCGACACGATTAAGGTAGATCTGGTCCAGCATTTGCTTTAACTCATATAAATAGGTGTACATTATCCAATCAAAGAATAGGTGATAAAAAGGAATAGGAAATTATCTTTTTTTTTCTTTTTTCTTTTTTTTTTTTTATCTCAAAATGGTGTGACTGAGTTTTTGGCGAAAAATTTATAACTCACATAGCTTATTTCTAAGTAATATTCCATAAATAACACCATGTATTTAGCCTTAAGGGTCACTTAAAAAAAATAAAATGAAGGAGAAAGATTTTCCTATCACATAAATCAAGGTACGTTACTTTTATTGTTTAAGGTATGATCAAGTCTTGGAACTAACGAGTTAAAAAAAATACAAAAGGCTGCAAATCACATGCAGCTGGTATCGTGAAATCAATTTTCTACAAAGACAATGAAAGGTCTTATGTCAACCATGCTTGAAAAAAAGTCGAAATATTAAGTTAATACTTGTGAGTAATGCTGATTTTAATGAAAACACAATACGATAAAATGCATGTATTTTATTCAGAATGAAAAATACATTTTTCTTTTTATTTGGATCAAGAAAATAAGAAAATCGTCCCGATAATTTTGTGTAAAATGGCTGTTTAACCCTTGTCTGAGGCTTATTATTATACCAAAAAAAGAAGCTACATAGCAATGGTCAGTCATAACAATATCCCAGATTCAAAGAAGATATTTATCATATTCTATCTATCATGGAATATTCTGATCAAAAATAGGATAATCCAAAACTATATACAATACTGATACAGTAAATGGTTGAATTCAGATAAATCATATATTAAAGCTGAACACCGCTCGTAAATAGGCCCCGTCACACATATACCTGGTATATAAACCGTTCGATTTCGTTACACCCGATTGCACACCTGAAACTCGTGGCCGACTTGTAGTATTCCTTTCATGGTTTGTGGATTTTATGCATTTAATTCTTATTTTATGTGCATAATCTGTTTGTAAATAATTGACCAGTTCATTTAATGTAAGTATTTTCCTGGCTTGAAAAAAGTGCGTAAAACTTGATAATTTTATCGCGACTGAGTAACACGGCGTGGCAATACGTAGGTCCACACAGGTGTGACCTCTACAGCGAAATACTTTAAACTGTTACGAGCTCTGTGGCTTATATAAGGGTTGTAGGGGTAGCGGTGATAAAAGAGAAATATGGCGGACAATGCCTATTTACGAGCGGTGTTCAGCTTTAACATAACTTAAATTTGAAAATATCCAACAATGTTCAAGTATGATTTGAGAAACAATTATAAAATCAAATAGAATTCAATTCATTTAAAAATCAGATGTTAAACTGTATTACATCGTACATAGGATGTCTGTTTATTAAAACAATCTTCAGACTATGAAAGAAAGATAAGATTAATCTTACAGCCATTTAATTCGTGACCATCGTATTACGAATTCAGCCAATCGGTCATATCCTATGAAAGATAGAAGGTGATATGTTGATGATTTGTTAGACTTATAATGATAATTATGAAGTTAACGACTAAGAAAAAATATTTAGACAGTTTATAAGTGAAGTGGAATACTATGGTAACATCAAGTCAGAGCAAGGTCAACTACTTTGAACATACATGTACTTTTGGTCTCTTGCAAGAACTTTTCGCGAGCCATGTCATCGCGAAAATTACTGAACAAGTCATGAAATGTTTCAACATTTTACAGTATGCTCTAGATATTCAACATCTTGAACACGAAAATTAGTCGACACGAAATAGTTGGTTTAAAGTTGGTTAACAGTGCTTCCTAAAATATGATGGAGGACTAGCTACACACAGTTTGGTTCTTATTGAATGGAAAACAATGGTCAAGACAGAGTACTGACATTCAGACGTCAGACACTTGGCATGCAAAATCTGAAGAATTGAAGAATTCAATAGGCGGTTTGATTTAAATTTCGTCCTCATATAAATCTTTTGTTTGTTTTTGACGCTTTCCAAGCAATAAGTTATTCAATGCATCGATAGATCGATCGATAGGTATACAATCTTTTAATTTCAAATGTAAGGTTTAAATGGTTTGTAACGCGTGTATCTAGTGTGTTACAACTTTCTTTTTGCTTTTCGGTAGCTTCAATACTTCACTCAATTGCATTAAATCATCTTGACTTTGTTTTGAATATCCCGATGACGTCATGCCATCAGAATGGAAAGCCCCTACTTCCTCGAGCTCGCCGATGACGTCAACGTATGAATGCAGGGTAGATGATTTTTTACTTCCACTTTTTTTATGGCGACCGTTTAATATATTCTTGAAATTTTCTGAGGGGGGTTTTTGCATCTGGTCATAGTTGAGATACTTTGCCTTTTGTTCCAGTTCATCCACATCTATGTATGATTGGGACTTTCTGAACGATTCTGTATTCATATAGTCACTTTCTCTTCACACATTATCATATATTGGATCTTCGGATACTGTTGATCTTGTATCGGCAGAATCAACTCTTCGTGAGACATCCATATTTTCTTGTGGAGGTAAATCAATGTCACCCAATAGGGAAGAAATTGCATCATAGGAGTCTACTTTCTTTTCCGGAGTTCTATGAAAATGAATAATTAGATATTTTTTTCATTCAAAAGAAGACCACCTTCTGAATAAATCAAATGAAATTTGTAACGAGATACACATAAATGTGTTGATTGTAATTCAAAGGAAAATAGAACAGAGAAGTAGTAAATAAATCGAACTTTTCTTCAGCAACAAATGATCAATGACACTTTTATTGATAGAATATAAATATCAAGGTTTTTTTCCGAAACCAAGTAAAGCAAACTAAAACAGTATGGAAGGTGAATGCTCAACAATTACCCGTCAGATCTACCTTTAACATTTTAAGTATGATTTTTTCATTGACTGTTTTACAGGTATTTAATAAAGGAAATATAGTTAAGGTGTAAACTTTGAATATTTTCCTATTTCTTTATACAGAACACTTCTTCTAAAGATATTAATACAGTCTAAAAATGGTCACGACCATCTAGCTCTCTTAAGTTGTATCCTTTATAAAAATGCAAACGTAGTCAGACTCGCAATTCTCCAAACAAAAAAACAAAAAAACACGCCAAAAAAACGATAATAAAAAAATCTTATAATTGATTGCTATTATATACCTTCTTTTGCATTGAACACATAATATCGTTGATATGCAAACCAGTGCAATGGAAAGGGCGCCAATGATGAAGTCTTTCAGTAAAGCTGTATGGTATAAAGTAACATGAAGCATGAGGATGATAAGATTGACATCGTTAATATCCATTTACATGTAATATAAATCTAACTAAAAATATATAATTTACAATATGTCTGACATATTGAAATATGTGAGTTTTGTTGTTGTTTTTTTATTTTTATATAAAGAAGATAGTTTTACATTTATTTATCTTTAAATATTTTTTTTTAGATTAGTTATGTAAAGAATGTATATATTTCAGTAAAACTATTTTGTATAATTCATTTTGTATTTCAATATATATGATAACGTACAAACTATTTATAAGGAAAAACGTTGTATGAGCCTCAAAGATATCAAAAGCAGTACAGCATAGAGGAATGTGAGTATCAAATCCCGGGTGTTTACATGAGAGAAAAGTTATAGAGAGAAAAGTTAATGGAGAGAAACGTTATAAAACATTGTAACAAGAAATAAATGGTTAGGCGACATGTGATTGGCTAAAATATTTTCATTGTAAAGCCAAAATATAGATGTTTGAAACAAATGATGGGATCCGGGAATATTGCAGAAAATATAGATATGTCATGGGAGATTATAGGAGTTGGGATTAGTTTTTTTTTTCATGCAAATTGCCTTTCACTGTGGATTGCTGCAAGTTGTAAACAACTGCAAAGATCTACAAACGCCATGGGACCCTATATTTATTTGTCATTTTTTGAAAGGTTTCAGATGATACCAAATATTTAGCCGAAAGTTGAATAATAAAGTATTGAGAGGGCCTAATGTTTGTATAGAGTTTTATGGGAAAATAATTGGTAGTCTTTCCCCAGCAATGTATGAAGTAGTGAAAGTCTTACTAAAAAATGTACCCGTTATTCCTGGCTTCACGCACATAAAATACTTATTTATGACCTTTCTAGTCAACCGTCTAGATGAACAATTCTCTACGTTCAAGCAGAAAGACTTATTGATAATAAGCGATCCATTTTTTTTTTGGTGTTCATTTCACAGATTATATTGAAGCAAAAAACGTATGTATGGAATATAATATTATCTTGGTATCTGACATTCGATCCCTCCCAATTACCTCCCCATCCCGGTCAATAATCATAACATATTTATTTTTACAAAAATAAACGGAAAAGGAGGATGCACGTCCTTTTAATTACATCAGTTTAGAGCGGAAACAAAAGGACATGATTACAAAATTATATAAGAATATATCCCGGTCCAAATTCCAGACACCTATCAAAGTTATTTAATCGTCAATTATTGATTATTTTACCATTGTACAGAAATAATAAGTTCCTGTTTGAAAAACCAATTAGGTACCATGTTGAAAAGTT
Organism: Magallana nippona; assembly: GCA_033439105.1. Taxonomy (NCBI): domain Eukaryota; kingdom Metazoa; phylum Mollusca; class Bivalvia; order Ostreida; family Ostreidae; genus Magallana; species Magallana nippona. The sequence continues at coordinate 16,836,616 of CM065926.1, forward strand.
TCAAAATATTGTTGTTCATGTATCAATAAACGCTGTAGTGGTTGAGTATGTCATACTAAGTCTTGTATATTATGTAATTGGTTCATTTAAGTCAGGATTTCAATTAGTTATACTGTAAACCAACTTTAATTCGCATGCGAGAAATATTCGCGAGGGCCTCTTCGTCGCGAATACTTCTCGCTGCGAACTAGTTTTGCCGTATAGGTGAAGTATCAACACGAGTGTGGATAAAGCGTGGTCGCCAAAAATAGTAATCGCGAACCAGTTTTCTCCGGTATAAGTCGTTGCGAATAAAAGTTAATTTAAAATTAATAGAGGAAAATTTCTGAGGAATTTGGGATGCAATTAAAAATTTTTGTTGTAATTTCTTAAATAATCTTAAAAATAAATCAAATTTTTCATTGTGCTTTTGTATTTGAACAGTATACAAAATTGAACTTTTTGACATTTTCAATGAAAAAAATCAAGATATAATAATTCTATTTCGAAATTTGAAATTTTACCTAAGTCTTGTCTCATTTTATGGTCTTAGGGCCATGCAGGAAATGATTTATGCTAGGTAAAGTAAAGGAAAAGGGAAAATCACGCAATGTATGTGAACGGCTATTACCATGGTTACCAAATGGTGGTGTCTGGCAGTACTTTGTCTCTCTCTGCACCGTTAGGTCTTCTGTCGTATCATACTTTGAGTCGATTGACACCAGTGACTTGGTCGTAGATGACGTCTGCAGACACCTATTTATAACGACGATCGGGTCTCTATTTTCCTTTCTGTAGTCTCTGACTAATAGAATAAATTAAAAAATTAATGTTTAGCATCCATTGGCTTTCTTTATTACCAGAGGTTCTTTGGTTTCTGGATTCTACTTTCGAAGAAACTCGATAGAGTTTCTAGATATATTTTATGCAAAGAGGTTTAATGATTATGAATAAATCTTACCCTTCCATCGCAATTTGAAACCTGTTGCTGAATTTTTGCCATCTGAAATAAAAGTGACTAGCATTTTGTTGCCAAGTATGATGTAGTTTGTCTCGGGAAGAGTTCCACATTCTCGGAAGACAACCGAGTTGTTGTACACTTGTGTTATCTAACAAAGATAAACATTCAACGAAATAATTGCACAGATTTAAAAAAAACAAAAACAATAGTTTAAAGACTCCAAAAGTGTTAATATTTGCAGGAAAGGTATATGTTTACATAGGTAATGATTATTATGAATTATATATTTTGTAAATTTGATCAAGAAGATTTCACCTGTTATGGATCATTTCAATTTCAATTATTTTCGACTAATCGGATGCTCTTCGCCAGCTTCATGAACCTGTTCTATTTTACATACATTTTTAGCACTGTTCGTTTTCACTCAAAGGCACATATTTCCTCTTACCTCTTTTTGAGATTTTTTTGTTTGGATAATTCCATGAAAATATGTGAGAACCAATTTCTGTCTTAATCTTTATTTTATTATATAACTAAAGGTCAGACAACACGTTCCTCAAGCATCTGTTTTGTATCTCCTCGTAATAAAGAGTTCCAATAAAAATAATCCGGTCTTTCATCCCTTTCTGTGCTCTTCTACCCTTGGAGAAAAATTTGTTATTTGTTTATGCAAAAAGTCGCAGAAAAAATGGAAAAATTGAGGAACGTGTCGTCTGACCTTAATCTGTTTTTGATTTTAATAAATCAGACTACATAAAATACCTTTTTGTAAGTTTTAGCATGTGGCAATATTATTGCGTAAAGAATAAACAACGTTTATAATAACAGTATAAGATCGATCACTTGAATTTGATTTCTAAAAATATAATTATATAATACGCTTTAATAGAAATAGGAATGAAATGGACAGGAAAGCCATTATTTGGGCCAATATTTGGAGAAACTGAAACAAACGGGATAGGGGTAGTACAGAAGCTGAGCTGGTGCCCTTTAAATTGTACAGTGGGGTACGGTGATTCTTGAACCATTTTATTCCCATAGTGGTGTCTCAAGAAGTAATAATGGAAGGGGAAACCGAAAATAATATTTACATGTATCAAGATGGAATACAAAAAATATTTATGACAATGGAGTTATGAAAACATTTATCTTTTTTAATCACTTTGAATTTAGTCCTAACATCTTTGAAAAGCATTTTCGAAATTAAAATATTAAAGGAAATGCAACATACCTGAAGGAAATCATGACAATTGGAATCATTGAAAATATCAAACTGAACAATCGTGACCGACAAAGAAATGGCATCCAGCGGAGCATATGGCCTCCAAGTGACATCGGAGTTGTCAGGATAATTCTTTGGAAAACCGGGGGATTCTATAGAACCATCCACTCCATGGCGATCCACGACATTGGAACATAATGCTAGAAGTCAATAAAAAATAGTCAAAGTTTTATCTGAAAGAAAACATTTTTGGTTTTTATTCTTCGATGATATTACATGCAGGAAAAACTAGTGATGATTAATTTATTTTACCTTTCACAGTTAGAAGTACTATCCAAACTCCGATGTACGTGTTTAATTGGTTAAGCATTTTCTTTGGAAATGGTTACATTTTAACAGTAGGTTTCTTCGAACTTTTAATTCAGGTCCATGTCATGTTCTCAAAATCACTGTTTTATCAATAGTTTATAATTTCCTAAAAATCGTGAGGTTGTGTTTTAAAATAGCATCATTGAACTCTGTTGTTGTTGACTGCTTATGTGAAATTGAAAGGGAAAATATCTGATTTTAATTATCTATCGGTATATAGTAACTTCCTGGTCTCTAGCATATTTCCATATTGTTTATATAAATCAACAATTAACTATTTATTAAAACCACAAAATCATTGAAACCGTTGTCTAATTTGATTTTATACATGTAACGCACAAATCGTTTTTCCAGACCCAGTAAGATTTCTTTTCTGCAACACAACTTTTTGGCAAAGCAAATTATACATATAACTAGATGCTGTCATTAGACAGTAACACCCGCACCAAGTGTTTGCCTCTAAATAACACTCTATTGTACCAGTTTTAGTCAAAAAGAAGGCCACATGCAATTTCCGGTACTTTTTAAAAATTATAGTTTTCATAAATGATGAGTTCACATCCCATAATACACATATTGCCTTTATGTACAATTTGGGGTTGAACTGTTTGCATGTGAATTTTAAATTAATCAATAATCTAAACATTTCATGCCAGAGAAAGTATGGTCTATATAATTATTACAAACAAAATCAAATTATGCCCCCCCCCCCTCGGTGGTTGCCTGCTTTATAGATGCTTTCGTGTGCCAACATCATCGTGTGCGTGGATTTAGAGAAAGGGTGGGGGTGAGAAATCCAGACCCCTCCCCCCCCCCCCCCAAAAAAAAAAATGATTTATGTAGTAAAATTACCAAAAGTAAACCTCGGACTACAACCCCCCCCCCCCCCTGCAAACACAATTATTACTCTGATCCCCCCCCCCCCCCCCCCCCGCCCCCACATGCCTGTACATGTAATTGCAATAAAGAATATTGTAAACAGTGCAAAATAAATGTCATATTGCGCAATGATTTTCACTGCAGGACTGCTTTAACGATTTTAAAAGGTGGTATCAAACACATGTCGATATTTATGTGGATAAAAGTGCGTTATTTATATTATATGTAGTTATATTCTAATTAAATTACTTTCAACGTTTTAGAATTAAAAATTTTTACAAATGAATATTTGGCCAAAAAAATAAGTTTTTAAAATTTTTGGAAACTTAAGGTAAAAATAAGATAAGCCCCAGCAAGATTCAAACTCTCTACTTACAGACACATTGTTACGCTCTAACCCATTGCACTATGCTGAAAATTGTGCTTTACATGGTTAATTACCTAATAAAATTGTGCAAGGGGTTTTAAAGAATAAAGTTATGAAAATACATGCAATATGTTACAATTAAATGATCTTTATCTGAAGTTACATACACAACACAGGTCTACAGGCTGCATTAGCGGGTACTAGTATTACCCAGCTCTTTGGTTAGATGGGTTTCACGTGGTGTACATGCATATGTTTTTTTGATATGCAGAATAGGAATAATTAACATGAATAAACGTTTCTTTTGTGGTGATCAGCTAAAGGAATTCGTATTGTGCTAATTGGATAATCATGATGATGTTGACCAATATAGGTAAGTATAATACATGTAGAAGCGCCGGTACACAAAACAGTTAAGTTTTACTTTCACTTTCTAAAATGTGATCTCCCTTTGCCAGCATACTGTATCATCATCTTTATTTAAATAAGCTTATCTACAGTTTCTGTCATTTTAATTGCAGAATTCTTTTATTTTTTCATTTGTCAGACTTGCACTATTAGTTGACTCCATATTGACCCTATTTTTTTTTATATTAGATTTGGGTATTAAACATCGTGTTTATATGAGTTATAATAGGGAGGAAGGGGAAGGGGCCTTAACCGTTCCCCATCCCCAGGATGTGTGGATTAGATATACACTTCTAGTGAGAATGAAGGCATGCTGCAGCTTTTTTTCCCATTATACCCCCTACCCCATCATCATACACAAGTAATAGAAAAAGAGTTGATGACTAATTTTCTTTTATTTTAAATTGCTTATTCTTTTTTGTCAAGAGATATGTGGTATGTCAAGATTTATGACTCATGAAAATTTGTGCATTTTAATCCTGATTGTTAACATACATGTATAATTATATAAATAAAAAAACATGTGATCATACTAGGGATCATGCAATCAATTTTGCAGAATTGCCAATCGGTTATATATTTATAACTCATTTTGACTGATTAATTTGTTAATCATTTTGAAAATAAAGACATTTCTAAATACATGTTTAACATATTATCAATAGATTGATTTTGGAACTATTTAGGGCCCCACTCTGCAGATGCCCTATAGTGATCATTCTGTTCAATTCTGCTGATCATGTCAAGATACATTTAAGACAAATTGGCCCCTGCCCCTTGGGTTATTCCCCACCCCCCGGAGTTGTTTTTAAACAACCACCCCCTCCCCATCCTCTGAAATAGGAAATAATAATACATTTTAATAACTGTTGAGATCCCCACCCCTAGACCATATTTATTCTTCCTCCTTGTGTCATTGCACATCAATTGGTACATGTATATAGGTTAACTATGCCCCTTTGAGATGCCAAGTGACTTTCCAGAGTTGGAACTAATCAAGTTATCTATCTTATTCATATGTAGTGTAATTCCTAGCCCTAGCCCAATGTTGACCCTGCTTTGTTTTTTACAGCAAGCTCTAGGTTTTTGTTGACTGACTTTACAATTTCTACAATTACATATAACATTTTGATTATCTTTAAGATTAAAAAGCAATTTCCAAAACCTCTTTATGTACATCTGACATTATACAGAAAAATACCAATCAAGAAATGATTTTGCTACTGTAAAAATGTGAGAAGAGACTCTGAATCTCCCCCCCCCCCTCCCCCCGAAAACATGAATAGTTGAATATTTTTAAAATATCCCCAAAATCATCAAAATCCCCACTCCTAAACCATATACATTTTTGTTTCTTGAACCATGACCATGTCAAGGCAAATCTTTTTGTGGTATTAGTAGGTCATGGCCTCTGGGAGTCACCTTAACCCCACCCCACCCTCCCAATGTCAGAAATGATCACATAACTTGAAAAAAATGCTTGTGATCCCTAACACTAAAGGATAATTTTATATATTCTTTCTCCTTATGCATCTTATGGTACGTTATTTCAATCACAAGATATAAGAGGAGGTCCAGGTCCAGAATAAGGTTTTTTTATGGGACGGAACATCATTTTGCAGATAGTATTGACCCTCAGAATCAAATTTATATTTCTAAAACCTTATTGCATATCTATGGCTCAGCCCCTGTTATATCCCTATAATGATGTGCTATTCATTAAATCATGAGAGGAGTTCTGGGAAGTAGGTTTTTTTAGGAGTGATAAACGTCAATTTTCTGCTGCTATTTGACTCCCTGGATGAAATTTAAATTTTTAAAACCTTATTGCACAACTAAATGACAGCCCCTATCATACCCCAAGATATGATGTGGCTATTCATTAAATCATGAGAGGAGTTCTGGGAAGTAGGTTTTTTAAAAGAGTGATAAACGTCCATTTTCAGCTGCTATTTGACTCCCTGGATGAAATTTAAATTTTTAAAACCTTATTGCACACCTATAGGACAGCCCCTATCATATCTCAAGAGATGACATTGCTACTGCATAAATTGTAAGAAGAGTTCTGGGAAACATATTTTTTTTGCAAAAAAACGTCATTTTTTATGAACACAGACCCACGTGATAAAAACAAAAATTCTGAAACATGATTACACATCAACATGACACCTCGAATCATATTCTACAAGATCATTTGGCTACTGCAAAAAGAAATTGACGTTTTTTGAAATCAGACTTTTTGTAAAAAAAAAAAACGTCATTTTTCAGCCATTTAATGACCCCCAGGACAAAATTGAAATTTCCGAAACCTTATTGCGCATCTATAAGACACCCCAAAACATATTCCAAGAGATGATTTGTCTACTGTTGAAAATGTAAAAGGAGTTCGAGGAAGAAGGTATTTTGTCAAAAAACGTCTTTTTTTTTTTTTACCAATTATTTGACCCCCAGGACTACCAGAGAATTTTTGAAACCTGTTTACAAAACAACATGACACCCCAAATCATACTCCAAGAGTTCAGTTTGCTGGTTTATAAGATGAAAGAGCAGTTTGAGAAAGTAAAACGTGACAGACGGACGTACGGACGGACAGGCAGACGGAACAGGGTAACAATAATATACCCGAATTTTCTTAAGAAAGTGCGGGTATAACAAGTATTTAATTCTACTCTCCATAAAATTTATATTTTAGGTTTTTAGCGGGATGTGTGTTTCTTTCATATCTTAAAATACTTACAGGTTTCATTCCATTAAACAAATTCTCCTGGAGCTTCTTCGATGAATCAGAACACCGGTAAACCAAAATGCAGTTATTTGCCACAGCCGATAATGATTTTGCTGTAGAGTTCGTTAGCTTCTTTTACGGAGTGGATTTTCCTTCCCTTGGCGAGAATCTCCGATTCCTTGATCATTGTCGATTTGGTGTATACGATATTCACGTTATCGAGGAATTCTATTTTCTCCTGACAGATCTGTAGTGTGTCGGAAATTTCCAGCTTTGAAATAGGGTCCACATATTGCTGGCTGTTAGGCAGAATGACACGGCCCCTTTCAACTTTATATCTTATATTCAGTTTCCTCATGTAATCGGAGATCTCATAAAGAATAGAGATGGCAATAGATTGCAGAATTGCTGATCGATTAATCTTAATTCGTTCCGACCGATTAACCGGTTACATGTATCAAATACGCAGATTTTTGATATGTTATTATCATTTCTTTTTTTAATTATAAATAAATAACACAGAAAGCACGATAGGAATAATCTGTATATATATTGATTAACTATTATATAAAAAGAAGATTAGTGAATAAGGCGTGTAAAATGCCTATATGAAAAAAATAAGATACTGTAAAATTAAAAATATCAACAAATCTGATAATTTCTTTTTAAAATTGTTAAAAAACAATTCATATTTAACATAAAATCGATTTGTAACCCTTAAATATGTTAAATACTTGGAATATATTGATTTAAACTAGCGTATGCGTATCAACACCTCCAAATAGTGTCATTTTTAAGAACTTCAATGCGTTTTCTTTTATAGATTGGGTCTGAGCCCCATATGTTTGTCAGAGTCTAAATAGGGTTTAATGGAAATCAAACCGATTTCAATCAACAAAAACGTGGAGAGGTAACCCACTTTACTTTAAAAATGTCATTTTGTATCCTAACAATTGAACGTTTTAGAAAAATAATACAAATCCGTAAACTGGTGGCCTAAGTCAGATATACATGTATTTAAACACTGACGGAAATGACTCAGTGGTTAGAGCACCAGACATAAGTTAACCTTAAAGAGCTAGGATTTTAGATTGTTGGTTCTATACCATCAAAACTTTAGGGTTTTTTTACTTATCATTTGTTAAAATATTAAAAACTGAATATAATAGCTAGAAATTGTCCTTTTTGTAAACTTGTATTATAACATTATCAAATTTATTTTAGTGGAAAATAATAAATTTGAAATTGTATTTTACGACTAACCCAAATGGGCATTTGCGCTACCTTATTCCCCCATCTTCTTTATCTCATGATAATCATTCAAAAAGAAATCTCACAACGAGAAACAGACATGAAATGCAACAATTTCGTAGTCGAAAAACAAAGTCTGTCCATGGCAAGTCACAGATCTCCGCTTGAATGATTATCTTTTCGGATAGTGGTAATATGTATGTGCCCCTAAATAATTAAAAAATAAATAAAATAAACACATTGTATGTAGCTACAAGAATAATAATTGTTGTTAAATAAAACTCAACAGTGATATAAGTATCATGACACAGCAATATCATTAAGCGTTCCCTCCTTGGGACTTTTACTCAACAAATGGATTACGGATTTTTATATCAAACATTGCATAACCAAAATTTAGGAAAGAGTTTTCGATACCAGCTGTACAAACATAGTACAATAACGAATTTAATTCCATTGCAAAAAATTGGGTAAAATATTTATGAATAAAAATGGTGTTTACAGGGTTTTTTTAGGAGTTTAATTATAAATTTGTTTTTGAAGGAAAAGACGGAAATACTGCTGGGGAAAAGACAAACTGAATCATAAGATGGTGTTATTAAAAGCTGCCCCCTTTCCTTCTACATGTATTCAACAAGATATTTCTTTTCATTTTTGGAGGTTAAAATTAATGATAAAAAAACAAGCAGTTGTAAAAAGATCGATGTGTCAATATCTACAGATCTATTTCTTATCAATCTTTATATCAGTTTCATAATGCATTGCACAGAAATGATACAAACATTAGAATTTGGACAGGTCTGTTTGAGAGACTGTCTAAATAGTTTTTGTTTTACTTTTTAAAAATAAATTTTGTATGTATTGATAGAAAATATTAATTTTAATCTTTAAGTGTTATAATCATGTGTATTAATGAGAAAATGCATTTTCGTTTAACAACTAATTGAAAATATATATCCAAATGTTTTTGAACAGCAATATAAAAATATCCTTATATAAATAGGTGTGTCCTAAGCGCTGTTGTTTGTTTATAAAAAAAAACCAAACAGTATTATATATAAAGTTTATTAGGGATGTAAAGATAGTTCTCTACATTGTACACATAATTTAACAAGTTTTTTTCTCCTAATTAACATAATATTGATTTGTTAAAACTATCTAGCAGCCATAACCGAAACAGTAATAATTTGTTGTCCTTGACAATAAAACACAGCAAGAGTGACATGTTTATAACTAAGTTATAATTGAGAAAAAAAGAAAAAAGAATTTTATTACCTGGTGTAAAATAAATTCAAAATTCAACCTGACGGGTTTACAACTAAGCTATGATTAATGAAGAGAAATGGAAGAATTTTATTAGCTGGTGTTAAAAAATATCAAAACTCAACTGTATTTTTTAATGTACATCAATGAAGCAAGCCTATGAACTTTGTTGACTTTTTATTTTACGTAGCATAAACAATTAGTTAATTGTTCAGTTTTCTTAAACATCATGAAATATGCATCGTTTGTCCATTGACCTTGCACTTTGAACATGTTCAATGCTGATTTTTGTTTTTGCATAAATCGACATTTTCTGACTTTATTTTCTTTTCTTTCTACTTTAATTCTGAATATATGTGTGTACTTGATTTAATAAACTTTTTTTTTCAACTTTTCTCAAAACTAATTTCGTCAGAGCATGCATGATTGGATGCAAATTCTCACTCGAGTATTAGATTTCCATGTGTTAAAAAGCTGGTTTTTTTCCCATTATACAAAAACAAACTTATAAACACAGCAACAAAATGTCAAAAAAGAAAAAGTGAGATTTCGAACACAATTAAAATGATACTTTTTTGTTGACAGAATCTTTGCGTATTTATCACCTCATTTAATGCGATGGGAAGAGAAAACATATATTACAAAACTTTTCGAAATACAAATCAAATCAATTGTCTTCTCCTTCATTTGTGTTTGTAAATAATACAAGTCGTATTGCATCGTAATATGCATGTTACATTATATCATAAGATTACGTACATTTTGGAGAAGAGGTGTGATGGTTGAATATTTCATAAGTACAAAATAAGAAGTTGGTCATTAAAAATTAGCAGTTATACCAATTTTATAACAAGAGGTCCACGGGGCCACCTTTCTCATCTCAGCAATGTAAACTTGATCCAAACAGCTTAATAAATCAAATATCTGTAGAATTTTGAAGGCTTTTTTATTTAAATATTTAACACATTATTTAACATTGAGTTCATAATACAAAAATAAGATTTTGAATGAATTTCCTTAATATATTCCTATGTAAAAATTGTAGCATTGTGGCCTCACCTTACCTCCAGGGATCATAATTTGAACTAACTTGACACTTCACTACCTGCGAATGCTTCCACGTAGATTTCAACTTGTATGGCAAACTGTTTTTATGGGACGATTTTTAAAGATTTTTCCTTTACATGTATATTCCTACGTAATAATTTACACCACCCACCCCCATTTATGGCCCCACCCTACTTCTGGGGATCATGACTTGAACGAATCTACACTATCTTGGAATGCTTCCGAATAGGTTTCAACTTTTCTGGCAAAATGTTTATTTTTATATAATTTAACGTTATCTGTTCCTATCTGTATATTAAAAATTGACCCCCACCCCCATCCCCCACCCCCATTGTGGCCCCATCATACCCCCGGGATCATGCATGATTTGAACAAACCTGTATCCTTAATATACTTATTAAGGAAGCTTTCACATAATGCTCAACTTTACTAGCCAAATGGTCTTTCCTATGAATAAATTGAACCCCCCCCCCCCCCTCTCAAATTGTGGCTACACACTACCGCCAGAGTTTATGATTTGAACAAAATTGAATCTAGATTACCTAAGGATGATTCCACATACTAGGTTTCATCTTTATTTGTCAAATTGTTTTGGGAAAGTTTTTAAGATTTTTCCTTACAAATTCCTATGTAGAAGTTTGACCACCATTGTAGCCCCAGCCTACCACGGTCTGTGTGTGTGTGTGTGTGTGTGTGGGGGGGGGGGGGGGGGTAATGACTTGAACAAACCTGAATCTACACATTTGATGATGCTTTAACATGAATTACAACATTTCTAGCAAAATTGTTTTCAAGAAGGTTTTCCAAAAAGGTTTTCACTATACATGTGTATTTCTAAATGAAAATTCGACCCCCCCCCCCCCCATTGTGACACCACACTACTCCCGGGGATCATGATTTGAACAAATTTAAATCAACACTACCTTCCTTGTAAGTTTCATTGACTGAATTGTATTTGAGAAGAAGATTTATTTTGATGTCAATTAATTTTCATTATTTCCTTATTATCTCCCCTTTAAGTTGGGTTTGGCTCTTTATTTGAACAAAGGTGAATTTCCCTGGCCCAGGAATGGGTTGTGCCAAGTTTGGTTGAAATTGGCCTTGTGGATCTGGAGAAGAAGATGAAAATGAGAAAAGTTTGCGATAATAATTATAAAAACAACGACGAACAACGGACAAATTTTGAGCTTCTCTTGAGCAAGAGGCTCATGTGAGCTAAAAAGCACTTTCTGGTCTTGAAAAAATTCTCAAAAAATAAGACTAAAAAACATATTTATACATGTATGAAAACGTAAATGAAGATTACAAATATTTCATTCATGTTAATATATTAAGACTGAATAAATATTTGAAAATATTATTATTACGAACAATAATAGTAAATCAACTCAATTACCAAACTGACCATTCAACAAATAGTTTACGATTTATAGAATTTGTATACTGTATAAATCGTTGTAAATAAATTGAAAATTCAAAATACGATTCATCAAAACTAAATTCCTTTGTTACGTTTCAATTTATTTTATATCTGAAGACCACATATTCACTCCCCCTCTCTCTCTCCAACCTCTTTCAAACTGCATAATTAGTATATTTGCCTAGGCCATGTTCCTTTCTAAGGGAGAAAAAAATCATTCAATATATATAATTGATTAAACCATACAGCTAAATGTTTTAAATAGTTTGTACTTAAAAAAACATATCTTAATGTAGATTGAGTCGTTCAGACATGAGGTTGAATTTTTCAATGACACTTGTTTTCTATATGGTTTCCGTCTTCAAAGTGACCAAGCTGCAGAAATGTACAACCGTTAACTTAAACATCAAATCTGGCAGAGAATTAACTGCGGATATGACATCACCATTATGGACGATATATGCCGCAACGTATGGGTCTGCTTTGTACCATTGTTTTCCACGTTGTGAAGAGGACAAGAGGTGCGTTGGAATAGAGTTGTGCAGGATACGAGCAGATTATTCTCGATGCAGAGGATGTTGCGAGTGGTTTGTCAATTGGCACAAAGGAATATCACTGACTACCTCTGAAAAATGCAGATTCATAGAGCTAGTATGTATGTTGAAAGTTTTTAAAAAGACAGAATATCACTGACTACTTCCATAAAATGCAGATTCATATAGCTAGTATGTATGTTGAAAGTTTTTTCAAAGACAGAATTTTTTTTAATTTTTGAACAATTTTAAATCAGGATTTCCAACAAATTTATTATAACTTAACAGATTAAGTTTATCATCATATAATGTAAGATAAATTTATCACAAATCTTCATTTTCTGCGTTAATATTATATTTTTTTTATCAATATCTATTAGGAAAACAAAACAGATGTCAGCGAAACTGGAACCAATGGTAAATAATCGATAACTAATATTTTGGGTAACATTTGTTTTTGTTTTTAGATTATTTTATAAAAAATATAGAGTTAATTTAACTAAGGTTTCATCATTTTATATTTCAATTATTGTTGATTCAGTGGTAAAACGTAAAGGACTTTATCTTCTTAGTCTGCAGTTTAAAAAATAATTATAAATACAACTGATTTTGATGATTTTTTTTTAAACTCAGCAACAAAAAAATATCTGGATATTAAAACATATTTTTAAAGCATTGGAATCAGGTAATAGTTATTCATATAATTACACTTTTAATTGAAACTGCAGAGAAGAGTTTAAAGTTGTTTTATTTTTTACACCAATTCATATGTGATATTCAATAAAAACACAAAAAGATTATGTTTTGTATGTCTATAAATGACATGTGGTGATAACGAACAGTGTTCAAATTCAAAAGTCTAAAGGAAAATTGCAAAACAAGAGCAGAGCAAACACGGACCTCTTAAAAAATATATAATAATAATAATAATAATAATAATAATAACAGAGGTAGAATCAGGTACCATGGAGGAGTGAGCATCCTCAGCTGACCGGTCACATCCGCCGTGTGCTCTTTGTCGTAATCGGGAAAAACGTAAAACATTGTTTGAGATAATTTTAACCTTTTACAGTGGCTTTGCATTCTTCCACAACCGCAAGTTCTGTGGCAGTTTTTGGAACCGACGTTTTGTCGCACACAAAAGCAGTAGATGGAATTGCAGTTTGCCCGCATTCCTCGTATACTTTCCATACATACCAGGAGGTTGACCCATGGGTTAAAATTGATTTTCAAAAAACAGTATTAATTTGGAGAATAATAGTATACAACAGACAAGACTGTTGTGGTAAGCGTTACGTTTTACATTTTTGTGTTATGTAAGAGTTTTTTTCTCAATACAGGGCTTGTTTTAATCCCCACTGGTGAAACCAAGGGTTGGGAAGGGGGGGGGGGGGGGGTAGATAGGGTATTTATAGATGTTGTAGTTAATGAACTATTAAACGAGTAAAGAGAAGAAGAGACTTTTTCGTCCAGATCCTACTGTACTATTCCATCCAAAACAGCAATTGGTACTCATCGAGTTCGACTTGCGTTACTTTTTATCCATTGGTTTTAAAGTTACATTTGTATTTAAGGAATAAGGAATCATTCTTTGAGTATTATGAGGTGATAATTTTGGTCGGGGCGTGATCAAATTCAATAAAGCCCGAAGGGCTTTATGATAGATTTGATCACGCCCCGACCAAAATTATCACCTCATAATATTCAAAAAATGATTCCTTATTACTTATATTTATATAATTTCCAACAATTTCACGATTAAATATTATTTGAATATAAATAAGCAAACCCCGCTTGCGACCCAATTATACGTAATTTGAAGTTATTGGGCTGTATAGTACAAAATCGATAGGTAGTGATATTACAGGCAAATACATTGAAAAATGTAAATATTAATGTTTGAAAATATCTTTAACCGATTTTTCTTTAGACGTCAAATGTTTCCAAATTGGGGGTCCGGTTAAGGATATAAATTGCTTATGCAATACCCTAAGAATACTTGTAAAACAAACACTTTGTTTCGCTTAACTACTAATTTGTAGGATGTGTTTTAAGCATTCATTACACAGTTTTCCTTTAACAGGCAGTCGTTTGGTTAATCTAAACGTCACTTACAGGGATGGTGGCCAGACCAACAGCTGTGGATACTATCCTGGCTCGATGGCGAAAAGTAGCGACGTCATTCTGTTTCAATGCCCGCCTGATGCGAAAGGAAGCTCTGTGAAGCTGATGATCCAATCCTGGCCAGGATTAAAAAACTACTTCAGTCTATGTGAAGTTGAAATTCATCAGAAAAAATAAGATTAAGACCATGGACAGTGTTAACGAATGATCATTTAATTGTTGGTGTTTGTTGTATCAATCATTTCAGTGTAAAACAATAAACTTATGAAAAGTAAAAAGTTGTGATACTTCAATTAAGATTTATTTTCGTTTAAAAAATAAATCAGATTATTATAGCAAGGAACAAACCTAACTGCACTATAAATAACTCTGGGAAATTTCATTCCCCGTATACATTGTGACGTCATACTTTTTTCTCATTGCGTCACATTCTACAACAGTTGTAAACTGAGCAGCTGGGTAAACAGAGTGAAGAAAAATCTTTTATCTGTTATTTAAATATATCTTTTTAATATGTACAACCAGTTCTGGAGTTCACAATGTTAAAATGTTTCGATTTTAGTTCAGTGCAGCAATATCAATGTTCAAAAGCATGCAAATCGCTCACAGCTTGCAATATTGTTAAATGAACTTCCTCTGAAATTCGTAATGTGTCATTGTCAAGAATAACATGCAATTCACAAATGATATACAAAACTGATTGGGAAGGTACAATCGCCGGTTTGCGTTTTATTAGTTTGTATTTCAAAGGCGTTTCAAGAAATTTTTCAAAGTAATGGCCTCGGATAACTTGTGTACCTCTTCTGTAAGCAGCCCCCCACCTGTCCATGTCATCTTTTTGTAGACGATAAGAACATTGTAGATTGTAGAACTGAATTTGAACTTGCTTTCAATCATTTACATTATCGTCAAAGTACCGCAAATATCAGTACAGTCTTTTGTAATTTGATAATATTTGCTATTTCGATGATTCGTTTTCGGGGTCTGATTTGTCGTTATCCGAGTCTTCTTTTGTTGCTTTGCCTAAACTGTTACTGAGATCGCTTTGTTTAGGATTGCCCTCAATGCAATCTTCGCCATTGTAACAAAATAGGGGCGAATGTAGTTTTCACCAGAAATAACTGACACAAGCTGATGAACAGTTGTAATTCCTGTCAAAGGTTTATATAACTTTGCTTTTTCTCTAGGAATTTTTTCTACATATTCAAAAACTCTTCGTCGAACATTTGTAGTCTTTGGGAGTTTTTAGTTTTTCTTTTGCAAACAGATAAAGACCTTTCGCATCTTGTATAAAGCAGGTACCCCTGATAACGGCAAGATCAGCCTAAATTTTTAAAAATCCTCACGCTGCATCTTGTGGGCCCTTTGCTTGGCTGGTTTAAAAAAAAATTCTAATTAACTTTAGATAACAAAATTCTGACAGAGAATCTGATAAGTCACCGAAACAATGGCGACTTTTATATTGTGCAGCACAACAATCGCAAAATTCATGCATCGTTTTGACCTCGCACGAAATGGACGTTAGGTATTCAGAAATAAGTTTTTGACAATTTTGGGTAAAATGTTGATCATGCTTGTCATCAGGAGATATGACATAAACATGTTCCGTAACTATTTGTTTTTTCCGTAGCACTTTCCAAACCGTCTAATTCAAGGATAGCATGTCTGTGAAGTATGGTTACTTGAATGGAGACTTCCGTTTTTTGAAAATAGTTTGATTGCATTTCGTTCCTTTCACTACAACGGTAATTTTCGTAAAAGTCGTGAATTGTAACGCAGTGATTTTGAGGTAAATTCTGAACCAAATTTTTCAATTGTTGGATTTGCTTTGAGCCCTTATATTATGCATTGGAAATTGGAAATTTTACGAGAAGCTTAATCATATATTGGAAAACTTCATCAGGCTTTGTAACCTTTTTTACGAGCATCAGTTTCTTGGTTTCGCCTCTTTTTGACTTTATGTTTTATTACATAATCAAAACACTCCCGAGAAACATCAGGGGAAGCGTCGTCAATTCTTAGTTCTTCGGGCCGAAATGCTTTTTGGGGGTGATAGACGCCCTCTAACGCTTGTTGCGATTGTCTCGAGAGGCCCTTTACTTAACTTCAGTGTTTCTAATTTCTTGTGATCAAAATTAAGGGAGATATAAACCCCTGAAATGAGCCCGAACCCCTGGGAACCACCTGGTGGTACCCCTACAGCCCAAATTTCAGATCAGGAAATAATAGCCCTATAGGTCCCCTACACTGCCCTGGTATCCTTTTGATGCACACTTCAAAAATAGGGCGATTATGGCCCACCTTTAACCCCTATATCATTGTGAAATGCTAAAAATGACAGAGTTCGGGTGAACTACTAGTAATTGGACCTTTTTTATCGTCATAATTTGTATTTTCATGGCGGATACAAAATAATCCAAATTTCACCTTAAGACATTTGTCGTATTTGACTGAGACAGGTGCTTATGAGAATAAAATCACAATGTTAGATGTCTGATCGTATCATTTTTTGTAATAATACGAAGTATTTTTAATTTTCGATTGATGTTGTTTCCGAGGAAGTGAAAAGGCCCAATGATAAATTTGTAAACACGTTTAACTCCGATGTAAACAAATTATCTTGCCCCACTGGATGGACTCCGGATGTTTTTGTATATGTCTTGTTTTTTGTTCCTTAGATTGTTTGTTTGTTTGGGGTTTTAGGGGGGGGGGGGGCTAATAAAATATTTAGTAAGTATTGTATTTTTATAATAAAAGATGCCAGGATAATTTCCCCAAGCTTTTGCTTTCAATTTAAAACGTTTACCTAAAATGTGTTTTTTTTGGTAAGAATATAGAGCGAATATTGTTGTAAAATCTACAAGTAGTACCACATACGCCTTTAAATACCTTATCATGTCTTACATATTATCATACATTTTCATATAATTTCATACGACACGTTTAGTTTTTTCATTTTTAATAAGACTTCTCTTCGGATAACATTATTTTCATAACTTATGACCCGTATAGACAAATGTCAATATCGGTTTGATTTCTATTAAGCACAGACGCATTTAAAATTCTTATCCAGGCGAGCTTTACTGCCTCCGCAGTTGTCAATGCTCGTAAAATATATTGATTCATTAATCATCTTAATATTAATAAAAGTACGCAGATGATAAAGTAAAATATAATTTTCTTTTCGATCGAGTACACTTAGTACTTTGATGATTGTCCTAATTGGGTGCTAGCTTCTACGGGCTTAGTGGCTGCTGTTAGTGACTGCTAGCTTCAGTCAGGTAAAGTCGCTTTCGCTCCTCCACATTGGAGGCTGGCTCTTGAGCTGTGATGAAAAAAGGTAAACTGGCTTTACCTTTCTTTTTTTTGACGGCGGAGTGGAAGGGCCAGATGTAAAAATAAATAAATCTTATTTGTTCGGACGAATTAGGATTTGTTCGGACGAATAAAGATTTGTTCGGACGAATAAGCTATTTGCTCGGACGAATACGTTATTTGTTCGAACGAATTAGGATTTGTTCGTACGAATTAGTTATTTTTTCGAACAAATAAGTGTTTTGTTCGGACGAATTAACTATTTGTTCGGACAGATTAGGATTTGTTCGGATGAATAAGCTATATGTTTGGACGAATAAGTAATTTGTTCGGACGAATTAGGATTTTTTCGGACAAATAAGATATTTGTTCGGAAGAGTTATTTGTTAGAACAGAGAGAGAGAGAGAGAGAGAGGAGAGAGAGGTCATAATCATGGATACGCAGGTGTAAAGGCTAAATCAGTTTACCAGATCATGCGCGGATCCAGAAAATTTTCCCAGGGGGTAAAGAGGTCTGATAGATAATTTTGTATATAAGGGGGGGGGGGGGGGGTTCCCCCTTCCCCTCTAGATCCGGGCATTGAGATAAAGGATATTTCTTTAGTAACTACTAAAAAAGATTTGCGCTATACCAAAGCAAATAATGTAACTCTCACCCTTTACGGACATGCAAAATTGTGATAGAATTTGAATTGAGCTTATACTCTGGCAGCAAAATATGTCAGATATTGTATAAATTATTTAGGCAAGTCGGAAGGATTTTCACATTGGGACGGCGATTTGGTCGATAAGTTGGGTGGGTGGGGGGGGGGGGGGATGTGACCGGACTAAATTTGATATTCTAAAGTGACTGTGTCAAATTATTCTTGAATTTAATAAATTATATTGTCGCTTATTTGATGGCACTATAAGAAACAAAGCAAAGTTATACATTATCTTTGTTTTCTTACCTTTGACGACATAAAATGTTTATCAAGATAACGCAACTCACATTTACATTAGAGAAGTTTATGTGCATCATGGTATATAGACATCATGGTATTTACATAGTAAAGTTACCAAAATTAGCCCCCCACCCCACCCCTCCAAGCAAACATAGATATCCCTTGCCCTTGGACCCCACCCCACCCCCCCCCCCGAAAAAAAATTCTGAATATGCATGTATAAGCACCAATTATCTTCAAAAACGTTCAAAAATCCTTAAATGGATTTCCGTGAATCCTGTGCTGACATTTTATATATTATATATAGCTCATAAATTAAATAATATTAGTTGTTCCTAACAACTTGTTATTTCTTTAATGTCAAACTTATCTAATTAATGCACTGTTAATTGTCAAAACTTTTGCTTGTTTAAAAAAAAAGAAGATGGATGGATAAGTCGTATAAAATGCCTATACACGGACGGATAGGATACTGAAAAATTAAAATATCAACAAATGTTATATTTTTAAAATAAATCATTGAAAACAAAGTATATTTCACATATCATCGATTTGTAACTATTAAATATGTTCAATACTTGGAATGTGTGGATTCAAACTGGCGTACGTATCAAAACCTCCATATAATGTCATTTTTGAGAACTTTTTTGCCAGATAAGGTAGTCTAAACTACTCGAGAAAAAAAACTGTTTTAATAAACAAATAACTTATCCGTCCGAACAAATAGCTAATTCGTCCGAACAAATTCTAATTCGTCTGAACAAGTAACTAATTCGTCCAAACAAATAACCAATTCGTCCGAACAATTAAGATTTATCTATTTTTTCATCTGGCCCTTCCACGCCGCCGTACTTTTTCTTTTTCTTGGCACGAAGATGTTCTTTTCTGCCGTCCACCTGTTTTCCTGTTATAGAAACGGGCCTTGAATTCACAATCTTCTCACGCTATATCTATGAATACGGACGCCTAGGTATTCTTTAAGTATACGGGGAACGTGTTGATCTAAATTTTCTCTAGGTGTATAAGCCAAATTATGAATGGGGATATTTTCTTGCATTGACCTCGACCTCATATCCGTAATTTCAGATTCAATTTGCTTCATTCTTCTATCCATATTTATTGTTATAGCACGCATTAGGTTAATTTATCTACGTAACTGTGTGTTTTTTTCTGAATGCAAAGAATAGTTCATCAGGTTACTCTCAGATTGCTCGGGTAAACAAGAAATTAATTTCAACCTCACACTTACAACTACAGCATCTGCGCTTAATGTTCCATTTTTTACCATTGACCACAAACGATTGTTGAAATTAAACGCAGAATATTTCTACATGTATGAAAACCATTAAAGATGTTGCGTTGCATTTTTGGACGTACATTGTAAGCACTGGTGTGTATTTTCAAAAGAACTGTTCAAGAAAATTTAAAGTTTACCTCCCAGTACAATAATTGGTCGTCAAGCTGGGGTGCATTTTACAAAAGAACTTACGATAATGCCAGTCAATAAAATTTTTTTCAGTCCCATAGATGTATACGTGATTGACATTAATCGCATTGTAACTAAATTGTACATGAAATCAAATGAAATGAAGCGTTTAAACTATGATTCATTGTCTTCTTTTCGGATTTATTGCCTCTTACCTTTGTGATTTTTTCTTATTTTTAATAATTGTAAAATTATAGACATTTTGATATGATTTTGATTTTGATATGATTAAATGATTCATGGCAACAATTTTATTTTCCGCAAATTATTGGTAAAATTATTCATATTCGTCCAATGAAAACGTCCAAGACAACAATCGAAACGAAGTTTTACTATTTGTTTGTCGTATATATATGATATACAATTTATTTATTTATTTTCCCCAGTTTGTGTTATTTTAATTTACACGGTTATATTCATGAAACACTTTACATGTATTCTATTGTCATTAATAGCAACAGTATTTGTACTGATTAATCGCTTTCCGATCCGAATTTTAATATACTGTGGAATCATTAAAATTCGTGGTGGATCAATTTTCGTGGTATTCGTGGGTAGCTCTCCCCCACGAATTTACATCCTCGACGAAAACAAATTTTGAAAGAGTTAGTTTTCTTACTGAAACTGAAAACCGACGCATCCACGAAATTACATCCCCACGAATACTGGTTTCATCAATATTCGTTGAATACCAATTTTCGTCGATTTCGTTGCTATGTTTATCCCCGAAATGTAATGTTCATTAAAGTGCAATTTCTACTATTTGTACTATTTTGTAGTGATATGATCACGGGCCACGAATTTACGTATCCTTGAAACTTTATCCTCGAAAATTGATGCCCACGATTATTAACGAAACCACACATACAAAGGTTTTAAGTAGTCCATTATCTACTTTATCTTTGTAGTGTGCATCAAACGGATACCAGGGAAGTGTAGGGGACCTATAGGGCTATTATTTCCAGGTCTCCAATTAGGGCTGTAGTGGTACAGTTCCTGAAACGTTCTACATTCCCATTTTTCCGTACGTTTACCGTGCGACCACAGTGTGTTCACTTGCGCTAAAAAATGATGTAAATGTTTGATTAAACGATAAATAAAACTTCTTCATCTGCTTTATTTGTTATAATACATATATCTAATGAAAACAAAAATGCGTACGATTTAATATTTCCAATGCACATGTAATTAAGTTACCTCATTCTAAAGTTTTTGTGGATTTATGTATTAATTAGACATTTTCATTATTACATTATTCGTTGATAAAAAAAGTTATTATTGTCTTAAATTTTGTTTTATTTGACTCTTATTCCTAAATATAAATGGTATGGTAAAGGATAGGATTAGATATGATAGGATAGAGATTACATATGTATTTGCAGGATAGGATACAGGATATAGGATAGGACTGGATTGTTTTGTCAACTTTAACGATAGCAGCAATGTACATGTAGTTTATTTGTTATTTTATCCTGATTAGAGACGAAATACAATGTATAAGGATAATTCCGGAGGCACTCCGAATAAATCGCTGATCTTGCGTTCACAAAGCGTTCACATATCGTTCACCGTGCATTTGTAACCGTTCTTGGGAGAATAAATCAAAACACCAAGACGATTGTAGGGTTCGAAATATATATATATTCTGATACGTTGTATTAATCGTTTGAATCGATCGTTTCACCCTAAAACAATACATAAAACATATAAGCACACCACTATAACAATACAAACGTTATAGACATCACAAACATGTATAACATACATTTACTTATAGGTCAATCATATATCTTTACATTTAATCGCAATACACGATAAATATGAATGTTTATGATATATAACATTTCCAACTATTAGAAACATTACTCTAATATATAGATTATATTAAAACTATTTATAATAATGAATTTCAACAGATAGTTACCAATTTATGGAACTGAGTGCACGACACTGCATGTACGTATCAGCGGATCAGGCTCATTATGACAACTTGACCTATTTAATTTATACAATATTTAAGATCTTGTCTACACAATTAAATATATGACATATACTGCTCAACGATATTTACATTGTACTGTATTCAAAACATTCACTCTACACACTCATACTTATTAACTTTATTTATTTCTTTATTTTAATCTTTAACCTGGGCTATAAAAGTTTAGAATTGTATATATTTAAAGAAATACTTACAGGTCTAAGTCTGTATGCTTTGTCTCAGTCAGTGTTTCAAAAACACCCCTGTCTTGTTAGAAGTTTAGGTTGCAATTAAAAATAATGCAAAACCAGAATACAAAAGAATATCTCCCGCCAAACTCTGTCAGTAGTGTGACCAATACTGACAATCACAAACCATAAATATAAAACTACCTATCTTCAAATGGAATAATCCAAACCACTGAAATAAACAAACTAAGCGGGCTATACCATTATTTAGAATAGGGATGTTTAAGTTTACACACACACTTGTTAGTACTAGTGCAGCGCAAAGAGTGAAAGATGGAAGAAATGAATGAATAACTAAATAATGCTAAAAATAAAACTAAGTCAAACTATCACACATTCACCGTTCACTTTGCGCTCCGTTTGCGCTCTGCGTTCGCTCATCGTTCACCGTTTACAAGCGCTCACCAAATTCCGTTCAGCGTGCGCTCATCTCAATAACTACAATGCAATGTTTACTTATTTACTATATTAATATCTTCATATCCTTATTTAATTTAGTTCATTTTACAATTTTATGATCTTTAATACATTGAGGCCTACGATAATGAGATTGGTCAGTTGATGCATCTTAGATCTTAGGATATGATGTCCAAACAAGTAGACTTATTTTTATGCATTGTTTAATCTATTGTCAAATCTTGGAATATTTGATAATTTTTGCGAGTTTTACGAATTTTTAAAAAAATTCTAATTTAAAATTTTTTGATAGAAAATTATACAAGCTCTGTTGTTCAGGTGAGCTATGTTGCCCATATACCTCTTGTTAATGCTAGCAAGATACCCTAACTGGGGATACCTTAGGATCAGTTGGCTTATAATTAGGGCTTATACGAAAGCGTATAGGGGCCCTAGACTTAATGTATTTTATCATACATTGTTATACTTAATATCGTCTTATCAACATATAAAGAATTGTGTCTTCTTTTTATTTATACAGATAATTCGCATTGTATTTAAGTGCATTTAGGTTAATTTATGTGAATCAACAAAGGTTTGGGTTTTATATGAATTGACCATGGTTTGGGTTTCCCGGTCCAACCTCACCTGATAAGCAAGGAACAATTTAGGGTAAAGTTTGGGATAAAAAAAACCCACAATATTTTGTGGAAATGAGAGAAGCTGTAGGCTTTTATTTGTTGCTAAACTGATCAGAATGATTTTAACATTTGCAACATGGATGACTCCAAATGTTTTATACATGGTGATCAGACGTCAAACGCGAAACTTCAAGACACGATTAGAATAGGGGTTTGCTTTACAAAGTGAAACTGCAAGTTACAAACGGGGGAGGTGGTAGACCATAGCATGGTATGTATTTCTTTTATTTAATAGTTGACGAAGGACACTAGTATATGAATACATATCCGTGGAACAGATTTTATTCTATTGTTATTTTAACTACAGTTATTGTATTGTTGAATCGATTTCCAATCCACATGTCCCCCTTTCCATCGTTACAAATAGATAGAGGTCCTTCGACCCCATAATCCTTTGTTTTAACTAAAGCCAACATTTGACCATCTTTATCAAGAATGTGAATTGCGTCGCCCCATCCATCACAGACAAAAATTCTTCCTTCGTCATCATTAAGTATGCCGCGAGGATAAAATCTAGATCCGCTCCCCAAATATGAAAACCTGTGGCATCCTTCCCTGTCAGATACAATCAAACTTTCCCGGTTCCAGTCGGACACACAGACGTCCCCGTTTATGTTTTCAGATATATAACACGGGGTGCGGTACACGTGGTTTCCTGCGTCTCTGGGATTTTCAAATAACGGCTCACCTTTATCGCTATATCGTACAACCTTGACATCGTGCTTTAAGAACATTCCAACCAATATGTTTCCATTACGCAGAGAACAGCAAAGGGCAGTTGGCGTCCATGCCCCCAAGTGGATGACTGGGAATTTTTTTTGGTTTTTTGTTAACTTACAAATCTGGTGCTTGCAAAGGTCTGTGATTAACAAATCTCTTTCTAGTGTTACTGCATGGCATCCGTAACCACTTGTTATCATTTCGACCTTTTCCTTAGCTACCTCACCACGCTGGTTTGCAAATACCAGTTTGGAATTATTGTCGCTAAAAAGTGCCATCCCATCTTTCACGTACGAAATGTGACTGGTGTGAGCAATACCGCATATCTCAAAGCTCTGAATTTTCTCCACAATGGGAGGAAATTTTATCTCGATAAAAGTTTTCTTGTTTGTACTTTCTTTGATTTGCTTTAATCCGTCGACACATTTGGCTTTGATAGATAGATATCCAAACATTTCGCTAGCCTCCTCCAAATTTAAAGACTTGGGAAAGTACGTAATGTCAGAAACTTTAAGTGTATTCTTCTGGACTGGATGGCTTTTAGGATAGGAGTAGCAGTTTATAAGTTCGGCTATTTTATTTGAAGCATTTAAATCATCATATTGCCGTACTGCATTTTGCAAATCAGAAAGCGTATCCCGAATGCCCGATTCCTTGTAAAGGCTATCTGCAACCACAAGATTTTCTATTTCATCCATCACTTTCAAACCACTCTCTAAATTTTGGTCAATCATCTTCTTTGTCAGTTCTGCGTCTGAAACAAGATCAGACCGTGACTTTAGGATGGCCTCGGTTATCTCCAGTCGCCCCTGTATTGCCTGAGTGAGTGTTGTTTGCGTCAGTGGAATCTCGCGTGACTTTATGTCGGAAATGTATTGTACCATGTCCTCTTTCAAAAGGTTGTATAACTCCAAAGTTTCAATAAATACGTGACCGTTGTGTCTTTCTTTGATACATCTTATGCATACGGGTACTTTGCACTCTTTACAGCACATTCCATAAATCATAGCAGGATGTATGCTGCACCTCTCCGATATTTCCAGTGTTTCACTAGAAATGTGATCTGTGTGCTCGTCAAATGTGATATCCTCGATCAGACCCTCAGTTTTTTTTGTTACTTGTTCAATATCCCGGCACTTGTATTTCTCACTGTATATGGCGACTTGATGAAGGTTCTTCGTCCCCTCCTCTTCAACGTGTTTAAAGGCACAGTCTTCACATAGGTTTTCATGGCAGTATTTGCAATAGAATTTCACACTTTGCTCGCATAAGGAGCATCCAACATAATGCTGGGCGGACGCCATTTCATTTTATAGATATGACAACATCTTTAAACAATTAAGTATTTGCTAGCACATCATTACCAGAACTCCGTTTCCGTCGATTTCCTTCCTGAATTTCAAGTATTTTCATACTATTTACAATGTGTTATGTTATTCATCACGCAACAAGAGAGGATGCATGTATATGTGGGTAAGTATAACTATCGTTGTAGATTGTTCTTGACAAAGATTGTTCTTGTTCTTCTTTTTAATCCCAGATTCAATGGACCCAAGATGTATTCAAACTAGACACGATTTCGTTGCAAGCAACGATGATCTCTTCCGTCCGATTTTTAGAAGGTGACCTTGACTTTGATCTGGATAAAAGGGGCGGAGTCTTAACGCTTCTCTGTATCGCTTTTCAAAAAAGTTCTTTTGCGGGAAAAATGATCAAACTTTTGGACTTTCAGTCCCTTAAAATCTCTACTCTTCTGATGCATTAATAATTCGAGATTTTAATTGCGAGGGGTCTAAAGTCTTTAATCCATACTTCTTTACTCTTCTGATGCATTAATAATTAAAGAGGTACACTGGATGAAAAATCCAGTTTCAGCAAAACTAAAACTATATGGAAACCTTGCTGAAACTTGAAGTTGAAGTTTCCTGTATAGTTTCCGCAATGCGGAAACCATTATATCGATTCAGCAAGTATCCGTTAGGTTTCAGTCAGCAGAAACTTTAGTCAAAGATTCCTTATGGTTTCCGCAATGCGGAAACCAAAATTGAAATGTATGAAAAGTGGTGTAAATTATTATGGAATTATCAATCATTTTCAGCACGTTTCCGCTAGGTTTCAGGATGCTGAAACTTTAAGTTAAGATTCCAAATAGTTTACGCACAGCTGAAACCATTACTAAAAATTATTTGAGTTTTGATAGTTGTATCAATTATTTTCAACAGGTTTAAGTTTATTTCTAGCCTCATGATCATGAATCCGTACATGCTTATTTGTACAGTAGGTCTCAGCGTGACTGAAACTGTATGTATACATGTAACTATCTTTAATTGTGGAAAATGAGGCAATTAACAAATTTACTAAGTAATTAATTTTAAATGAAAAGAAAAACTGATGTCTCTCTTGTTAAATGATCAAATCATTTATCTTAGGTACTGGGGTACGTGTATACATGTGTATACATTCTTTGTCCAGGTGACCTCCTCTTTGTTATTTTCCTGTATATTCTGTGTGGAATGCAGGGTTTTTCTGTCAGGAGTGAACAAAAGACTGTTACATAACATATACACAGTACTAAGCATAAGTTTATACCTGTAGCTCGACAGGAATTTGTTTTTCAATTTGTGTGTATCTTTATAGTTATTTAAATTAATTAGTTACTTTAATTATTAATTAATTAGTAAAAAAAAAAGACTCTAGGTGTATATGACAAACATTGTATGATGAAGTATTTAACTTACACTCATTTAATTATAAGAGCTAGCAATATACCTATTTTGTTAGACTCCTTCTTAAATCCTTTATCACTTTAATAAATGAATCTTGGTGTACTAATTAAGCAAACAAATTAAGGTAAAGTCATTGTAAATGCAACATTATTACAAACCATATCAAATAATCGTACAACCTGAACTTTACAGTTCATTTTTTAAAATCCCACGCCAATACATGTACACAGAAGAAAAAAACAACATTTTAAGTCTTCAGTTAATATGTGATATTAAGTAAAAACCACTTGGGGTCTGAATCTGATATTGTTGCATTTTAGACTTTACTATGTGTGACTATCATGATTCGTGCATTTCTATACTTCTATACTTTGTATTTACATTCTGTACTGTAAACACAAAATATGGATCCATGTATATGAAACATGCATATGTAGACAACATGTTTCTGTAATAAGATGTAATAAGCGTTAACTTAAGTTACACCTTATATTACAAAATCAGTTTAAAATTGAATCCAGCACTAGTCATGTGGTGCAGGTGATTTCAATCCCAGTTTTTTAATTTGATGATACCTTCGATTACATATGATGTAGACAGTATACCAAATAATTGAGTAACTATCAGCACAAAACACCTCATGTCCACTTCATGTAAATTATTTATCAAATAATACTTCTTAAAACTATAACATGTAAAGTTATGTATTTAGAATGCTCATTTTATTCATATGTAGGTGTGTAAGGGTCAATTTCGAATCAAGTCGTCAAAATCCATTGCAACTGACATAATTGTTTGCAATATATTCAATTATTGACAAAATATTTAAAAGTTTATAATATATCAGTCACATATTGTGTGAAGTCACACATGTCTTACTTCCCGGCTTGTTTAATGTTTGATGCTTTTGTATTTTATGAATTTTTTTAACGTTCTGTTCATCGTGATCAAGCAGTGGACATGTGTAACTGTAAATTAATTGTCATCAATTCATCGTAGTTGTAAATTGACCGTACGGGTAAACCCCGTTAAACAGCCGTCTAGACCACCGTTAATTGATGGGCATTTAATTATACTTGTGATTTCTTGTTGAAGTGGAAACTGCTCTGTGTTGAACATAATATTTTCACACCTCTATATTTTGAATAAGACAATGACTGTGCTTAGAATCGCGGTGAAAATTGGTCAAGTAAAGATTACGTTGTCAGTAAACTATATGGATCTAACATATCAAGTTTGGCAAAATCATGTGTACATATAATGAAGTTATAGACAAAATCTGAAACATATTTCACAACCAAATTAGTTTAATTACAACGTTAAGCCATTAAACATTTGTAAACAAACGGTCAGCCATTTTTTTTTTATCACGTGTTACAATTGTAACAAAAAAAAAACCAATAATTCGTCGTACTTAATCAGAAAATACTGACCCCCAACAGTTCATATTTAAAATAAATTTATGTAAAAAGTATTATACTCAGTAAAAAATGATCATTTTGATTAAACATTATTTATTTTAAACTATCCCATGATGCACTTCGCCAAGATTTAGCGGGTTGTGATTGGTCAGTATTGGCGCACTTTATAATTCTGAGCGAAGGTTGAAATGGATAAGATGATGGTGTTGTAAAATGGAGAATTGAGAAACATGTATAGCCTCTACAACAAGGAGATAATACAGGAACGAAGAACTGATATCAAGGTAACTTAGTTTACAATATAGATACCCCCGATAACATTTTCAAAGCCCTTAGTTATCTCTCATTTGCAAACGAGATCTCGCGCCATCAAAATGGCGTCATTTTTTTCAAACTTGGTTCGGCATTTTATTCCCACATCTCTTTAAAATATACGTTTTGACCAAACCAAATCAGAGTTTATATGCATGATTCTCAAGATGGAGTTTGTTAGAATATCCAGGGACGTATATACGTCACTAAAATATCTGGATGCTTGGTAAACAAGACGAACAATGAATATTTTTCACACATTACACAATTTACAAACTCTAAATGTAACATAAGTATTTAAAAAATATTTTTTTTATTATTAAATCCGGAAAACGAAATCTTTCATATTTTTCTTTTTTCAGCAGACACCATACAAAGTCAATGTTTCCGGTGATTAGTTGCATCTTCTCTTCGTGAATGTTTTGACCAGCTGGACGATGTGAACGCAAGGTATTGCCTTTGAAATTGATTATTTTCACCCTTATCTTATACACGTATTAGATTTTTATAATTTTAGTATAGTAATGTGGGGGAAATCAAGGTCGAAGTTCTGGGAAAGGAGGTTGGGGGGGGGGGGTGAAACACATTCTTCTTCCATTGTTCAACAAACAATTATTGAATCAAATTGAAAATAATCTATTTCAAACATAAAATGAAACATTTTAGACCAGATACTACTGAAGTCATTGTTTGACATGATTTAAATCAGCAACTGGCAACTGCAATGTAGCTTCTTAGAGAACTAAATTCAGAATGAATTTTGTGCTTTTATTACATCCATCTGTACATGTAAGACTGAATGTTCATTGTTTAATCATTTAAATGAAACTTTATTAAACTTGTTTAAGATAAAAAAGAACAGACATAAAGTACAGCCCAGTGAAAGGAATGAGTTCATCACAAGAAGAAATTTAAATCTACCTCTATCCAGAACTACCAAGTGTGATCTTATGTGAGTGCTTCAGAAGCCTGGAGAATGCTCCCCAGAAAGGCCAATTTCCATAAACTACGACTCAGGTTACATCAACAACAGCCAAGGACACTCCTTATTCATTCTAATGGACACATCTCTACGACCTGATTAAACCTCTGCAGAACAAAGACTTGATAGCTGTAAAGTATTCCCATTTCAAAAAACCTATAAACTATAAAAGAACTTTTTATATAATCAAATACATGTACCAGTAAATTGCAATGTATGTCTGTAAGCTAACATCTAAGAAAATCACATGGTTTTGACTTATATTATCAAATGATTGATTAGATCTTGATATTAATTTTTATTTTCTTAAATAATTTGTTATGTTTGCAAATATTGCATAAAATATTAGACTCCAGGTAACATGTATCCACCCATCTCCCAGTTGATAATATACATGCAGTGTTAATGATGTTGTTGATACCTAGTAGTTGATTCATATACATGTTCACAATCCAAACACAACCTTGAATGTTAAATTTTATTTTACCGGTATGATGTGTACATTTTAGATAAAGAACTGAAAAGGCATATTTACTTATACTAACCAACCGTTGTTTGAAAAATCATCATATAAATCCTGTATCAGATATATATATCTAGATATTTAGTACATTGTGGTTTTTTTTTCTTATTTTCTGTTTACATTTATTGATAATTTAGTTCTTCTTTGCAGCAATATATGAACAATTCAGAAACCAATGTTAATACATGTAAAAACACTGCATTAGGAGATGCAGGGCTCACGCTGCCCATCGCATTTGTCGCTTTTTGCGATTTTCCAGAATTAAATGCGACAGTTTTTTGTAAAATGCGACACCCAGATTTCATTGAAAATCACCTAGCCTTTTGTTTTGATTGCATAATCTCTTCCAAGCGACAGTCTGTAGCTTGACTGACTTAAGACAATGACACAGGTAAACGATGGAAGCCACTTTTAAGCGGGGTAAACACAACTGTCTTTAAAAAATGATAGATGATTTTCACACCTTAATACAGCTAAATGTATTTGTAATTAACCACGGACATATCTTATGCTTTCATCAACTGAGCTTATAATGTGATCGTCATTTCATAAAGAACGAGGAAAGGGACAACAAAACACTGCATAAAATGAAATAAATATTTTGAAAAAGTGTAACTGGTTTAAGATATGATATATGGTTGATCAAAATTACTTAATTTGAATTGTTATGTAACTTTTTGACAAGGTGTTAAGACTTAAAGTTCTGACATCGTAAGGGTAGTCTATAAATAGAATTATGTAGCAAACTTGGAATTCTTACATTTAAATTTAGCTAAAATGTCACAGTTCAATTACTAATTATTTGAAACAAAAGAAGTATGATTTGGAATTATAATCTTGACTGTAAATCACAATCTTTACATTTAATACCTTTAGCCATCTTCAGCCAGAATTTCCTCTGTTCCCGAAATTAACATAAACTACATATATCTACTTAGATATGATGTTCATACGCCAATCAACAAGCCAAGAAGATGCAATAACAATCATGTTTTTGGATTTAATAATATTACAATACAGCAAATTTGACCTCTTCTCTTGCTCATTTTTTAAAACAAAATCTGTATAATATTAATTTTCTAAAAGGATTTAAAAAGCTTCATACTTGTCACAAGATGTCAATATTCACAACCACATAGATCCATACTTAATTACATTTCTATTAATATCCATTATTTTATTATTATAATTTAATAATAAAATGGTAGTTTTGGGTATGCATATAATATGTACATTTAGGATCTAAAACTAGTATTCTAGTATGGTGATAAACACTATGATAGAAAAAACTGATTTATTACGCGAAAGGTTGTGACACAAAATTTTGAGCCACTGTGAGCCCTGCCCATTTATTACAATTTTTATATAACAAAATTACTTGCACTGAAAGTTGTTTACAATAGCATTTCCATGTGGGTTTTTTTTTTATGTGTAATGTAACTAATATTGGAATTAGCTTTAATATCGTAAGTAAAATACTGGTATTGATGAGAAGCGTATAGGGAATGATCCGTGTGACAGTTTGTATTTTATACATTACGGCTACAATAAGCAAGTACATGTAGTAACATTTGACATATATAAACAATTTATTTATTACTTGGACTTAAAAATATCAATGTAGGTAAAATAGTGAATTGAAGGAAGGTAAACTGTGTGTAAAGAACAATATTTATCAGGAATGAAGAGTGTTGCATAATTATTTAAATGTGTATATCATATTTTTGCACATGATTTGACAAACTTGCTCCATTGTTTAATAGCTTTCCATCGGTCTGCAAGTTTTTTATATCTCACTCTGGTTCATCTCTTAAATACTGATAGGCTTATGACAATCAAATCTGATCAGTTGGTACATCATGGGGGAAAATGAGAAGTTCATTTTGGACTTTCTGGGATGTCTTAATAATATGCTGTCAAACCCTGTTCTAATGTAAGACATTAGATTATATAAATAACAAAGAAAAGATTTGTCCCAACTCGAAAGTAGGTCACCTCATTTGAAATTTATGGACATGCATATTCAAATCATATCTGGGTCATACCTCTATAGTCAATTACTATCTTGTAGTGTATGTTTTTCACAAAAGATGGACACTTTAGCTTCTAGAAAAATATTTTATGGTGTACATATTCATTGTAGTTCAAGGCAAATTGAGACAAGTGTATCATGTTCATGTAACAGTGAAGGTTTTTTTGTTAATTCATGTATTTATTTGGTAAATTGCATTCATATTTTAAAAAAAAACAAGAGGCCAATGGGGCCACATCGCTCACCTGATACATGTATGGGCGTTCAAAGGATATTGTGCCATAAGGCCCCTCGGTAGAATAATAAAATAAATACAGTAAAGTATCCGAATTTTACACTTATTTTTGCATACATTTAATCTTTGACATTGTACCTTTATGAAATACCATTTTTACCGCAAGAAGATCCTATGCAAGATATTAAACTAAATTTTTGGTAGGGGTACACTGTGAATTTCCAATTCCCTTCATTTTAGTTCTGCCCCCCCCCCCCCCCCCCCCCCCCCACTTTATAAAGTGATCAAAATATATGACCATATAGGTACATTTTCGTCCTCAACTACTTACTAGTTATTGTATTTTATTTAAAAATTCTTACATGTGAAAGAAGAAAATTGTACCTCAATGCACTCAAATTAAAAATATTAAAAAATTTAATTGGTCTTCCCCATTAATAAACAATTGTTGTTTACCTGGCGTGAACTCATGTG
Source organism: Magallana nippona (assembly GCA_033439105.1). Lineage (NCBI taxonomy): Eukaryota > Metazoa > Mollusca > Bivalvia > Ostreida > Ostreidae > Magallana > Magallana nippona. The sequence continues at coordinate 16,869,681 of CM065926.1, forward strand.
ACGTTTTATAACCTTACTCACTTGATCGATGAATACACTCGAATGAAAAATGTTGTCACGTGATATGTTAAAGAGCTATTATAATCAATGTATTGACAGGCATATCACTCTTTTACTAAGGCCCACCCATTATTTTCATCTTTATTCAAAAACAACAAATGGCTACAAACCAAGATGATTTTCCGCTGTAATATTTTCTTAAGAATAGCGATAATGCATTTATCCCCATAACAGTAATGTGTCAGAACTATGGACACTGTTTTAAAGACGTCGGTTTTATTTACTTGTGTCTGAAACACTATCAAAATTGGTGTAGATTCCATATCATTAATCGAATAAGGAGGGGCCCCAGAAAGTAGTTACAGCATATCATCCTTTTAGCAAGACATTTCTATACTCTGTCCCAAGATATCTTGGATTCACATTTTGCCTAATTACTCGATATTTATAAATACCTCGGGGTTCAACCGATGTTCATTCAAAAGTATGAAAAATTTCCAAGATTTCTCAGTTGAAACGCCCCCTTTAGCTTATCAGGTTTCAATACACGGCTTAAAAATGTGATGTCTACGGGGATTTTGTATTGCTGCAAGCCCGATTAATAACGTTAAAAAATTGCGCGGGGTATTCCGAGTGCCTTCCGAATGAAGAAAAGATGTAAACATTCCACATTATAAATCTCCGTAAGAAATCTGTTTTCGTTCCTGTGAATTTTTTCGAGTGAAAAATGACAATGTATCAATGAAGACATATCTTGGAAATTTTTCCTTTCATCCATTGCAATTGCACTTCTTTCACAGGTATGTATATTTTTATTAAAAATCGCCCAAATGTACTGCATAAATATCTTGGGACAGACTTTAATGATCAACCAAAATTTCAGCGTCAATCGTAGAATTATAAACAAGATACATAGCTTGGGTTGAGTCATGTTTTTGTTCACATGAGTTATTACATTCAACTTAAGATTTTTAAACTTGGTATTTCCTATTCACCATAGCTGCATTTAAAATATCTAAAATACAAACAACCTCAGCTCTGTGTACAAATAGAATTGTGTGCAAAGCTCTGTATTTTGCTTATAACTCGAAGCTTGACTCTCAGATACGGTTAGTAAATATAAAACTGAAAACAATTAAAACAAAAGAACAATGCACTAAAACAAAGAAAGTACACAATTTATTTTTCATCATATATATACTTATATATTTCTAGCAGCGAAAATAATCCCCGTTTAGACTGAAAATTATGAGCATTTTAACAAAACATGTTGCATTAATCAGCCATTACGTAGAGATCGTACCGAATTAAGTGTACCAATAGTAGTGCATCAGATTTTGCTCATTTTGCGCAGGTACATGTAAACAATTAGTTGGCTGATTTACCGAAGTCTATATCTGATTCGATACGTAAAAATTCCAAAATACAGGCGATAGTTCCCCTCAAGTTAAAAAGAAACGAAACGAAAATCAAAACAAGATAAAAACACCGTCAGAAGTGAAAATGTCAACGCATAGAAATATTTAACTTCAATTTACTTCACCAAAAACGGCACAAACATATTTTGGATGTTTCAAATATTCCCTTCGCACGTAAACTGTTGCACAACAAGCAAATTCATCTTTGTCAGTTTGACCCATTTATCACGCGTCCAACATGGCTGCTTCTAACAAACAAGACTGGTCCTCTGTCTCTAACCTGGTTTTCAATATATGAAATATCGAGCCCGAAGTTAAACTGATTGACCCTCCATTTTCTCTGTCTTGTTATTATTTTCGTAAATTACTCAAATTTGAAACAATTAGCCCATAATTTTTGCAATTTATATTTTCCTTTCCATAAGGATTATTTATGCTAAATTACGTTGAATTTTACTAAGTAGTTCTTGAGAAGAAGATTTTTAAAAATGCACCCCCATTTTTCTACAGTTTCGAGGTTTTCTCCGCTTTGAATAAAGATCGGTCTTTTATTTCTGCAATTTATATTCATCTTACCATAAGGAAGCTTTGTGCCAAATTTGGTTGAAATTGGCCTGGTGGGTTTAGAGAAGAAGTTCAAAATGTGAAAGTTTACAGACGGACGGACGGACAGACGGACGACGGACAAAATGTGATCAGAAAAGCTCACTTGAGCTTTCAGCTCAGGTGAGCTAAAAAGTAACATCTTTTGCATTATTAAGGGAGGTTTGGTATGTATTTGATCAAGAAGAAAACAAGTACGAGTACAAAAGTGCAAATTTTTATGGGAAGTTTATTGGTTGTGCAATTTTATCATTTTTTAAATAAAAGTCCCTGATAAGGGAATTTTCATACGAATGTTTCTCCATTGTTGTATCTTGGCTGTATTTGATTTATTATTAAAAATATTTTAAGTTTTGTGAACAAACACAGGATGAATCTCTGCCATTCAGTCAATTGAAAGGTGACTGAAAGGTAACTGAAAACTGACTGAATGGCATATTTGTGCCATTCAGTCACCTTTCCAGACCATTCAGTTATCATTCAGTTAAATGAATGGCAGAGCTTCATCCTGTGAAAATAAATTTGGAACTGTGTGAAATTGTGTTGTTTTTACATTATTAGAAACCATTCTGAGTTTTTGTGAAAGCAAAAAAAAAATGAAGTTTCAGTAAGTTTCCAGTGCAGAAATAATTTGTAAACAATATGTATCTATACGATTTATGGAGGTAAAAACTATGCAGAAACTTCAAGTTTCAGTAAGTTTCAGTTGCTTTGTATCCCAATCGTATATGGAGGTTGAAACTGTGCAGAAACTTCAAGTTTCATTAAGTTTCCGTTGCAGAAACCATTTGGATTCGTGGACAGCCTAACTTTCAGCACTGCGGAAACTTAATGAAACTTGAAGTTTCCGTGCTGAAACCTGTCGGAAACTTAGAGTAACCTTAAGTTTCCGCAAAGTTTCCAAAGGGTTTCTGCAGCGCTGAAACCAGATATTTCATCCAGTGGTATGGATTCGATGTGCATGCGAAGTAAGACAGCACTATTTGTGCAAAATAATACGGATGCCTTGAAAATTCTTTCAAAGAATAAATATATTTTGTATTTTATTGATTGTAGTTTCCTTTATTCTTTTTACAAACATGTTACTACAATGTGTAGTTCATGCATTTAGAAGTCCGTGCAACCTGAATGCCTCGATCGGAGAGCAACCGACCGTAATTTTCTTGACCGGTATATATACCCCAGTAGCAGTTGAGGAATGATCGAAACCTTAATTAAACGACTATTATTGAGTGCGAATTATCTAAAGGAGTCGAAAGCATATATGAACGAGTTACCTAATAAATCGACTGTTATTATGTATGAATTATCTAAAACGGTCGAATACTATTATGTTTAAGTTACCCCATTTATTTAAGTAACTCATACATGATATCATTCGACTTTATAACTGTTATATGTACAACTTACCTTTAATAAACGATTATTATTTCAGGTTGCACAACACTATTAATTTTTACTATAGTTTGTTTACATCAAAGTTACACATGTGCTTGTAAATCATGTCCAAGCCTTTTCATCCCCCTGCCGAAACAGCTGGCATCAAAAATTGAAGTGACCTCGTATTTTTACAAAAGTGGGAAAATCAGGCATTTTACACGTTGTTTTTCATCTTATAAAAAATACAGTCTCTGTCACTGGCGGACACCCCCTAAAATCGAACGGGAAATCGGGAATTATTTTCCCTCACCATGTTTTGACGTGAACCTTCGGAAAAATAGTGTTGTGAGACCTGCAATCAATCTTTTTTTTTACAACCACAAAAATAAAATCTGCAAACACAAAAACATTATTGTGGAATATATGTGGAAAGTTTTACAGAATTCTGAAGCTATATCAAAAAGTTATGAGCGATTATTGAAACCATGGTGATTGCAGTGGCCTCTGATTTATGAAAATATGTTAAAAGTTATACTGTATGTAATTTCACGCCGTGTTAATTTTGAATGAATTTTTTGGTTTTCATTTGTTAGAATATGCATGTCTATTCACAAGACAGTACAAACTTGTTAATATCGTAATGACCCGAGAATATATACATGGACAAGTTTAGGGAACCCTGCCATTTGGGGGAGGGGTTAAAAACTATCATATCATTCAATTTTAAAGAATTGGCGTGTATTTTTCATCTAAATTAGCATTGTCTGGTTCTAATGAAACTAATGCGGTTACTGCATTATAGCTAAATTCATATTTCACCTTATTATTGCCGTTTTAGCGGCATAATTTTATAATTTCTGTATACCATACAATGAAAAAATGACAATAACAAACCGTCAATCATCTCAAAAATCCATAAAACGAAATACAAATTCAAAACAGAGCAACACGGATCTCCAAAGAGATAGAGGTAGGATCAGTGCCTTGCAGCGTACATACAAGCGTCTAAATAACTCATTTTACACAAAATTCGTCTTACATGAAAGGTTTTTTAGTTTACGACGATAAAGGTAACTTTCTGGATAAGCTGCTGCAATTTTTCGGGGCAGTTTGGACGCTCCGATACACTATGATCAGGTCGCTGTTTGAGGTTCTACGAAATTTCGGAGAAAATCTGGGCTAATTTTGTATGCACTATTGACTATTTTTACAGAAGTGGGAAAATCAGGCAATTTACACGTTGTTTTTCATCTCATAAAAAGTACAGTCCTTGTCGCTGGCGGAAAACCCCTAAAATCGACGGGGAATTCGGGATTTTTTCCCCCCTGAAAAATGTTTTAACGTGAACCTTCGGGAAAATAGTGTTGTTCGACCTAAATACGAATTATATAAAGGAGTCGAATAATATATATATATATATATATATATATATATATATATATATATATATATATATATATATATATATATATATATATATAAGACTTAGCTTTATTAAACGATTATTATTGAGTACAAATTATCTAAAGGAGCCAAATAAATATATGTACACGTTATCTAATAAATCGACTGTTATTATGTACGAATTATTTAAAAAGGTCGAGTAGGATGATGGTCGAATAAATATAAAATGTACCATTTATTTAGGTAATTCATACATGATATCATTCGACTTTATAACTATTATATGTACGAATTACCTTCATTAAACGATTATTATTAAGTACAAATAATCTAAAGGAGTCGAATGAAATTATGTACGCGTTACCCCCATAAATCGACTATTAGGTATGAATTTTCTAAATGTACGTATACTATAATGTTTAAGTTACCTTAAAATTCGACTGTAATTATGAACAAATTATCTTAAACGGTCGAATAGGATAATGTACGAATTGCTTAAAAGTCTACGATTTATTTAAGTAACTCATACATGATATCATTCGACTTTATAACTGGTATATGTACGACTTACCTTTAATAAACGATTATTATTTCAGGTTGCACAACAATATTAAATTTTACTATATATTCTTACCAAAATTACGCAACTTTAGACACGGGTAGCGACTTAAAAACAAACTTCTGGTAAAATCCCTCTTTACAACTTTTAAAACAATAGTTTCTAAACAATTTAGTAGCAAAAACCACACAGCCATCCACAAAGACACGAGAGTTTGTTTACATCAAAGTTACACATGTGCTTGAAAATCACATCCAAGCCTTTTCATCCCCCTGCCGAAACAGCTGGCATCAAAAATTGAAGTGACCTCATATTTTTACAAAAGTGGTAAAATCAGGCATTTTACACGTTGTTTTTCATCTCATATAGAGTACAGTCCTTGTCGCTGGCGGAAAACCCCTAAAATGGACGGGGAATTCGGGAATTTTTTCCCCCCTGAATCATGTTTTAACGTGAACCATTGGGAAAATAGTATTTTTCGACCTGAATACGAATTATCTAAAGGAGTCGAATAAATAAATGTACGAGTTACCTGATAATGTTTTTCCCTCAAACAAGTTTTAACGTGAACCTTCGGGAAAATAGTGTTTTTCGACCTGAATACGACCTATATAAAGGAGTCGAAAAAATAAATGTACGAGTTACCTAATAAATCGACTGTTATTATATCCGAATTATTAAAAACGGACGAATAAGATAATGTACGAATTACTATAAAGTTCCATTTATTTAGGTAATTCATACATGATATCATTCGACTTTATAACTATTATATGTACGAATTACCTTCATTAAACGATTATTATTAAGTACAAATAATCTAAAGGAGTCGAATGAAATTATGTACGCGTTACCCCCATAAATCGACTATTAGGTATGAATTTTCTAAATGTACGTATACTATAATGTTTAAGTTACCTTAAAATTCGACTGTAATTATGAACAAATTATCTTAAACGGTCGAATAGGATAATGTACGAATTGCTTAAAAGTCTACGATTTATTTAAGTAACTCATACATGATATCATTCGACTTTATAACTGGTATATGTACGACTTACCTTTAATAAACGATTATTATTTCAGGTTGCACAACAATATTAAATTTTACTATATATTCTTACCAAAATTACGCAACTTTAGACACGGGTAGCGACTTAAAAACAAACTTCTGGTAAAATCCCTCTTTACAACTTTTAAAACAATAGTTTCTAAACAATTTAGTAGCAAAAACCACACAGCCATCCACAAAGACACGAGAGTTTGTTTACATCAAAGTTACACATGTGCTTGAAAATCACATCCAAGCCTTTTCATCCCCCTGCCGAAACAGCTGGCATCAAAAATTGAAGTGACCTCATATTTTTACAAAAGTGGTAAAATCAGGCATTTTACACGTTGTTTTTCATCTCATATAGAGTACAGTCCTTGTCGCTGGCGGAAAACCCCTAAAATGGACGGGGAATTCGGGAATTTTTTCCCCCCTGAATCATGTTTTAACGTGAACCATTGGGAAAATAGTATTTTTCGACCTGAATACGAATTATCTAAAGGAGTCGAATAAATAAATGTACGAGTTACCTGATAATGTTTTTCCCTCAAACAAGTTTTAACGTGAACCTTCGGGAAAATAGTGTTTTTCGACCTGAATACGACCTATATAAAGGAGTCGAAAAAATAAATGTACGAGTTACCTAATAAATCGACTGTTATTATATCCGAATTATTAAAAACGGACGAATAAGATAATGTACGAATTACTATAAAGTTCCATTTATTTAGGTAAGTCATACATGATATCATTCGAATTTATAACTGTTATATATATATATACGTCTTACCTTAATTAAACGATTATTATTGAGTACAAATTATCTAAAAGTGTCGAATAAATACATGTACGAGTTACCTAATAAATCAACTGATACTATGTGCGAATTATTTAAAAAGGTCGAAAAGGATAATGGTCGAATAAATAAAAAATGTACCATTTATTTAGGTAATTTATACATGATATCATTCGACTTTATAACTGTTATATGTACGACTTACCTTAATTAAACGATTATTATTAAGTACAAATTATCTAAAGGAGTCGAATGAAATTATGTACGCGTTACCTAATAAATTGACTATTATGTACGAATTTTCTAAATGGCCGAATACTATTTTGTTTAAGTTACCCAATAAATCGACTGTAATTATTAACAAATTATCTTAAACGGACGAATAGGATCATGTACGAATTGCTTTAAAGTGTACGATTTATTTAAGTAACTCATACACGATATTATTCGACTTTATGAATGGTATATTTACGACTTACCTTTCATAAACGATTATTATTTCAGGTTGCACAACAATATTAATTTTTACTATTTATTCTCACCAAAATTACGCAACTTTAGACACGGGTAGAGTGTTTAAAACAAACTTCTGGGAAAATCCCTCTTTACAACTTTTAAAACTATAGTTCCTCAACAATTAGTAGCAAAAAACACACAGCCATCCACAAAGACACGAGAATTTGTTTACATCAAAGTTACACATGTGCTTGAAAATCACATCCAGGCCTTTTCATCCCCGTGCCGAAACAGCTGGCATCAAAAATTCAAGTGACCTCGTATTTTTACAAAAGTGGTAAAATCAGGTATTTTATACGTTGTTTTTCATCTCATAAAAAGTACAGTCCTTGTCGCTGGCGGAAAAAACCCCTAAAATCGACGGGGAATTCGGGAATTGTTTTCCCCTCAAACATGTTTTAACGTGAACCTTCGGGAAAATATAGTTTTTCGACCTGAATACAAATTATATAAAGGAGTCGAATAAATAAATGTACGAGTTACCTAATAAATCGACTGTATACGGATGATTTAAAACCATCAAATAGGATAATGTACGAATTACTATAAAATGTTTCTTTTATTTAGGTAAGTCATGAATAATATCATTCGACTATATAACTATGATATATATATATATATATACGACTTACCTTAATTAACCAATTATTATTAAGTACAAATTATCTAAAGGAGTCGAATGAAACTATGTACGCGTTACCTAATAAATTGACTATTATGTACAAATTTTCTAAATGGCCGAATAATATTATGTTTAAGTTACCCAATAAATCGACTGTAATTATTAACGAATTATCTTAAACGGTCGAATAGGATCATGTACGAATTGCTTTAAAGTGTACGATTTATTTAAGTAACTCATACACGATATTATTCGACTTCATGAATGGTATATGTACGACTTACCTTTCATAAACGATTATTATTTCAGGTTGCACAACAATATTAATTTTTACTATAGATTCTCACCAAAATTACGCAACTTTAGACACGGGTAGAGTGTTTAAAACAAACTTCTGGGAAAATTCCTATTTACAACTTTTAAAACTATACTTCCTAAACAATTTAGTAGCAAAAAACATACAGCCATCCACAAAGACACGAGAATTTGTTTACATCAAAGTTACACATGTGCTTGAAATTCACATCCAAGCCTTTTCACCCCCCTGCAGAAACAGCTGGCATCAAAAATTGAAGTGACCTCGTATTTTTACAAAAGTGGTAAAATCAGGTATTTTATACGTTGTTTTTCATCTCATAAAAAGTACAGTCCTTGTCGCTGGCGGAAAACCCCTATAATCGACGGGGAATTTGGGAATTGTTTTCCCCTCAAACATATTTTAACGTGAACCTTCGGGAAAATAGTGTTTTTCGACCTGAATACCAATTATCTAAAGGAGTCGAATAAATAAATGTACGAGTTACCTAATAAATCGACTGTTATTATATACGAATGATTTAAAACGGTGAAATAGGACAATGTACGAATTACTATAAAATGTTTCATTTATTTAGGTAAGTCATACATAATATCATTCGACTTTATAACTGTTATATATATATACGACTTACCTTAATTAAACGATTATTATTGAGTACAAATTATCTAAAGAGTCGAATAAATATATGTACAAGTTACCTAATAAATCGACTGTTACTATGTATGAATTAATTAAACAGGTCGAAACGGATAATGATTGAATTAATATAAAATGTACCATTTATTTAGGTAATTTATACATGATATCATTCGACTTTATAACTGTTATATGCACGACTTACCTTAATTAAACGATTATTATTAGGTACAAATTATCTAAAGGAGTCGAATGAAATGATGTACGCGTTACCTAATAAATTGACTATTATGTACAAATTTTCTAAATGGCTGAATACTATTATGTTTAAGTTTCTCAATAAATCGACTGTAATTATTAACGAATTATCTTAAACGGTCGAATAGGATCATGTACGAATTTCTTTAAAGTGAATCATTTATTTAAGTAACTCACACATGATATTACTCGACTTTATAACTGGTATATGTATGACTTACATTTCATAAACGATTATTATTTCAGGTTGCAAAACACTAATTATTTTCACTATATATTCTCACCAAAATTACACGGGTAGAGTGTTTAAAACAAACTTCTGGGAAAATCCCTCTTTACAACTTTTAAAACAATACTTCCTAAACAATTTAGAAGCAAAAAACACACAGCCATCCACAAAGACACGAGAGTTTGTTTACATCAAAGCTACACATGTGCTTGAAAATCACATCCAGGCCTTTTCATCCCCGTGCCGAAACAGCTGGCATCAAAAATTGAAGTGACCTCGTATTTTTACAAAAGTGGTAAAATCAGGCATTTTACACATTGTTTCTCATCTCATAAAAAGTACAGTCCTTGTCGCTGGCGGAAAACCCCTAAAATGGACGGGATATTCGGGAATTGTTTTCCCCTCAAACATGTTTTAACGTGAACCTTCGGGAAAATAGTGTACGAATTTTCTAAATGGCCGAATACTATTAGGTTCAAGTTACCCAATAAATCGACTGTAATTATGAACGAATTATCTTAAACGGTCGAATAGGATCATGTACGAATTGATTTAAAGTGTATGATTTATTTAAGTAACTCATACACGATATTATTCGACTTTATGAATGGTATATGTACGACTTACCTTTAATAAACGATTATTATTTCAGGTTGCACAACAATATTAATTTTTACTATATATTCTCACCACAATTACACAAATTTAGACACGGGTAGAGTGTTTAAAACAAACTTCTGGGAAAATTCCCCTTTACAACTTTTAAAACCATAGTTCCTAAACAATTTAGTAGCAAAAAGCACACAGCCATCCACAAAGACACGAGAGTTTGTTTACATCAAAGTTACACATGTGCTTGAAATTCACATCCAAGCCTTTTTCATCCCCCTGCAGAAACAGCTGGCATCAAAAATTGAAGTGACCTCATATTTTTACAAAAGTGGTAAAATCAGGCATTTTACACGTTGTTTTTCATCTCATAAAAAGTACAGTACTTGTCGCTGGCGGAAAACCCCTAAAAAGGACGGGGAATTCGGGAATTGTTTTCCCCTCAAACATGTTTTAACGTGAACCTTCGGGAAAATAGTGTTTTCGACATGAATACGAATTATCTAAAGGAGTCGAATAAATAAATGCACGAGTTACCTGATAATTTTAATTCTCTCAAACAAGTTTTAACGTGAACCTTCGGGAAAATAGTGTTTTTCGACCTGAATACGACCTATATAAAGGAGTCGAATAAATAAATGTACGAGTTACCTAATAAATCGACTGTTATTATATACGAATGATTTAAAACGGTGAAATAGGACAATGTACGAATTACTATAAAATGTTTCATTTATTTAGGTAAGTCATACATAATATCATTCGACTTTATAACTGTTATATATATACGACTTACCTTAATTAAACGATCATTATTGAGTACAAATTATCTAAAGAGTCGAATAAATATATGTACGAGTTACCTAATAAATCGACTGTTACTATGTATGAATTAATTAAAAAGGTCGAAAAGGATAATGATTGAATAAATATAAAATGTACCATTTATTTAGGTAATTTATACATGATATCATTCGACTTTATAACTGTTATATGCACGACTTACCTTAATTAAACGATTATTATTAGGTACAAATTAACTAAAGGAGTCGAATGAAATGATGTAAGCGTTACCTAATAAATTGACTATTATGTACGAATTTTCTAAATGGCCGAATACTATTATGTTTAAGTTTCCCAATAAATCGACTGTAATTATTAACAAATTATCTTAAACGGTCGAATAGGATAATGTACGAATTGCTTTAAAGTGTACGATTTATTTAAGTAACTCATACACGATATTATTCGACTTCATGAATGGTATATGTACGACTTACCTTTCATCAACGATTATTATTTCAGATTGCACAACAATATTATAATTTTTACTATATATTCTCACCAAAATTACGCAATTTTAGACACGGGTAACGAGTTTAAAACAAACTTCTGGGAAAATCCCTCTTTGAAACTTTTAAAACTATAGTTCCTCAACAATTAGTAGCAAAAAACACACAGCCATCCACAAAGACACGAGAGTTTGTTTACATCAAAGTTAAACATGTGCTTGAAAATCACATCCAAGCCTTTACAAAAGTGGTAAAATCAGGCATTTTACACATTGTTTTTCATCTCATAAAAAGTACAGTCCTTGTCGCTGGCGGAAAACCCCTAAAATGGACGGGATATTCGGGAATTGTTTTCCCCTCAAACATGTTTTAACGTGAACCTTCGGGAAAATAGTGTTTTTCGACCTGAATACGAATTATATAAAGGAGTCGAATAAATAAATGTACGAATTACCTAATAAATCGACTGTTATCATATACGAATGATTAAAAACGGTGAAATAGGACAATGTACGATTTACTATAAAATGTTTCTTTTATTTAGGTAAGTCATACATGATATCATTCGACTTTATAACTGTTATATATATATGTTTTATCTTAATTAAACGATTATGATTGAGTACAAATTATCTAAAGGTGTCGAATAAATACATGTACGAGTTACCTAATAAATAGACTGTTATGATGTACGAATTATTTAAAAAGTTCGAAAAGGATAATGGTCGACTTAATATAAAATGTATCATTTATTTAGGGTAATTCATACATAATATCATTCGATTTTATAACTGTTATATGTACGACTTACCTAAATTAAACGATTATTATTAAGTACAAATTATCTAAAAGAGTCGAATGAAATTATATACGCGTTACCAAATACATTGACTATGATGTACAAATTTTCTAAATGGGCGAATACTATTATGTTTAAGATACCCAATAAATCGACTGTAATTATTAACGAATTATCTTAAACGGTCGAATAAGATAATGTACGAATTGCTTTAAAGTGTACGATTTATTTAAGTAACTCATACACGATATTATTCGACTTTATGAATGGTATATGTACGACTTACCTTTAATGAACGATTATTATTTCAGGTTGGACAACAATATTAATTTTTACTATATATTCTCACCAACATTACGCAATTTCAGACACGGGTAACGAGTTTAAAACAAACTTCTGGGAAAATCCCTTTTCGAAACTTTTAAAACAATACTTCCTAAACAATTTAGTAGCAAAAAGCACGCAGCCATCCACAAAGACACGAGAGTTTGTTTACATCAAAGTTACACATGTGCTTGAAAATCACATCCAAGCCTTTTCATCCCCCTGCCGAAACAGCTGGCATCAAAAATTCAAGTGACCTCGCATTTTTACAAAAGTGGTAAAATCAGGCGTTTTACACGTTGTTTTTCATCTCATAAAAAGTACAGTCCTTGTCGCTGGCGGAAAACCCCTAAAATGGACAGGATATTCGGGAATTTTTTTCCCCTCAAACATGTTTTAACGTGAATCTTCGGGAAAATAGTGTTTTTCGACCAGAATACGAATTATATAAAGGAGTCGAATAAATAAATGTACGAGTTACCTAATAAATCGACTGTTATCATATACGAATGATTTAAAACCATCAAATAGGATAATATACGAATTACTATAAAATGTTTCATTTATTTAGGTAAGTCATACATGATATCATTCGATTTTATAACTGTTATATATATATACGACTTACCTTAATTAAACAATTATTATTAAGTACAAATTATCTAAAGGAGTCGAATAAATACATGTACGAGTTACCTAATAAATAGACTGTTATGATGTACGAATTATTTAAAAAGGTCGAAAAGGATAATGGTCGACTTAATATAAAATGTACCATTTATTTAGGGTAATTCATACATGATATCATTCGATTTTATAACTGTTATATGTACGACTTACCTTAATTAAATGATTATTATTAAGTACAAATTATCTAAAGGAGTGGAATGAAATTATGTACGCGTTACCTAATAAATCGACCATTAGGTATGATTTTCTAAATGTCCGTATACTATTATGTTTAAGTTACCCAATAATTCGACTGTAATTATGAACGAATTATCTTAAACGGTCGAATAAGATAATGTACGAATTTCTTTAAATTGAATCATTTATTTAAGTAACTCATACATGATATTACTCGACTTTATAACTGGTATATGTATGACTTACATTTCATAAACGATTATTATTTCAGGTTGCACAACACTAATTATTTTCACTATATATTCTCACCAAAATTACATGTGTAGAGTGTTTAAAACAAACTTCTGGGAAAATCCCTCTTTACAACTTTTAAAACAATAGTTCCTAAACAATTTAGCAGCAAAAAAAACACAGCCATCCACAAAGACACGAGAGTTTGTTTACATCAAAGTTACACATGTGCTTGAAAATCACATTCAAGCCTTTTCATCCACCTGCCGAAACAGCTGGCATCAAAAATTCAAGTGACCTCGTATTTTTACAAAAGTGGTAAAATCAGGTATTTTATACGTTGTTTTTCATCTCATAAAAAGTACAGTCCTTGTCGCTGGCGGAAAACCCCTAAAATCGACGGGGAATTCGGGAATTGTTTTCCCCTCAAACATGTTTTAACGTGAACCTTCGGGAAAATAGTATTGTTCGACCTGAATACGAATTATATCAAGGAGTCGAATAAATAAATGTACGAGTTACCTAATAAATCGACTGTTACTATATATACGAATGATTTAAAACGGTGAAATAGGACAATGTACGAATTACTATAAAATGTTTCATTTATTTAGGTAAGTCATACATAATATCATCCGACTTTATAACTGTTATATATATACGACTTACCTTAATTAAACGATTATCATTGAGTACAAATTATCTAAAGTAGTCGAATAAATATATGTACGAGTTACCTAATAAATCGACTGTTACTATGTATGAATTAATTAAAAAGGTCGAAAAGGATAATGATTGAATTAATATAAAATGTACCATTTATTTAGGTAATTTATACATGATATCATTCGACTTTATAACTGTTATATGTACGACTTACCTTAATTAAACGATTATTATTAAGTACAAATTATCTAAAAGAGTCGAATGAAATTATGTACGCGTTACCTAATACATTGACTATGATGTACAAATTTTCTAAATGGCCGAATACTATTATGTTTAAGTTACCCAATAAATCGACTGTAATTATTAACGAATTATCTTAAACGGTCGAATAGTATAATGTACGAATTGCTTTAAAATGTACGATTTATTTAAGTAACTCATACACGATATTATTCGACTTTATGAATGGTATATGTACGACTTACCTTTAATGAACGATTATTATTTCAGGTTGGACAACAATATTAATTTTTACTATATATTCTCACCAACATTACGCAATTTCAGACACGGGTAGCGAGTTTAAAACAAACTTCTGGGAAAATCCCTTTTTGAAACTTTTAAAACAATACTTCCTAAACAATTTAGTAGCAAAAAGCACACAGCCATCCACAAAGACACGAGAGTTTGTTTACATCAAAGTTACACATGTGCTTGAAAATCACATCCAAGCCTTTTCATCCCCCTGTCAAAACAGCTGGCATCAAAAATTCAAGTGACCTCGTATTTCTACAAAAGTGGTAAAATCAGGCATTTCACACGTTGTTTTTCATCTCATAAAAAGTACAGTCCTTGTCGCTGGCGGAAAACCCCTAAAATGGACGGGATATTCGGGAATTTTTTTCCCCTCAAACATGTTTTAACGTGAATCTTCGGGAAAATAGTGTTTTTCGACCAGAATACGAATTATATAAAGGAGTCGAATAAATAAATGTACGAGTTACCTAATAAATTGACTGTTATCATATACGAATGATTTAAAACCATCAAATAGGATAATATACGAATTACTATAAAATGTTTCATTTATTTAGGTAAGTCATACATGATATCATTCGATTTTATAACTGTTATATATATATATACGACTTACCTTAGTTTGTACTTAATAATAATTGTTTAATTATCTTAAGGAGTCGAATGAAACTATGTACGCGTTACCTAATAAATCGACCATTAGGTACGAATTTTCTAAATGGCCGAATACTATTAGGTTCAAGTTACCCAATAATTCGACTGTAATTATGAACGAATTATCTTAAACGGTCGAATAAGATAATGTACGAATTGCTTAAAAGTCTACGATTTATTTAAGTAACTCATACATGATATTACTCGACTTTATAACTGGTATATGTATGACTTACATTTCATAAACGATTATAATTTCAGGTTGCACAACACTAATTATTTTCACTATATATTCTCACCAAAATTACACGGGTAGAGTGTTTAAAACAAACTTCTGGGAAAATCCCTCTTTGAAACTTTTAAAACAATACTTCCTAAACAATTTAGTAGCAAAAAAAACACAGCCATCCACAAAGACACGAGAGTTTGTTTACATCAAAGTTACACATGTGCTTGAAAATCACATCTAAGCCTTTTCATCCCCCTGACGAAACAGCTGGCATCAAAAATTCAAGTGACCTCGTATTTTTACAAAAGTGGTAAAATCAGGTATTTTATACGTTGTTTTTCATCTCATAAAAAGTACAGTCCTTGTCGCTGGCGGAAAACCCCTAAAATCGACGGGGAATTCGGGAATTGTTTTCCCCTCAAACATGTTTAACGTGAACCTTCGGGAAAATAGTGTTTTTCGACCTGAATACAAATTATATCAAGGAGTCGAATAAATCAATGTACGAGTTACCTAATAAATCGACTGTTACTATATATACGAATGATTTAAAACGGTGAAATAAGGCCATTGTACGAATTACTATAAAATGTATCATTTATTTAGGTAAGTCATACATAATATCATCCGACTTTATAACTGTTATATATATACGACTTACCTTAATTAAACGATTATTATTGAGTACAAATTATCTAAAGAGTCGAATAAATATATGTACGAGTTACCTAATAAATCGACTGTTACTATGTATGAATTAATTTAAAAGGTCGAAAAGGATAATGATTGAATTAATATAAAATGTACCATTTATTTAGGTAATTTATACATGATATCATTCGACTTTATAACTGTTATATGTACGACTTACCTTAATTAAACGATTATTATTGAGTACAAATTATCTAAAGAGTCGAATAAATATCTGTACGAGTTACCTAATAAATCGACTGTTACTATGTATGAATTAATTAAAAAGGTCGAAAAGGATAATGATTGAATTAATATAAAATGTACCATTTATTTAGGTAATTTATACATGATATCATTCGACTTTATAACTGTTATATGTACGACTTACCTTAATTAAACGATTATCATTGAGTACAAATTATCTAAAGTAGTCGAATAAATATATGTACGAGTTACCTAATAAATCGACTGTTACTATGTATGAATTAATTAAAAAGGTCGAAAAGGATAATGATTGAATTAATATAAAATGTACCATTTATTTAGGTAATTTATACATGATATCATTCGACTTTATAACTGTTATATGTACGACTTACCTTAATTAAACGATTATTATTAAGTACAAATTATCTAAAAGAGTCGAATGAAATTATGTACGCGTTACCTAATACATTGACTATGATGTACAAATTTTCTAAATGGCCGAATACTATTATGTTTAAGTTACCCAATAAATCGACTGTAATTATTAACGAATTATCTTAAACGGTCGAATAGTATAATGTACGAATTGCTTTAAAATGTACGATTTATTTAAGTAACTCATACACGATATTATTCGACTTTATGAATGGTATATGTACGACTTACCTTTAATGAACGATTATTATTTCAGGTTGGACAACAATATTAATTTTTACTATATATTCTCACCAACATTACGCAATTTCAGACACGGGTAGCGAGTTTAAAACAAACTTCTGGGAAAATCCCTTTTTGAAACTTTTAAAACAATACTTCCTAAACAATTTAGTAGCAGAAAGCACACAGCCATCCACAAAGACACGAGAGTTTGTTTACATCAAAGTTACACATGTGCTTGAAAATCACATCCAAGCCTTTTCATCCCCCTGTCAAAACAGCTGGCATCAAAAATTCAAGTGACCTCGTATTTCTACAAAAGTGGTAAAATCAGGCATTTCACACGTTGTTTTTCATCTCATAAAAAGTACAGTCCTTGTCGCTGGCGGAAAACCCCTAAAATGGACGGGATATTCGGGAATTTTTTTCCCCTCAAACATGTTTTAACGTGAATCTTCGGGAAAATAGTGTTTTTCGACCAGAATACGAATTATATAAAGGAGTCGAATAAATAAATGTACGAGTTACCTAATAAATTGACTGTTATCATATACGAATGATTTAAAACCATCAAATAGGATAATATACGAATTACTATAAAATGTTTCATTTATTTAGGTAAGTCATACATGATATCATTCGATTTTATAACTGTTATATATATATATATATACGACTTACCTTAGTTTGTACTTAATAATAATTGTTTAATTATCTTAAGGAGTCGAATGAAACTATGTACGCGTTACCTAATAAATCGACCATTAGGTACGAATTTTCTAAATGGCCGAATACTATTAGGTTCAAGTTACCCAATAATTCGACTGTAATTATGAACGAATTATCTTAAACGGTCGAATAAGATAATGTACGAATTGCTTAAAAGTCTACGATTTATTTAAGTAACTCATACATGATATTACTCGACTTTATAACTGGTATATGTATGACTTACATTTCATAAACGATTATAATTTCAGGTTGCACAACACTAATTATTTTCACTATATATTCTCACCAAAATTACACGGGTAGAGTGTTTAAAACAAACTTCTGGGAAAATCCCTCTTTGAAACTTTTAAAACAATACTTCCTAAACAATTTAGTAGCAAAAAAAACACAGCCATCCACAAAGACACGAGAGTTTGTTTACATCAAAGTTACACATGTGCTTGAAAATCACATCTAAGCCTTTTCATCCCCCTGACGAAACAGCTGGCATCAAAAATTCAAGTGACCTCGTATTTTTACAAAAGTAGTAAAATCAGGTATTTTAGACGTTGTTTTTCATCTCATAAAAAGTACAGTCCTTGTCGCTGGCGGAAAACCCTAAAATCGACGGGGAATTCGGGAATTGTTTTCCCCTCAAACATGTTTTAACGTGAACCTTCGGGAAAATAGTGTTTTTCGACCTGAATACAAATTATATCAAGGAGTCGAATAAATAAATGTACGAGTTACCTAATAAATCGACTGTTACTATATATACGAATGATTTAAAACGGTGAAATAAGGCCATTGTACGAATTACTATAAAATGTATCATTTATTTAGGTAAGTCATACATAATATCATCCGACTTTATAACTGTTATATATATACGACTTACCTTAATTAAACGATTATTATTGAGTACAAATTATCTAAAGAGTCGAATAAATATATGTACGAGTTACCTAATAAATCGACTGTTACTATGTATGAATTAATTTAAAAGGTCGAAAAGGATAATGATTGAATTAATATAAAATGTACCATTTATTTAGGTAATTTATACATGATATCATTCGACTTTATAACTGTTATATGTACGACTTACCTTAATTAAACGATTATTATTGAGTACAAATTATCTAAAGAGTCGAATAAATATATGTACGAGTTACCTAATAAATCGACTGTTACTATGTATGAATTAATTAAAAAGGTCGAAAAGGATAATGATTGAATTAATATAAAATGTACCATTTATTTAGGTAATTTATACATGATATCATTCGACTTTATAACTGTTATATGTACGACTTACCTTAATTAAACGATTATCATTGAGTACAAATTATCTAAAGTAGTCGAATAAATATATGTACGAGTTACCTAATAAATCGACTGTTACTATGTATGAATTAATTAAAAAGGTCGAAAAGGATAATGATTGAATTAATATAAAATGTACCATTTATTTAGGTAATTTATACATGATATCATTCGACTTTATAACTGTTATATGTACGACTTACCTTAATTAAACGATTATTATTAAGTACAAATTATCTAAAAGAGTCGAATGAAATTATGTACGCGTTACCTAATACATTGACTATGATGTACAAATTTTCTAAATGGCCGAATACTATTATGTTTAAGTTACCCAATAAATCGACTGTAATTATTAACGAATTATCTTAAACGGTCGAATAGTATAATGTACGAATTGCTTTAAAATGTACGATTTATTTAAGTATATCATACACGATATTATTCGACTTTATGAATGGTATATGTACGACTTACCTTTAATGAACGATTATTATTTCAGGTTGGACAACAATATTAATTTTTACTATATATTCTCACCAACATTACGCAATTTCAGACACGGGTAGCGAGTTTAAAACAAACTTCTGGGAAAATCCCTTTTTGAAACTTTTAAAACAATACTTCCTAAACAATTTAGTAGCAAAAAGCACACAGCCATCCACAAAGACACGAGAGTTTGTTTACATCAAAGTTACACATGTGCTTGAAAATCACATCCAAGCCTTTTCATCCCCCTGTCAAAACAGCTGGCATCAAAAATTCAAGTGACCTCGTATTTCTACAAAAGTGGTAAAATCAGGCATTTCACACGTTGTTTTTCATCTCATAAAAAGTACAGTCCTTGTCGCTGGCGGAAAACCCCTAAAATGGACGGGATATTCGGGAATTTTTTTCCCCTCAAACATGTTTTAACGTGAATCTTCGGGAAAATAGTGTTTTTCGACCAGAATACGAATTATATAAAGGAGTCGAATAAATAAATGTACGAGTTACCTAATAAATTGACTGTTATCATATACGAATGATTTAAAACCATCAAATAGGATAATATACGAATTACTATAAAATGTTTCATTTATTTAGGTAAGTCATACATGATATCATTCGATTTATAACTGTTATATATATATACAACTTACCTTAGTTTGTACTTAATAATAATTGTTTAATTATCTTAAGGAGTCGAATGAAACTATGTACGCGTTACCTAATAAATCGACCATTAGGTACGAATTTTCTAAATGGCCGAATACTATTAGGTTCAAGTTACCCAATAATTCGACTGTAATTATGAACGAATTATCTTAAACGGTCGAATAAGATAATGTACGAATTGCTTAAAAGTCTACGATTTATTTAAGTAACTCATACATGATATTATTCGACTTTATAACTGGTATATGTATGACTTACATTTCATAAACGATTATAATTTCAGGTTGCACAACACTAATTATTTTCACTATATATTCTCACCAAAATTACACGGGTAGAGTGTTTAAAACAAACTTCTGGGAAAATTCCTCTTTGAAACTTTTAAAACAATAGTTCCTAAACAATTTAGCAGCAAAAAAACACAGCCATCCACAAAGACACGAGAGTTTGTTTACATCAAAGTTACACATGTGCTTGAAAATCACATCCAAGCCTTTTCATCCCCCTGCCGAAACAGCTGGCATCAAAAATTCAAGTGACCTCGTATTTTTACAAAAGTGGTAAAATCAGGCATTTTACACGTTGTTTTTCATCTCATAAAAAGTACAGTCCTTGTTGCTGGCGAAAAACCCCTAAAATGGACGGGATTTTCGGGAATATTTTTCCCCTCAAACATGTTTTAACGTTAACCTTCGGGAAAATAGTGTTGTTCGACCTGAATACGAATTTTATAAAAAAAAGTCGAATAAATAAATGTACGAGTTACCTAATAAATCGACTGTTATTATATACGGATGATTTAAAACCATCATATAGGATAATGTACGAATCACTATAAAATGTTTCTTTTATTTAGGTAAGTCATAAATAATATCATTCGACTTGATAACTATTATATATATATACGACTTACCTTAATTAAACAATTATTATTAAGTAAAAATTATCTAAAGGAATCGAATGAAACTAAGTACGCGTTACCTAATAAATCGACCATTAGGTATGATTTTCTAAATGTCCGTATACTATTTTGTTTATGTTACCCAATAATTCGACTGTAATTATGAACGAATTATCTTAAACGGTCGAATAAGATAATGTACGAATTTCTTTAAAGTGAATCATTTATTTAAGTAACTCATACATGATATTACTCGACTTTATAACTGGTATATGTATGACTTACATTTCATAAACGATTATTATTTCAGGTTGCACAACACTTATTATTTTCACTATATATTCTCACCAAAATTACTTGGGTAGAGTGTTTAAAACAAACTTCTGGGAAAATCCCTCTTTGAAACTTTTAAAACAATACTTCCTAAACAATTTAGAAGCAAAAAACACACAGCCATCCACAAAGACACGAGAGTTTGTTTACATCAAAGTTACACATGTGCTTGAAAATCACATCCAAGCCTTTTCATCCCCCTGCCGAAACAGCTGGCATCAAAAATTCAAGTGACCTCGTATTTTTACAAAAGTGGTAAAATCAGGTATTTAATACGTTGTTTTCCATCTCATAAAAACTAGTCCTTGTCGCTGGCGGAAAACCCCTAAAATCGACGGGGAATTCGGGAATTGTTTTCCCCTCAAACATGTTTTAACGTGAACCTTCGGGAAAATAGTGTTTTTCGACCTGAATACGAATTATATAAAGGAGTCGAATAAATAAATGTACGAATTACCTAATAAATCGACTGTTATCATATACGAATGATTAAAAACGGTGAAATAGGACAATGTACGATTTACTATAAAATGTTTCTTTTATTTAGGTAAGTCATACATGATATCATTCGACTTTATAACTGTTATATATATATGTTTTATCTTAATTAAACGATTATGATTGAGTACAAATTATCTAAAGGTGTCGAATAAATACATGTACGAGTTACCTAATAAATAGACTGTTATGATGTACGAATTATTTAAAAAGGTCGAAAAGGATAATGGTCGACTTAATATAAAATGTATCATTTATTTAGGGTAATTCATACATAATATCATTCGATTTTATAACTGTTATATGTACGACTTACCTTAATTAAACGATTATTATTAAGTACAAATTATCTAAAAGAGTCGAATGAAATTATATACGCGTTACCAAATACATTGACTATGATGTACAAATTTTCTAAATGGGCGAATACTATTATGTTTAAGATACCCAATAAATCGACTGTAATTATTAACGAATTATCTTAAACGGTCGAATAAGATAATGTACGAATTGCTTTAAAGTGCACGATTTATTTAAGTAACTCATACACGATATTATTCGACTTTATGAATGGTATATGTACGACTTACCTTTAATGAACGATTATTATTTCAGGTTGGACAACAATATTAATTTTTACTATATATTCTCACCAACATTACGCAATTTCAGACACGGGTAACGAGTTTAAAACAAACTTCTGGGAAAATCCCTTTTCGAAACTTTTAAAACAATACTTCCTAAACAATTTAGTAGCAAAAAGCACGCAGCCATCCACAAAGACACGAGAGTTTGTTTACATCAAAGTTACACATGTGCTTGAAAATCACATCCAAGCCTTTTCATCCCCCTGCCGAAACAGCTGGCATCAAAAATTCAAGTGACCTCGCATTTTTACAAAAGTGGTAAAATCAGGCATTTTACACGTTGTTTTTCATCTCATAAAATGTACAGTCCTTGTCGCTGGCGGAAAACTCCTAAAATGGACAGGATATTCGGGAATTTTTTTCCCCTCAAACATGTTTTAACGTGAATCTTCGGGAAAATAGTGTTTTTCGACCAGAATACGAATTATATAAAGGAGTCGAATAAATAAATGTACGAGTTACCTAATAAATCGACTGTTATCATATACGAATGATTTAAAACCATCAAATAGGATAATATACGAATTACTATAAAATGTTTCATTTATTTAGGTAAGTCATACATGATATCATTCGATTTTATAACTGTTATATATATATATACGACTTACCTTAATTAAACAATTATTATTAAGTACAAATTATCTAAAGGAGTCGAATAAATACATGTACGAGTTACCTAATAAATAGACTGTTATGATGTACGAATTATTTAAAAAGGTCGAAAAGGATAATGGTCGACTTAATATAAAATGTACCATTTATTTAGTGTAATTCATACATGATATCATTCGATTTTATAACTGTTATATGTACGACTTACCTTAATTAAATGATTATTATTAAGTACAAATTATCTAAAGGAGTGGAATGAAATTATGTACGCGTTACCTAATAAATCGACCATTAGGTATGATTTTCTAAATGTCCGTATACTATTATGTTTAAGTTACCCAATAATTCGACTGTAATTATGAACGAATTATCTTAAACGGTCGAATAAGATAATGTACGAATTTCTTTAAATTGAATCATGTATTTTAGTAACTCATACATGATATTACTCGACTTTATAACTGGTATATGTATGACTTACATTTCATAAACGATTATTATTTCAGGTTGCACAACACTAATTATTTTCACTATATATTCTCACCAAAATTACATGTGTAGAGTGTTTAAAACAAACTTCTGGGAAAATCCCTCTTTACAACTTTTAAAACAATAGTTCCTAAACAATTTAGCAGCAAAAAAAACACAGCCATCCACAAAGACACGAGAGTTTGTTTACATCAAAGTTACACATGTGCTTGAAAATCACATTCAAGCCTTTTCATCCACCTGCCGAAACAGCTGGCATCAAAAATTCAAGTGACCTTGTATTTTTACAAAAGTGGTAAAATCAGGTATTTTATACGTTGTTTTTCATCTCATAAAAAGTACAGTCCTTGTCGCTGGCGGAAAACCCCTAAAATCGACGGGGAATTCGGGAATTGTTTTCCCCTCAAACATGTTTTAACGTGAACCTTCGGGAAAATAGTGTTGTTCGACCTGAATACGAATTATATCAAGGAGTCGAATAAATAAATGTACGAGTTACCTAATAAATCGACTGTTACTATATATACGAATGATTTAAAACGGTGAAATAGGACAATGTACGAATTACTATAAAATGTTTCATTTATTTAGGTTAGTCATACATAATATCATCCGACTTTATAACTGTTATATATATACGACTTACCTTAATTAAACGATTATCATTGAGTACAAATTATCTAAAGTAGTCGAATAAATATATGTACGAGTTACCTAATAAATCGACTGTTACTATGTATGAATTAATTAAAAAGGTCGAAAAGGATAATGATTGAATTAATATAAAATGTACCATTTATTTAGGTAATTTATACATGATATCATTCGACTTTATAACTGTTATATGTACGACTTACCTTAATTAAACGATTATTATTAAGTACAAATTATCTAAAAGAGTCGAATGAAATTATGTACGCGTTACCTAATACATTGACTATGATGTACAAATTTTCTAAATGGCCGAATACTATTATGTTTAAGTTACCCAATAAATCGACTGTAATTATTAACGAATTATCTTAAACGGTCGAATAGTATAATGTACGAATTGCTTTAAAATGTACGATTTATTTAAGTAACTCATACACGATATTATTCGACTTTATGAATGGTATATGTACGACTTACCTTTAATGAACGATTATTATTTCAGGTTGGACAACAATATTAATTTTTACTATATATTCTCACCAACATTACGCAATTTCAGACACGGGTAGCGAGTTTAAAACAAACTTCTGGGAAAATCCCTTTTTGAAACTTTTAAAACAATACTTCCTAAACAATTTAGTAGCAAAAAGCACACAGCCATCCACAAAGACACGAGAGTTTGTTTACATCAAAGTTACACATGTGCTTGAAAATCACATCCAAGCCTTTTCATCCCCCTGTCAAAACAGCTGGCATCAAAAATTCAAGTGACCTCGTATTTCTACAAAAGTGGTAAAATCAGGCATTTCACACGTTGTTTTTCATCTCATAAAAAGTACAGTCCTTGTCGCTGGCGGAAAACCCCTAAAATGGACGGGATATTCGGGAATTTTTTTCCCCTCAAACATGTTTTAACGTGAATCTTCGGGAAAATAGTGTTTTTCGACCAGAATACGAATTATATAAAGGAGTCGAATAAATAAATGTACGAGTTACCTAATAAATTGACTGTTATCATATACGAATGATTTAAAACCATCAAATAGGATAATATACGAATTATTATAAAATGTTCCATTTATTTAGGTAAGTCATACATGATATCATTCGATTTTATAACTGTTATATATATATATACGACTTACCTTAGTTTGTACTTAAAAATAATTGTTTAATTATCTTAAGGAGTCGAATGAAACTATGTACGCGTTACCTAATAAATCGACCATTAGGTACGAATTTTCTAAATGGCCGAATACTATTAGGTTCAAGTTACCCAATAATTCGACTGTAATTATGAACGAATTATCTTAAACGGTCGAATAAGATAATGTACGAATTGCTTAAAAGTCTACGATTTATTTAAGTAACTCATACATGATATTACTCGACTTTATAACTGGTATATGTATGACTTACATTTCATAAACGATTATAATTTCAGGTTGCACAACACTAATTATTTTCACTATATATTCTCACCAAAATTACACGGGTAGAGTGTTTAAAACAAACTTCTGGGAAAATCCCTCTTTGAAACTTTTAAAACAATACTTCCTAAACAATTTAGTAGCAAAAAAAACACAGCCATCCACAAAGACACGAGAGTTTGTTTACATCAAAGTTACACATGTGCTTGAAAATCACATCTAAGCCTTTTCATCCCCCTGACGAAACAGCTGGCATCAAAAATTCAAGTGACCTCGTATTTTTACAAAAGTGGTAAAATCAGGTATTTTATACGTTGTTTTTCATCTCATAAAAAGTACAGTCCTTGTCGCTGGCGGAAAACCCCTAAAATCGACGGGGAATTCGGGAATTGTTTTCCCCTCAAACATGTTTAACGTGAACCTTCGGGAAAATAGTGTTTTTCGACCTGAATACAAATTATATCAAGGAGTCGAATAAATCAATGTACGAGTTACCTAATAAATCGACTGTTACTATATATACGAATGATTTAAAACGGTGAAATAAGGCCATTGTACGAATTACTATAAAATGTATCATTTATTTAGGTAAGTCATACATAATATCATCCGACTTTATAACTGTTATATATATACGACTTACCTTAATTAAACGATTATTATTGAGTACAAATTATCTAAAGAGTCGAATAAATATATGTACGAGTTACCTAATAAATCGACTGTTACTATGTATGAATTAATTTAAAAGGTCGAAAAGGATAATGATTGAATTAATATAAAATGTACCATTTATTTAGGTAATTTATACATGATATCATTCGACTTTATAACTGTTATATGTACGACTTACCTTAATTAAACGATTATTATTGAGTACAAATTATCTAAAGAGTCGAATAAATATCTGTACGAGTTACCTAATAAATCGACTGTTACTATGTATGAATTAATTAAAAAGGTCGAAAAGGATAATGATTGAATTAATATAAAATGTACCATTTATTTAGGTAATTTATACATGATATCATTCGACTTTATAACTGTTATATGTACGACTTACCTTAATTAAACGATTATCATTGAGTACAAATTATCTAAAGTAGTCGAATAAATATATGTACGAGTTACCTAATAAATCGACTGTTACTATGTATGAATTAATTAAAAAGGTCGAAAAGGATAATGATTGAATTAATATAAAATGTACCATTTATTTAGGTAATTTATACATGATATCATTCGACTTTATAACTGTTATATGTACGACTTACCTTAATTAAACGATTATTATTAAGTACAAATTATCTAAAAGAGTCGAATGAAATTATGTACGCGTTACCTAATACATTGACTATGATGTACAAATTTTCTAAATGGCCGAATACTATTATGTTTAAGTTACCCAATAAATCGACTGTAATTATTAACGAATTATCTTAAACGGTCGAATAGTATAATGTACGAATTGCTTTAAAATGTACGATTTATTTAAGTAACTCATACACGATATTATTCGACTTTATGAATGGTATATGTACGACTTACCTTTAATGAACGATTATTATTTCAGGTTGGACAACAATATTAATTTTTACTATATATTCTCACCAAAATTACGCAATTTCAGACACGGGTAGCGAGTTTAAAACAAACTTCTGGGAAAATCCCTTTTTGAAACTTTTAAAACAATACTTCCTAAACAATTTAGTAGCAAAAAGCACACAGCCATCCACAAAGACACGAGAGTTTGTTTACATCAAAGTTACACATGTGCTTGAAAATCACATCCAAGCCTTTTCATCCCCCTGTCAAAACAGCTGGCATCAAAAATTCAAGTGACCTCGTATTTCTACAAAAGTGGTAAAATCAGGCATTTCACACGTTGTTTTTCATCTCATAAAAAGTACAGTCCTTGTCGCTGGCGGAAAACCCCTAAAATGGACGGGATATTCGGGAATTTTTTTCCCCTCAAACATGTTTTAACGTGAATCTTCGGGAAAATAGTGTTTTTCGACCAGAATACGAATTATATAAAGGAGTCGAATAAATAAATGTACGAGTTACCTAATAAATTGACTGTTATCATATACGAATGATTTAAAACCATCAAATAGGATAATATACGAATTACTATAAAATGTTTCATTTATTTAGGTAAGTCATACATGATATCATTCGATTTTATAACTGTTATATATATATATATACGACTTACCTTAGTTTGTACTTAATAATAATTGTTTAATTATCTTAAGGAGTCGAATGAAACTATGTACGCGTTACCTAATAAATCGACCATTAGGTACGAATTTTCTAAATGGCCGAATACTATTAGGTTCAAGTTACCCAATAATTCGACTGTAATTATGAACGAATTATCTTAAACGGTCGAATAAGATAATGTACGAATTGCTTAAAAGTCTACGATTTATTTAAGTAACTCATACATGATATTACTCGACTTTATAACTGGTATATGTATGACTTACATTTCATAAACGATTATAATTTCAGGTTGCACAACACTAATTATTTTCACTATATATTCTCACCAAAATTACACGGGTAGAGTGTTTAAAACAAACTTCTGGGAAAATCCCTCTTTGAAACTTTTAAAACAATACTTCCTAAACAATTTAGTAGCAAAAAAAACACAGCCATCCACAAAGACACGAGAGTTTGTTTACATCAAAGTTACACATGTGCTTGAAAATCACATCTAAGCCTTTTCATCCCCCTGACGAAACAGCTGGCATCAAAAATTCAAGTGACCTCGTATTTTTACAAAAGTGGTAAAATCAGGTATTTTATACGTTGTTTTTCATCTCATAAAAAGTACAGTCCTTGTCGCTGGCGGAAAACCCCTAAAATCGACGGGGAATTCGGGAATTGTTTTCCCCTCAAACATGTTTAACGTGAACCTTCGGGAAAATAGTGTTTTTCGACCTGAATACAAATTATATCAAGGAGTCGAATAAATAAATGTACGAGTTACCTAATAAATCGACTGTTACTATATATACGAATGATTTAAAACGGTGAAATAAGGCCATTGTACGAATTACTATAAAATGTATCATTTATTTAGGTAAGTCATACATAATATCATCCGACTTTATAACTGTTATATATATACGACTTACCTTAATTAAACGATTATTATTGAGTACAAATTATCTAAAGAGTCGAATAAATATATGTACGAGTTACCTAATAAATCGACTGTTACTATGTATGAATTAATTTAAAAGGTCGAAAAGGATAATGATTGAATTAATATAAAATGTACCATTTATTTAGGTAATTTATACATGATATCATTCGACTTTATAACTGTTATATGTACGACTTACCTTAATTAAACGATTATTATTGAGTACAAATTATCTAAAGAGTCGAATAAATATCTGTACGAGTTACCTAATAAATCGACTGTTACTATGTATGAATTAATTAAAAAGGTCGAAAAGGATAATGATTGAATTAATATAAAATGTACCATTTATTTAGGTAATTTATACATGATATCATTCGACTTTATAACTGTTATATGTACGACTTACCTTAATTAAACGATTATCATTGAGTACAAATTATCTAAAGTAGTCGAATAAATATATGTACGAGTTACCTAATAAATCGACTGTTACTATGTATGAATTAATTAAAAAGGTCGAAAAGGATAATGATTGAATTAATATAAAATGTACCATTTATTTAGGTAATTTATACATGATATCATTCGACTTTATAACTGTTATATGTACGACTTACCTTAATTAAACGATTATTATTAAGTACAAATTATCTAAAAGAGTCGAATGAAATTATGTACGCGTTACCTAATACATTGACTATGATGTACAAATTTTCTAAATGGCCGAATACTATTATGTTTAAGTTACCCAATAAATCGACTGTAATTATTAACGAATTATCTTAAACGGTCGAATAGTATAATGTACGAATTGCTTTAAAATGTACGATTTATTTAAGTAACTCATACACGATATTATTCGACTTTATGAATGGTATATGTACGACTTACCTTTAATGAACGATTATTATTTCAGGTTGGACAACAATATTAATTTTTACTATATATTCTCACCAACATTACGCAATTTCAGACACGGGTAGCGAGTTTAAAACAAACTTCTGGGAAAATCCCTTTTTGAAACTTTTAAAACAATACTTCCTAAACAATTTAGTAGCAAAAAGCACACAGCCATCCACAAAGACACGAGAGTTTGTTTACATCAAAGTTACACATGTGCTTGAAAATCACATCCAAGCCTTTTCATCCCCCTGTCAAAACAGCTGGCATCAAAAATTCAAGTGACCTCGTATTTCTACAAAAGTGGTAAAATCAGGCATTTCACACGTTGTTTTTCATCTCATAAAAAGTACAGTCCTTGTCGCTGGCGGAAAACCCCTAAAATGGACGGGATATTCGGGAATTTTTTTCCCCTCAAACATGTTTTAACGTGAATCTTCGGGAAAATAGTGTTTTTCGACCAGAATACGAATTATATAAAGGAGTCGAATAAATAAATGTACGAGTTACCTAATAAATTGACTGTTATCATATACGAATGATTTAAAACCATCAAATAGGATAATATTCGAATTACTATAAAATGTTTCATTTATTTAGGTAAGTCATACATGATATCATTCGATTTTATAACTGTTATATATATATATATACGACTTACCTTAGTTTGTACTTAATAATAATTGTTTAATTATCTTAAGGAGTCGAATGAAACTATGTACGCGTTACCTAATAAATCGACCATTAGGTACAAATTTTCTAAATGGCCGAATACTATTATGTTTAAGTTACCCAATAAATCGACTGTAATTATTAACGAATTATCTTAAACGGTCGAATAGTATAATGTACGAATTGCTTTAAAATGTACGATTTATTTAAGTAACTCATACACGATATTATTCGACTTTATGAATGGTATATGTACGACTTACCTTTAATGAACGATTATTATTTCAGGTTGGACAACAATATTAATTTTTACTATATATTCTCACCAACATTACGCAATTTCAGACACGGGTAGCGAGTTTAAAACAAACTTCTGGGAAAATCCCTTTTTGAAACTTTTAAAACAATACTTCCTAAACAATTTAGTAGCAAAAAGCACACAGCCATCCACAAAGACACGAGAGTTTGTTTACATCAAAGTTACACATGTGCTTGAAAATCACATCCAAGCCTTTTCATCCCCCTGTCAAAACAGCTGGCATCAAAAATTCAAGTGACCTCGTATTTCTACAAAAGTGGTAAAATCAGGCATTTCACACGTTGTTTTTCATCTCATAAAAAGTACAGTCCTTGTCGCTGGCGGAAAACCCCTAAAATGGACGGGATATTCGGGAATTTTTTTCCCCTCAAACATGTTTTAACGTGAATCTTCGGGAAAATAGTGTTTTTCGACCAGAATACGAATTATATAAAGGAGTCGAATAAATAAATGTACGAGTTACCTAATAAATTGACTGTTATCATATACGAATGATTTAAAACCATCAAATAGGATAATATACGAATTACTATAAAATGTTCCATTTATTTAGGTAAGTCATACATGATATCATTCGATTTTATAACTGTTATATATATATATACGACTTACCTTAGTTTGTACTTAAAAATAATTGTTTAATTATCTTAAGGAGTCGAATGAAACTATGTACGCGTTACCTAATAAATCGACCATTAGGTACGAATTTTCTAAATGGCCGAATACTATTAGGTTCAAGTTACCCAATAATTCGACTGTAATTATGAACGAATTATCTTAAACGGTCGAATAAGATAATGTACGAATTGCTTAAAAGTCTACGATTTATTTAAGTAACTCATACATGATATTACTCGACTTTATAACTGGTATATGTATGACTTACATTTCATAAACGATTATAATTTCAGGTTGCACAACACTAATTATTTTCACTATATATTCTCACCAAAATTACACGGGTAGAGTGTTTAAAACAAACTTCTGGGAAAATCCCTCTTTGAAACTTTTAAAACAATACTTCCTAAACAATTTAGTAGCAAAAAAAACACAGCCATCCACAAAGACACGAGAGTTTGTTTACATCAAAGTTACACATGTGCTTGAAAATCACATCTAAGCCTTTTCATCCCCCTGACGAAACAGCTGGCATCAAAAATTCAAGTGACCTCGTATTTTTACAAAAGTGGTAAAATCAGGTATTTTATACGTTGTTTTTCATCTCATAAAAAGTACAGTCCTTGTCGCTGGCGGAAAACCCCTAAAATCGACGGGGAATTCGGGAATTGTTTTCCCCTCAAACATGTTTAACGTGAACCTTCGGGAAAATAGTGTTTTTCGACCTGAATACAAATTATATCAAGGAGTCGAATAAATCAATGTACGAGTTACCTAATAAATCGACTGTTACTATATATACGAATGATTTAAAACGGTGAAATAAGGCCATTGTACGAATTACTATAAAATGTATCATTTATTTAGGTAAGTCATACATAATATCATCCGACTTTATAACTGTTATATATATACGACTTACCTTAATTAAACGATTATTATTGAGTACAAATTATCTAAAGAGTCGAATAAATATATGTACGAGTTACCTAATAAATCGACTGTTACTATGTATGAATTAATTTAAAAGGTCGAAAAGGATAATGATTGAATTAATATAAAATGTACCATTTATTTAGGTAATTTATACATGATATCATTCGACTTTATAACTGTTATATGTACGACTTACCTTAATTAAACGATTATTATTGAGTACAAATTATCTAAAGAGTCGAATAAATATCTGTACGAGTTACCTAATAAATCGACTGTTACTATGTATGAATTAATTAAAAAGGTCGAAAAGGATAATGATTGAATTAATATAAAATGTACCATTTATTTAGGTAATTTATACATGATATCATTCGACTTTATAACTGTTATATGTACGACTTACCTTAATTAAACGATTATCATTGAGTACAAATTATCTAAAGTAGTCGAATAAATATATGTACGAGTTACCTAATAAATCGACTGTTACTATGTATGAATTAATTAAAAAGGTCGAAAAGGATAATGATTGAATTAATATAAAATGTACCATTTATTTAGGTAATTTATACATGATATCATTCGACTTTATAACTGTTATATGTACGACTTACCTTAATTAAACGATTATTATTAAGTACAAATTATCTAAAAGAGTCGAATGAAATTATGTACGCGTTACCTAATACATTGACTATGATGTACAAATTTTCTAAATGGCCGAATACTATTATGTTTAAGTTACCCAATAAATCGACTGTAATTATTAACGAATTATCTTAAACGGTCGAATAGTATAATGTACGAATTGCTTTAAAATGTACGATTTATTTAAGTAACTCATACACGATATTATTCGACTTTATGAATGGTATATGTACGACTTACCTTTAATGAACGATTATTATTTCAGGTTGGACAACAATATTAATTTTTACTATATATTCTCACCAACATTACGCAATTTCAGACACGGGTAGCGAGTTTAAAACAAACTTCTGGGAAAATCCCTTTTTGAAACTTTTAAAACAATACTTCCTAAACAATTTAGTAGCAAAAAGCACACAGCCATCCACAAAGACACGAGAGTTTGTTTACATCAAAGTTACACATGTGCTTGAAAATCACATCCAAGCCTTTTCATCCCCCTGTCAAAACAGCTGGCATCAAAAATTCAAGTGACCTCGTATTTCTACAAAAGTGGTAAAATCAGGCATTTCACACGTTGTTTTTCATCTCATAAAAAGTACAGTCCTTGTCGCTGGCGGAAAACCCCTAAAATGGACGGGATATTCGGGAATTTTTTTCCCCTCAAACATGTTTTAACGTGAATCTTCGGGAAAATAGTGTTTTTTTGACCAGAATACGAATTATATAAAGGAGTCGAATAAATAAATGTACGAGTTACCTAATAAATTGACTGTTATCATATACGAATGATTTAAAACCATCAAATAGGATAATATACGAATTACTATAAAATGTTTCATTTATTTAGGTAAGTCATACATGATATCATTCGATTTTATAACTGTTATATATATATATATACGACTTACCTTAGTTTGTACTTAATAATAATT
The DNA here is from genome assembly GCA_033439105.1 of Magallana nippona. Lineage (NCBI taxonomy): Eukaryota > Metazoa > Mollusca > Bivalvia > Ostreida > Ostreidae > Magallana > Magallana nippona. The sequence goes on from CM065926.1 coordinate 16,904,193, forward strand.
GTTTAATTATCTTAAGGAGTCGAATGAAACTATGTACGCGTTACCTAATAAATCGACCATTAGGTACGAATTTTCTAAATGGCCGAATACTATTAGGTTCAAGTTACCCAATAATTCGACTGTAATTATGAACGAATTATCTTAAACGGTCGAATAAGATAATGTACGAATTGCTTAAAAGTCTACGATTTATTTAAGTAACTCATACATGATATTACTCGACTTTATAACTGGTATATGTATGACTTACATTTCATAAACGATTATAATTTCAGGTTGCACAACACTAATTATTTTCACTATATATTCTCACCAAAATTACACGGGTAGAGTGTTTAAAACAAACTTCTGGGAAAATCCCTCTTTGAAACTTTTAAAACAATACTTCCTAAACAATTTAGTAGCAAAAAAAACACAGCCATCCACAAAGACACGAGAGTTTGTTTACATCAAAGTTACACATGTGCTTGAAAATCACATCTAAGCCTTTTCATCCCCCTGACGAAACAGCTGGCATCAAAAATTCAAGTGACCTCGTATTTTTACAAAAGTGGTAAAATCAGGTATTTTATACGTTGTTTTTCATCTCATAAAAAGTACAGTCCTTGTCGCTGGCGGAAAACCCCTAAAATCGACGGGGAATTCGGGAATTGTTTTCCCCTCAAACATGTTTAACGTGAACCTTCGGGAAAATAGTGTTTTTCGACCTGAATACAAATTATATCAAGGAGTCGAATAAATAAATGTACGAGTTACCTAATAAATCGACTGTTACTATATATACGAATGATTTAAAACGGTGAAATAAGGCCATTGTACGAATTACTATAAAATGTATCATTTATTTAGGTAAGTCATACATAATATCATCCGACTTTATAACTGTTATATATATACGACTTACCTTAATTAAACGATTATTATTGAGTACAAATTATCTAAAGAGTCGAATAAATATATGTACGAGTTACCTAATAAATCGACTGTTACTATGTATGAATTAATTTAAAAGGTCGAAAAGGATAATGATTGAATTAATATAAAATGTACCATTTATTTAGGTAATTTATACATGATATCATTCGACTTTATAACTGTTATATGTACGACTTACCTTAATTAAACGATTATTATTGAGTACAAATTATCTAAAGAGTCGAATAAATATCTGTACGAGTTACCTAATAAATCGACTGTTACTATGTATGAATTAATTAAAAAGGTCGAAAAGGATAATGATTGAATTAATATAAAATGTACCATTTATTTAGGTAATTTATACATGATATCATTCGACTTTATAACTGTTATATGTACGACTTACCTTAATTAAACGATTATCATTGAGTACAAATTATCTAAAGTAGTCGAATAAATATATGTACGAGTTACCTAATAATTCGACTGTTACTATGTATGAATTAATTAAAAAGGTCGAAAAGGATAATGATTGAATTAATATAAAATGTACCATTTATTTAGGTAATTTATACATGATATCATTCGATTTTATAACTGTTATATGTACGACTTACCTTAATTAAACGATTATTATTAAGTACAAATTATCTAAAAGAGTCGAATGAAATTATGTACGCGTTACCTAATACATTGACTATGATGTACAAATTTTCTAAATGGCCGAATACTATTATGTTTAAGTTACCCAATAAATCGACTGTAATTATTAACGAATTATCTTAAACGGTCGAATAGTATAATGTACGAATTGCTTTAAAATGTACGATTTATTTAAGTAACTCATACACGATATTATTCGACTTTATGAATGGTATATGTACGACTTACCTTTAATGAACGATTATTATTTCAGGTTGGACAACAATATTAATTTTTACTATATATTCTCACCAACATTACGCAATTTCAGACACGGGTAGCGAGTTTAAAACAAACTTCTGGGAAAATCCCTTTTTGAAACTTTTAAAACAATACTTCCTAAACAATTTAGTAGCAAAAAGCACACAGCCATCCACAAAGACACGAGAGTTTGTTTACATCAAAGTTACACATGTGCTTGAAAATCACATCCAAGCCTTTTCATCCCCCTGTCAAAACAGCTGGCATCAAAAATTCAAGTGACCTCGTATTTCTACAAAAGTGGTAAAATCAGGCATTTCACACGTTGTTTTTCATCTCATAAAAAGTACAGTCCTTGTCGCTGGCGGAAAACCCCTAAAATGGACGGGATATTCGGGAATTTTTTTCCCCTCAAACATGTTTTAACGTGAATCTTCGGGAAAATAGTGTTTTTCGACCAGAATACGAATTATATAAAGGAGTCGAATAAATAAATGTACGAGTTACCTAATAAATTGACTGTTATCATATACGAATGATTTAAAACCATCAAATAGGATAATATACGAATTACTATAAAATGTTTCATTTATTTAGGTAAGTCATACATGATATCATTCGATTTTATAACTGTTATATATATATATATACGACTTACCTTAGTTTGTACTTAATAATAATTGTTTAATTATCTTAAGGAGTCGAATGAAACTATGTACGCGTTACCTAATAAATCGACCATTAGGTACGAATTTTCTAAATGGCCGAATACTATTAGGTTCAAGTTACCCAATAATTCGACTGTAATTATGAACGAATTATCTTAAACGGTCGAATAAGATAATGTACGAATTGCTTAAAAGTCTACGATTTATTTAAGTAACTCATACATGATATTACTCGACTTTATAACTGGTATATGTATGACTTACATTTCATAAACGATTATAATTTCAGGTTGCACAACACTAATTATTTTCACTATATATTCTCACCAAAATTACACGGGTAGAGTGTTTAAAACAAACTTCTGGGAAAATCCCTCTTTGAAACTTTTAAAACAATACTTCCTAAACAATTTAGTAGCAAAAAAAACACAGCCATCCACAAAGACACGAGAGTTTGTTTACATCAAAGTTACACATGTGCTTGAAAATCACATCTAAGCCTTTTCATCCCCCTGACGAAACAGCTGGCATCAAAAATTCAAGTGACCTCGTATTTTTACAAAAGTAGTAAAATCAGGTATTTTAGACGTTGTTTTTCATCTCATAAAAAGTACAGTCCTTGTCGCTGGCGGAAAACCCTAAAATCGACGGGGAATTCGGGAATTGTTTTCCCCTCAAACATGTTTTAACGTGAACCTTCGGGAAAATAGTGTTTTTCGACCTGAATACAAATTATATCAAGGAGTCGAATAAATAAATGTACGAGTTACCTAATAAATCGACTGTTACTATATATACGAATGATTTAAAACGGTGAAATAAGGCCATTGTACGAATTACTATAAAATGTATCATTTATTTAGGTAAGTCATACATAATATCATCCGACTTTATAACTGTTATATATATACGACTTACCTTAATTAAACGATTATTATTGAGTACAAATTATCTAAAGAGTCGAATAAATATATGTACGAGTTACCTAATAAATCGACTGTTACTATGTATGAATTAATTTAAAAGGTCGAAAAGGATAATGATTGAATTAATATAAAATGTACCATTTATTTAGGTAATTTATACATGATATCATTCGACTTTATAACTGTTATATGTACGACTTACCTTAATTAAACGATTATTATTGAGTACAAATTATCTAAAGAGTCGAATAAATATATGTACGAGTTACCTAATAAATCGACTGTTACTATGTATGAATTAATTAAAAAGGTCGAAAAGGATAATGATTGAATTAATATAAAATGTACCATTTATTTAGGTAATTTATACATGATATCATTCGACTTTATAACTGTTATATGTACGACTTACCTTAATTAAACGATTATCATTGAGTACAAATTATCTAAAGTAGTCGAATAAATATATGTACGAGTTACCTAATAAATCGACTGTTACTATGTATGAATTAATTAAAAAGGTCGAAAAGGATAATGATTGAATTAATATAAAATGTACCATTTATTTAGGTAATTTATACATGATATCATTCGACTTTATAACTGTTATATGTACGACTTACCTTAATTAAACGATTATTATTAAGTACAAATTATCTAAAAGAGTCGAATGAAATTATGTACGCGTTACCTAATACATTGACTATGATGTACAAATTTTCTAAATGGCCGAATACTATTATGTTTAAGTTACCCAATAAATCGACTGTAATTATTAACGAATTATCTTAAACGGTCGAATAGTATAATGTACGAATTGCTTTAAAATGTACGATTTATTTAAGTAACTCATACACGATATTATTCGACTTTATGAATGGTATATGTACGACTTACCTTTAATGAACGATTATTATTTCAGGTTGGACAACAATATTAATTTTTACTATATATTCTCACCAACATTACGCAATTTCAGACACGGGTAGCGAGTTTAAAACAAACTTCTGGGAAAATCCCTTTTTGAAACTTTTAAAACAATACTTCCTAAACAATTTAGTAGCAAAAAGCACACAGCCATCCACAAAGACACGAGAGTTTGTTTACATCAAAGTTACACATGTGCTTGAAAATCACATCCAAGCCTTTTCATCCCCCTGTCAAAACAGCTGGCATCAAAAATTCAAGTGACCTCGTATTTCTACAAAAGTGGTAAAATCAGGCATTTCACACGTTGTTTTTCATCTCATAAAAAGTACAGTCCTTGTCGCTGGCGGAAAACCCCTAAAATGGACGGGATATTCGGGAATTTTTTTCCCCTCAAACATGTTTTAACGTGAATCTTCGGGAAAATAGTGTTTTTCGACCAGAATACGAATTATATAAAGGAGTCGAATAAATAAATGTACGAGTTACCTAATAAATTGACTGTTATCATATACGAATGATTTAAAACCATCAAATAGGATAATATACGAATTACTATAAAATGTTTCATTTATTTAGGTAAGTCATACATGATATCATTCGATTTTATAACTGTTATATATATATATATACGACTTACCTTAGTTTGTACTTAATAATAATTGTTTAATTATCTTAAGGAGTCGAATGAAACTATGTACGCGTTACCTAATAAATCGACCATTAGGTACGAATTTTCTAAATGGCCGAATACTATTAGGTTCAAGTTACCCAATAATTCGACTGTAATTATGAACGAATTATCTTAAACGGTCGAATAAGATAATGTACGAATTGCTTAAAAGTCTACGATTTATTTAAGTAACTCATACATGATATTACTCGACTTTATAACTGGTATATGTATGACTTACATTTCATAAACGATTATAATTTCAGGTTGCACAACACTAATTATTTTCACTATATATTCTCACCAAAATTACACGGGTAGAGTGTTTAAAACAAACTTCTGGGAAAATCCCTCTTTGAAACTTTTAAAACAATACTTCCTAAACAATTTAGTAGCAAAAAAAACACAGCCATCCACAAAGACACGAGAGTTTGTTTACATCAAAGTTACACATGTGCTTGAAAATCACATCTAAGCCTTTTCATCCCCCTGACGAAACAGCTGGCATCAAAAATTCAAGTGACCTCGTATTTTTACAAAAGTGGTAAAATCAGGTATTTTATACGTTGTTTTTCATCTCATAAAAAGTACAGTCCTTGTCGCTGGCGGAAAACCCCTAAAATCGACGGGGAATTCGGGAATTGTTTTCCCCTCAAACATGTTTAACGTGAACCTTCGGGAAAATAGTGTTTTTCGACCTGAATACAAATTATATCAAGGAGTCGAATAAATAAATGTACGAGTTACCTAATAAATCGACTGTTACTATATATACGAATGATTTAAAACGGTGAAATAAGGCCATTGTACGAATTACTATAAAATGTATCATTTATTTAGGTAAGTCATACATAATATCATCCGACTTTATAACTGTTATATATATACGACTTACCTTAATTAAACGATTATTATTGAGTACAAATTATCTAAAGAGTCGAATAAATATATGTACGAGTTACCTAATAAATCGACTGTTACTATGTATGAATTAATTTAAAAGGTCGAAAAGGATAATGATTGAATTAATATAAAATGTACCATTTATTTAGGTAATTTATACATGATATCATTCGACTTTATAACTGTTATATGTACGACTTACCTTAATTAAACGATTATTATTGAGTACAAATTATCTAAAGAGTCGAATAAATATCTGTACGAGTTACCTAATAAATCGACTGTTACTATGTATGAATTAATTAAAAAGGTCGAAAAGGATAATGATTGAATTAATATAAAATGTACCATTTATTTAGGTAATTTATACATGATATCATTCGACTTTATAACTGTTATATGTACGACTTACCTTAATTAAACGATTATCATTGAGTACAAATTATCTAAAGTAGTCGAATAAATATATGTACGAGTTACCTAATAATTCGACTGTTACTATGTATGAATTAATTAAAAAGGTCGAAAAGGATAATGATTGAATTAATATAAAATGTACCATTTATTTAGGTAATTTATACATGATATCATTCGATTTTATAACTGTTATATGTACGACTTACCTTAATTAAACGATTATTATTAAGTACAAATTATCTAAAAGAGTCGAATGAAATTATGTACGCGTTACCTAATACATTGACTATGATGTACAAATTTTCTAAATGGCCGAATACTATTATGTTTAAGTTACCCAATAAATCGACTGTAATTATTAACGAATTATCTTAAACGGTCGAATAGTATAATGTACGAATTGCTTTAAAATGTACGATTTATTTAAGTAACTCATACACGATATTATTCGACTTTATGAATGGTATATGTACGACTTACCTTTAATGAACGATTATTATTTCAGGTTGGACAACAATATTAATTTTTACTATATATTCTCACCAACATTACGCAATTTCAGACACGGGTAGCGAGTTTAAAACAAACTTCTGGGAAAATCCCTTTTTGAAACTTTTAAAACAATACTTCCTAAACAATTTAGTAGCAAAAAGCACACAGCCATCCACAAAGACACGAGAGTTTGTTTACATCAAAGTTACACATGTGCTTGAAAATCACATCCAAGCCTTTTCATCCCCCTGTCAAAACAGCTGGCATCAAAAATTCAAGTGACCTCGTATTTCTACAAAAGTGGTAAAATCAGGCATTTCACACGTTGTTTTTCATCTCATAAAAAGTACAGTCCTTGTCGCTGGCGGAAAACCCCTAAAATGGACGGGATATTCGGGAATTTTTTTCCCCTCAAACATGTTTTAACGTGAATCTTCGGGAAAATAGTGTTTTTCGACCAGAATACGAATTATATAAAGGAGTCGAATAAATAAATGTACGAGTTACCTAATAAATTGACTGTTATCATATACGAATGATTTAAAACCATCAAATAGGATAATATACGAATTACTATAAAATGTTTCATTTATTTAGGTAAGTCATACATGATATCATTCGATTTTATAACTGTTATATATATATATATACGACTTACCTTAGTTTGTACTTAATAATAATTGTTTAATTATCTTAAGGAGTCGAATGAAACTATGTACGCGTTACCTAATAAATCGACCATTAGGTACGAATTTTCTAAATGGCCGAATACTATTAGGTTCAAGTTACCCAATAATTCGACTGTAATTATGAACGAATTATCTTAAACGGTCGAATAAGATAATGTACGAATTGCTTAAAAGTCTACGATTTATTTAAGTAACTCATACATGATATTACTCGACTTTATAACTGGTATATGTATGACTTACATTTCATAAACGATTATAATTTCAGGTTGCACAACACTAATTATTTTCACTATATATTCTCACCAAAATTACACGGGTAGAGTGTTTAAAACAAACTTCTGGGAAAATCCCTCTTTGAAACTTTTAAAACAATACTTCCTAAACAATTTAGTAGCAAAAAAAACACAGCCATCCACAAAGACACGAGAGTTTGTTTACATCAAAGTTACACATGTGCTTGAAAATCACATCTAAGCCTTTTCATCCCCCTGACGAAACAGCTGGCATCAAAAATTCAAGTGACCTCGTATTTTTACAAAAGTAGTAAAATCAGGTATTTTAGACGTTGTTTTTCATCTCATAAAAAGTACAGTCCTTGTCGCTGGCGGAAAACCCTAAAATCGACGGGGAATTCGGGAATTGTTTTCCCCTCAAACATGTTTTAACGTGAACCTTCGGGAAAATAGTGTTTTTCGACCTGAATACAAATTATATCAAGGAGTCGAATAAATAAATGTACGAGTTACCTAATAAATCGACTGTTACTATATATACGAATGATTTAAAACGGTGAAATAAGGCCATTGTACGAATTACTATAAAATGTATCATTTATTTAGGTAAGTCATACATAATATCATCCGACTTTATAACTGTTATATATATACGACTTACCTTAATTAAACGATTATTATTGAGTACAAATTATCTAAAGAGTCGAATAAATATATGTACGAGTTACCTAATAAATCGACTGTTACTATGTATGAATTAATTTAAAAGGTCGAAAAGGATAATGATTGAATTAATATAAAATGTACCATTTATTTAGGTAATTTATACATGATATCATTCGACTTTATAACTGTTATATGTACGACTTACCTTAATTAAACGATTATTATTGAGTACAAATTATCTAAAGAGTCGAATAAATATATGTACGAGTTACCTAATAAATCGACTGTTACTATGTATGAATTAATTAAAAAGGTCGAAAAGGATAATGATTGAATTAATATAAAATGTACCATTTATTTAGGTAATTTATACATGATATCATTCGACTTTATAACTGTTATATGTACGACTTACCTTAATTAAACGATTATCATTGAGTACAAATTATCTAAAGTAGTCGAATAAATATATGTACGAGTTACCTAATAAATCGACTGTTACTATGTATGAATTAATTAAAAAGGTCGAAAAGGATAATGATTGAATTAATATAAAATGTACCATTTATTTAGGTAATTTATACATGATATCATTCGACTTTATAACTGTTATATGTACGACTTACCTTAATTAAACGATTATTATTAAGTACAAATTATCTAAAAGAGTCGAATGAAATTATGTACGCGTTACCTAATACATTGACTATGATGTACAAATTTTCTAAATGGCCGAATACTATTATGTTTAAGTTACCCAATAAATCGACTGTAATTATTAACGAATTATCTTAAACGGTCGAATAGTATAATGTACGAATTGCTTTAAAATGTACGATTTATTTAAGTAACTCATACACGATATTATTCGACTTTATGAATGGTATATGTACGACTTACCTTTAATGAACGATTATTATTTCAGGTTGGACAACAATATTAATTTTTACTATATATTCTCACCAACATTACGCAATTTCAGACACGGGTAGCGAGTTTAAAACAAACTTCTGGGAAAATCCCTTTTTGAAACTTTTAAAACAATACTTCCTAAACAATTTAGTAGCAAAAAGCACACAGCCATCCACAAAGACACGAGAGTTTGTTTACATCAAAGTTACACATGTGCTTGAAAATCACATCCAAGCCTTTTCATCCCCCTGTCAAAACAGCTGGCATCAAAAATTCAAGTGACCTCGTATTTCTACAAAAGTGGTAAAATCAGGCATTTCACACGTTGTTTTTCATCTCATAAAAAGTACAGTCCTTGTCGCTGGCGGAAAACCCCTAAAATGGACGGGATATTCGGGAATTTTTTTCCCCTCAAACATGTTTTAACGTGAATCTTCGGGAAAATAGTGTTTTTCGACCAGAATACGAATTATATAAAGGAGTCGAATAAATAAATGTACGAGTTACCTAATAAATTGACTGTTATCATATACGAATGATTTAAAACCATCAAATAGGATAATATACGAATTACTATAAAATGTTTCATTTATTTAGGTAAGTCATACATGATATCATTCGATTTTATAACTGTTATATATATATATATACGACTTACCTTAGTTTGTACTTAATAATAATTGTTTAATTATCTTAAGGAGTCGAATGAAACTATGTACGCGTTACCTAATAAATCGACCATTAGGTACGAATTTTCTAAATGGCCGAATACTATTAGGTTCAAGTTACCCAATAATTCGACTGTAATTATGAACGAATTATCTTAAACGGTCGAATAAGATAATGTACGAATTGCTTAAAAGTCTACGATTTATTTAAGTAACTCATACATGATATTACTCGACTTTATAACTGGTATATGTATGACTTACATTTCATAAACGATTATAATTTCAGGTTGCACAACACTAATTATTTTCACTATATATTCTCACCAAAATTACACGGGTAGAGTGTTTAAAACAAACTTCTGGGAAAATCCCTCTTTGAAACTTTTAAAACAATACTTCCTAAACAATTTAGTAGCAAAAAAAACACAGCCATCCACAAAGACACGAGAGTTTGTTTACATCAAAGTTACACATGTGCTTGAAAATCACATCTAAGCCTTTTCATCCCCCTGACGAAACAGCTGGCATCAAAAATTCAAGTGACCTCGTATTTTTACAAAAGTGGTAAAATCAGGTATTTTATACGTTGTTTTTCATCTCATAAAAAGTACAGTCCTTGTCGCTGGCGGAAAACCCCTAAAATCGACGGGGAATTCGGGAATTGTTTTCCCCTCAAACATGTTTAACGTGAACCTTCGGGAAAATAGTGTTTTTCGACCTGAATACAAATTATATCAAGGAGTCGAATAAATAAATGTACGAGTTACCTAATAAATCGACTGTTACTATATATACGAATGATTTAAAACGGTGAAATAAGGCCATTGTACGAATTACTATAAAATGTATCATTTATTTAGGTAAGTCATACATAATATCATCCGACTTTATAACTGTTATATATATACGACTTACCTTAATTAAACGATTATTATTGAGTACAAATTATCTAAAGAGTCGAATAAATATATGTACGAGTTACCTAATAAATCGACTGTTACTATGTATGAATTAATTTAAAAGGTCGAAAAGGATAATGATTGAATTAATATAAAATGTACCATTTATTTAGGTAATTTATACATGATATCATTCGACTTTATAACTGTTATATGTACGACTTACCTTAATTAAACGATTATTATTGAGTACAAATTATCTAAAGAGTCGAATAAATATCTGTACGAGTTACCTAATAAATCGACTGTTACTATGTATGAATTAATTAAAAAGGTCGAAAAGGATAATGATTGAATTAATATAAAATGTACCATTTATTTAGGTAATTTATACATGATATCATTCGACTTTATAACTGTTATATGTACGACTTACCTTAATTAAACGATTATCATTGAGTACAAATTATCTAAAGTAGTCGAATAAATATATGTACGAGTTACCTAATAAATCGACTGTTACTATGTATGAATTAATTAAAAAGGTCGAAAAGGATAATGATTGAATTAATATAAAATGTACCATTTATTTAGGTAATTTATACATGATATCATTCGACTTTATAACTGTTATATGTACGACTTACCTTAATTAAACGATTATTATTAAGTACAAATTATCTAAAAGAGTCGAATGAAATTATGTACGCGTTACCTAATACATTGACTATGATGTACAAATTTTCTAAATGGCCGAATACTATTATGTTTAAGTTACCCAATAAATCGACTGTAATTATTAACGAATTATCTTAAACGGTCGAATAGTATAATGTACGAATTGCTTTAAAATGTACGATTTATTTAAGTAACTCATACACGATATTATTCGACTTTATGAATGGTATATGTACGACTTACCTTTAATGAACGATTATTATTTCAGGTTGGACAACAATATTAATTTTTACTATATATTCTCACCAACATTACGCAATTTCAGACACGGGTAGCGAGTTTAAAACAAACTTCTGGGAAAATCCCTTTTTGAAACTTTTAAAACAATACTTCCTAAACAATTTAGTAGCAAAAAGCACACAGCCATCCACAAAGACACGAGAGTTTGTTTACATCAAAGTTACACATGTGCTTGAAAATCACATCCAAGCCTTTTCATCCCCCTGTCAAAACAGCTGGCATCAAAAATTCAAGTGACCTCGTATTTCTACAAAAGTGGTAAAATCAGGCATTTCACACGTTGTTTTTCATCTCATAAAAAGTACAGTCCTTGTCGCTGGCGGAAAACCCCTAAAATGGACGGGATATTCGGGAATTTTTTTCCCCTCAAACATGTTTTAACGTGAATCTTCGGGAAAATAGTGTTTTTCGACCAGAATACGAATTATATAAAGGAGTCGAATAAATAAATGTACGAGTTACCTAATAAATTGACTGTTATCATATACGAATGATTTAAAACCATCAAATAGGATAATATACGAATTACTATAAAATGTTTCATTTATTTAGGTAAGTCATACATGATATCATTCGATTTTATAACTGTTATATATATATATATACGACTTACCTTAGTTTGTACTTAATAATAATTGTTTAATTATCTTAAGGAGTCGAATGAAACTATGTACGCGTTACCTAATAAATCGACCATTAGGTACGAATTTTCTAAATGGCCGAATACTATTAGGTTCAAGTTACCCAATAATTCGACTGTAATTATGAACGAATTATCTTAAACGGTCGAATAAGATAATGTACGAATTGCTTAAAAGTCTACGATTTATTTAAGTAACTCATACATGATATTACTCGACTTTATAACTGGTATATGTATGACTTACATTTCATAAACGATTATAATTTCAGGTTGCACAACACTAATTATTTTCACTATATATTCTCACCAAAATTACACGGGTAGAGTGTTTAAAACAAACTTCTGGGAAAATCCCTCTTTGAAACTTTTAAAACAATACTTCCTAAACAATTTAGTAGCAAAAAAAACACAGCCATCCACAAAGACACGAGAGTTTGTTTACATCAAAGTTACACATGTGCTTGAAAATCACATCTAAGCCTTTTCATCCCCCTGACGAAACAGCTGGCATCAAAAATTCAAGTGACCTCGTATTTTTACAAAAGTAGTAAAATCAGGTATTTTAGACGTTGTTTTTTCATCTCATAAAAAGTACAGTCCTTGTCGCTGGCGGAAAACCCTAAAATCGACGGGGAATTCGGGAATTGTTTTCCCCTCAAACATGTTTTAACGTGAACCTTCGGGAAAATAGTGTTTTTCGACCTGAATACAAATTATATCAAGGAGTCGAATAAATAATGTACGAGTTACCTAATAAATCGACTGTTACTATATATACGAATGATTTAAAACGGTGAAATAAGGCCATTGTACGAATTACTATAAAATGTATCATTTATTTAGGTAAGTCATACATAATATCATCCGACTTTATAACTGTTATATATATACGACTTACCTTAATTAAACGATTATTATTGAGTACAAATTATCTAAAGAGTCGAATAAATATATGTACGAGTTACCTAATAAATCGACTGTTACTATGTATGAATTAATTTAAAAGGTCGAAAAGGATAATGATTGAATTAATATAAAATGTACCATTTATTTAGGTAATTTATACATAATATCATCCGACTTTATAACTGTTATATATATACGACTTACCTTAATTAAACGATTATTATTGAATACAAATTTTCTAAAGAGTCGAATAAATATATGTACGAGTTACCTAATAAATCGACTGTTACTATGTATGAATTAATTAAAAAGGTCGAAAAGGATAATGATTGAATTAATATAAAATGTACCATTTATTTAGGTAATTTATACATGATATCATTCGACTTTATAACTGTTATATGTACGACTTACCTTAATTAAACGATTATCATTGAGTACAAATTATCTAAAGTAGTCGAATAAATATATGTACGAGTTACCTAATAAATCGACTGTTACTATGTATGAATTAATTAAAAAGGTCGAAAAGGATAATGATTGAATTAATATAAAATGTACCATTTATTTAGGTAATTTATACATGATATCATTCGACTTTATAACTGTTATATGTACGACTTACCTTAATTAAACGATTATTATTAAGTACAAATTATCTAAAAGAGTCGAATGAAATTATGTACGCGTTACCTAATACATTGACTATGATGTACAAATTTTCTAAATGGCCGAATACTATTATGTTTAAGTTACCCAATAAATCGACTGTAATTATTAACGAATTATCTTAAACGGTCGAATAGTATAATGTACGAATTGCTTTAAAATGTACGATTTATTTAAGTAACTCATACACGATATTATTCGACTTTATGAATGGTATATGTACGACTTACCTTTAATGAACGATTATTATTTCAGGTTGGACAACAATATTAATTTTTACTATATATTCTCACCAACATTACGCAATTTCAGACACGGGTAGCGAGTTTAAAACAAACTTCTGGGAAAATCCCTTTTTGAAACTTTTAAAACAATACTTCCTAAACAATTTAGTAGCAAAAAGCACACAGCCATCCACAAAGACACGAGAGTTTGTTTACATCAAAGTTACACATGTGCTTGAAAATCACATCCAAGCCTTTTCATCCCCCTGTCAAAACAGCTGGCATCAAAAATTCAAGTGACCTCGTATTTCTACAAAAGTGGTAAAATCAGGCATTTCACACGTTGTTTTTCATCTCATAAAAAGTACAGTCCTTGTCGCTGGCGGAAAACCCCTAAAATGGACGGGATATTCGGGAATTTTTTTCCCCTCAAACATGTTTTAACGTGAATCTTCGGGAAAATAGTGTTTTTCGACCAGAATACGAATTATATAAAGGAGTCGAATAAATAAATGTACGAGTTACCTAATAAATTGACTGTTATCATATACGAATGATTTAAAACCATCAAATAGGATAATATACGAATTACTATAAAATGTTTCATTTATTTAGGTAAGTCATACATGATATCATTCGATTTTATAACTGTTATATATATATATATACGACTTACCTTAGTTTGTACTTAATAATAATTGTTTAATTATCTTAAGGAGTCGAATGAAACTATGTACGCGTTACCTAATAAATCGACCATTAGGTACGAATTTTCTAAATGGCCGAATACTATTAGGTTCAAGTTACCCAATAATTCGACTGTAATTATGAACGAATTATCTTAAACGGTCGAATAAGATAATGTACGAATTGCTTAAAAGTCTACGATTTATTTAAGTAACTCATACATGATATTACTCGACTTTATAACTGGTATATGTATGACTTACATTTCATAAACGATTATAATTTCAGGTTGCACAACACTAATTATTTTCACTATATATTCTCACCAAAATTACACGGGTAGAGTGTTTAAAACAAACTTCTGGGAAAATCCCTCTTTGAAACTTTTAAAACAATACTTCCTAAACAATTTAGTAGCAAAAAAAACACAGCCATCCACAAAGACACGAGAGTTTGTTTACATCAAAGTTACACATGTGCTTGAAAATCACATCTAAGCCTTTTCATCCCCCTGACGAAACAGCTGGCATCAAAAATTCAAGTGACCTCGTATTTTTACAAAAGTAGTAAAATCAGGTATTTTAGACGTTGTTTTTCATCTCATAAAAAGTACAGTCCTTGTCGCTGGCGGAAAACCCTAAAATCGACGGGGAATTCGGGAATTGTTTTCCCCTCAAACATGTTTTAACGTGAACCTTCGGGAAAATAGTGTTTTTCGACCTGAATACAAATTATATCAAGGAGTCGAATAAATAAATGTACGAGTTACCTAATAAATCGACTGTTACTATATATACGAATGATTTAAAACGGTGAAATAAGGCCATTGTACGAATTACTATAAAATGTATCATTTATTTAGGTAAGTCATACATAATATCATCCGACTTTATAACTGTTATATATATACGACTTACCTTAATTAAACGATTATTATTGAGTACAAATTATCTAAAGAGTCGAATAAATATATGTACGAGTTACCTAATAAATCGACTGTTACTATGTATGAATTAATTTAAAAGGTCGAAAAGGATAATGATTGAATTAATATAAAATGTACCATTTATTTAGGTAATTTATACATGATATCATTCGACTTTATAACTGTTATATGTACGACTTACCTTAATTAAACGATTATTATTGAGTACAAATTATCTAAAGAGTCGAATAAATATATGTACGAGTTTCCTAATAAATCGACTGTTACTATGTATGAATTAATTAAAAAGGTCGAAAAGGATAATGATTGAATTAATATAAAATGTACCATTTATTTAGGTAATTTATACATGATATCATTCGACTTTATAACTGTTATATGTACGACTTACCTTAATTAAACGATTATTATTAAGTACAAATTATCTAAAAGAGTCGAATGAAATTATGTACGCGTTACCTAATACATTGACTATGATGTACAAATTTTCTAAATGGCCGAATACTATTATGTTTAAGTTACCCAATAAATCGACTGTAATTATTAACGAATTATCTTAAACGGTCGAATAGTATAATGTACGAATTGCTTTAAAATGTACGATTTATTTAAGTAACTCATACACGATATTATTCGACTTTATGAATGGTATATGTACGACTTACCTTTAATGAACGATTATTATTTCAGGTTGGACAACAATATTAATTTTTACTATATATTCTCACCAACATTACGCAATTTCAGACACGGGTAGCGAGTTTAAAACAAACTTCTGGGAAAATCCCTTTTTGAAACTTTTAAAACAATACTTCCTAAACAATTTAGTAGCAAAAAGCACACAGCCATCCACAAAGACACGAGAGTTTGTTTACATCAAAGTTACACATGTGCTTGAAAATCACATCCAAGCCTTTTCATCCCCCTGTCAAAACAGCTGGCATCAAAAATTCAAGTGACCTCGTATTTCTACAAAAGTGGTAAAATCAGGCATTTCACACGTTGTTTTTCATCTCATAAAAAGTACAGTCCTTGTCGCTGGCGGAAAACCCCTAAAATGGACGGGATATTCGGGAATTTTTTTCCCCTCAAACATGTTTTAACGTGAATCTTCGGGAAAATAGTGTTTTTCGACCAGAATACGAATTATATAAAGGAGTCGAATAAATAAATGTACGAGTTACCTAATAAATTGACTGTTATCATATACGAATGATTTAAAACCATCAAATAGGATAATATACGAATTACTATAAAATGTTTCATTTATTTAGGTAAGTCATACATGATATCATTCGATTTTATAACTGTTATATATATATATACGACTTACCTTAGTTTGTACTTAATAATAATTGTTTAATTATCTTAAGGAGTCGAATGAAACTATGTACGCGTTACCTAATAAATCGACCATTAGGTACGAATTTTCTAAATGGCCGAATACTATTAGGTTCAAGTTACCCAATAATTCGACTGTAATTATGAACGAATTATCTTAAACGGTCGAATAAGATAATGTACGAATTGCTTAAAAGTCTACGATTTATTTAAGTAACTCATACATGATATTACTCGACTTTATAACTGGTATATGTATGACTTACATTTCATAAACGATTATAATTTCAGGTTGCACAACACTAATTATTTTCACTATATATTCTCACCAAAATTACACGGGTAGAGTGTTTAAAACAAACTTCTGGGAAAATCCCTCTTTGAAACTTTTAAAACAATACTTCCTAAACAATTTAGTAGCAAAAAAAACACAGCCATCCACAAAGACACGAGAGTTTGTTTACATCAAAGTTACACATGTGCTTGAAAATCACATCTAAGCCTTTTCATCCCCCTGACGAAACAGCTGGCATCAAAAATTCAAGTGACCTCGTATTTTTACAAAAGTGGTAAAATCAGGTATTTTATACGTTGTTTTTCATCTCATAAAAAGTACAGTCCTTGTCGCTGGCGGAAAACCCCTAAAATCGACGGGGAATTCGGGAATTGTTTTCCCCTCAAACATGTTTAACGTGAACCTTCGGGAAAATAGTGTTTTTCGACCTGAATACAAATTATATCAAGGAGTCGAATAAATCAATGTACGAGTTACCTAATAAATCGACTGTTACTATATATACGAATGATTTAAAACGGTGAAATAAGGCCATTGTACGAATTACTATAAAATGTATCATTTATTTAGGTAAGTCATACATAATATCATCCGACTTTATAACTGTTATATATATACGACTTACCTTAATTAAACGATTATTATTGAGTACAAATTATCTAAAGAGTCGAATAAATATATGTACGAGTTACCTAATAAATCGACTGTTACTATGTATGAATTAATTTAAAAGGTCGAAAAGGATAATGATTGAATTAATATAAAATGTACCATTTATTTAGGTAATTTATACATGATATCATTCGACTTTATAACTGTTATATGTACGACTTACCTTAATTAAACGATTATTATTGAGTACAAATTATCTAAAGAGTCGAATAAATATCTGTACGAGTTACCTAATAAATCGACTGTTACTATGTATGAATTAATTAAAAAGGTCGAAAAGGATAATGATTGAATTAATATAAAATGTACCATTTATTTAGGTAATTTATACATGATATCATTCGACTTTATAACTGTTATATGTACGACTTACCTTAATTAAACGATTATCATTGAGTACAAATTATCTAAAGTAGTCGAATAAATATATGTACGAGTTACCTAATAAATCGACTGTTACTATGTATGAATTAATTAAAAAGGTCGAAAAGGATAATGATTGAATTAATATAAAATGTACCATTTATTTAGGTAATTTATACATGATATCATTCGACTTTATAACTGTTATATGTACGACTTACCTTAATTAAACGATTATTATTAAGTACAAATTATCTAAAAGAGTCGAATGAAATTATGTACGCGTTACCTAATACATTGACTATGATGTACAAATTTTCTAAATGGCCGAATACTATTATGTTTAAGTTACCCAATAAATCGACTGTAATTATTAACGAATTATCTTAAACGGTCGAATAGTATAATGTACGAATTGCTTTAAAATGTACGATTTATTTAAGTAACTCA
Source organism: Magallana nippona (assembly GCA_033439105.1). NCBI lineage: Eukaryota > Metazoa > Mollusca > Bivalvia > Ostreida > Ostreidae > Magallana > Magallana nippona. The sequence continues at coordinate 16,923,267 of CM065926.1, forward strand.
TACACGATATTATTCGACTTTATGAATGGTATATGTACGACTTACCTTTAATGAACGATTATTATTTCAGGTTGGACAACAATATTAATTTTTACTATATATTCTCACCAACATTACGCAATTTCAGACACGGGTAGCGAGTTTAAAACAAACTTCTGGGAAAATCCCTTTTTGAAACTTTTAAAACAATACTTCCTAAACAATTTAGTAGCAAAAAGCACACAGCCATCCACAAAGACACGAGAATTTGTTTACATCAAAGTTACACATGTGCTTGAAAATCACATCCAAGCCTTTTCATCCCCCTGTCAAAACAGCTGGCATCAAAAATTCAAGTGACCTCGTATTTCTACAAAAGTGGTAAAATCAGGCATTTCACACGTTGTTTTTCATCTCATAAAAAGTACAGTCCTTGTCGCTGGCGGAAAACCCCTAAAATGGACGGGATATTCGGGAATTTTTTTCCCCTCAAACATGTTTTAACGTGAATCTTCGGGAAAATAGTGTTTTTCGACCAGAATACGAATTATATAAAGGAGTCGAATAAATAAATGTACGAGTTACCTAATAAATTGACTGTTATCATATACGAATGATTTAAAACCATCAAATAGGATAATATACGAATTACTATAAAATGTTTCATTTATTTAGGTAAGTCATACATGATATCATTCGATTTATAACTGTTATATATATATACAACTTACCTTAGTTTGTACTTAATAATAATTGTTTAATTATCTTAAGGAGTCGAATGAAACTATGTACGCGTTACCTAATAAATCGACCATTAGGTACGAATTTTCTAAATGGCCGAATACTATTAGGTTCAAGTTACCCAATAATTCGACTGTAATTATGAACGAATTATCTTAAACGGTCGAATAAGATAATGTACGAATTGCTTAAAAGTCTACGATTTATTTAAGTAACTCATACATGATATTACTCGACTTTATAACTGGTATATGTATGACTTACATTTCATAAACGATTATAATTTCAGGTTGCACAACACTAATTATTTTCACTATATATTCTCACCAAAATTACACGGGTAGAGTGTTTAAAACAAACTTCTGGGAAAATCCCTCTTTGAAACTTTTAAAACAATACTTCCTAAACAATTTAGTAGCAAAAAAAACACAGCCATCCACAAAGACACGAGAGTTTGTTTACATCAAAGTTACACATGTGCTTGAAAATCACATCTAAGCCTTTTCATCCCCCTGACGAAACAGCTGGCATCAAAAATTCAAGTGACCTCGTATTTTTACAAAAGTAGTAAAATCAGGTATTTTAGACGTTGTTTTTCATCTCATAAAAAGTACAGTCCTTGTCGCTGGCGGAAAACCCTAAAATCGACGGGGAATTCGGGAATTGTTTTCCCCTCAAACATGTTTTAACGTGAACCTTCGGGAAAATAGTGTTTTTCGACCTGAATACAAATTATATCAAGGAGTCGAATAAATAAATGTACGAGTTACCTAATAAATCGACTGTTACTATATAAACGAATGATTTAAAACGGTGAAATAAGGCCATTGTACGAATTACTATAAAATGTATCATTTATTTAGGTAAGTCATACATAATATCATCCGACTTTATAACTGTTATATATATACGACTTACCTTAATTAAACGATTATTATTGAGTACAAATTATCTAAAGAGTCGAATAAATATATGTACGAGTTACCTAATAAATCGACTGTTACTATGTATGAATTAATTTAAAAGGTCGAAAAGGATAATGATTGAATTAATATAAAATGTACCATTTATTTAGGTAATTTATACATAATATCATCCGACTTTATAACTGTTATATATATACGACTTACCTTAATTAAACGATTATTATTGAATACAAATTATCTAAAGAGTCGAATAAATATATGTACGAGTTACCTAATAAATCGACTGTTACTATGTATGAATTAATTAAAAAGGTCGAAAAGGATAATGATTGAATTAATATAAAATGTACCATTTATTTAGGTAATTTATACATGATATCATTCGACTTTATAACTGTTATATGTACGACTTACCTTAATTAAACGATTATCATTGAGTACAAATTATCTAAAGTAGTCGAATAAATATATGTACGAGTTACCTAATAAATCGACTGTTACTATGTATGAATTAATTAAAAAGGTCGAAAAGGATAATGATTGAATTAATATAAAATGTACCATTTATTTAGGTAATTTATACATGATATCATTCGACTTTATAACTGTTATATGTACGACTTACCTTAATTAAACGATTATTATTAAGTACAAATTATCTAAAAGAGTCGAATGAAATTATGTACGCGTTACCTAATACATTGACTATGATGTACAAATTTTCTAAATGGCCGAATACTATTATGTTTAAGTTACCCAATAAATCGACTGTAATTATTAACGAATTATCTTAAACGGTCGAATAGTATAATGTACGAATTGCTTTAAAATGTACGATTTATTTAAGTAACTCATACACGATATTATTCGACTTTATGAATGGTATATGTACGACTTACCTTTAATGAACGATTATTATTTCAGGTTGGACAACAATATTAATTTTTACTATATATTCTCACCAACATTACGCAATTTCAGACACGGGTAGCGAGTTTAAAACAAACTTCTGGGAAAATCCCTTTTTGAAACTTTTAAAACAATACTTCCTAAACAATTTAGTAGCAAAAAGCACACAGCCATCCACAAAGACACGTGAGTTTGTTTACATCAAAGTTACACATGTGCTTGAAAATCACATCCAAGCCTTTTCATCCCCCTGTCAAAACAGCTGGCATCAAAAATTCAAGTGACCTCGTATTTCTACAAAAGTGGTAAAATCAGGCATTTCACACGTTGTTTTTCATCTCATAAAAAGTACAGTCCTTGTCGCTGGCGGAAAACCCCTAAAATGGACGGGATATTCGGGAATTTTTTTCCCCTCAAACATGTTTTAACGTGAATCTTCGGGAAAATAGTGTTTTTCGACCAGAATACGAATTATATAAAGGAGTCGAATAAATAAATGTACGAGTTACCTAATAAATTGACTGTTATCATATACGAATGATTTAAAACCATCAAATAGGATAATATACGAATTACTATAAAATGTTTCATTTATTTAGGTAAGTCATACATGATATCATTCGATTTATAACTGTTATATATATATACAACTTACCTTAGTTTGTACTTAATAATAATTGTTTAATTATCTTAAGGAGTCGAATGAAACTATGTACGCGTTACCTAATAAATCGACCATTAGGTACGAATTTTCTAAATGGCCGAATACTATTAGGTTCAAGTTACCCAATAATTCGACTGTAATTATGAACGAATTATCTTAAACGGTCGAATAAGATAATGTACGAATTGCTTAAAAGTCTACGATTTATTTAAGTAACTCATACATGATATTATTCGACTTTATAACTGGTATATGTATGACTTACATTTCATAAACGATTATAATTTCAGGTTGCACAACACTAATTATTTTCACTATATATTCTCACCAAAATTACACGGGTAGAGTGTTTAAAACAAACTTCTGGGAAAATTCCTCTTTGAAACTTTTAAAACAATAGTTCCTAAACAATTTAGCAGCAAAAAAACACAGCCATCCACAAAGACGCGAGAGTTTGTTTACATCAAAGTTACACATGTGCTTGAAAATCACATCCAAGCCTTTTCATCCCCCTGCCGAAACAGCTGGCATCAAAAATTCAAGTGACCTCGTATTTTTACAAAAGTGGTAAAATCAGGCATTTTACACGTTGTTTTTCATCTCATAAAAAGTACAGTCCTTGTTGCTGGCGAAAAACCCCTAAAATGGACGGGATTTTCGGGAATATTTTTCCCCTCAAACATGTTTTAACGTTAACCTTCGGGAAAATAGTGTTGTTCGACCTGAATACGAATTTTATAAAAAAAAGTCGAATAAATAAATGTACGAGTTACCTAATAAATCGACTGTTATTATATACGGATGATTTAAAACCATCATATAGGATAATGTACGAATCACTATAAAATGTTTCTTTTATTTAGGTAAGTCATAAATAATATCATTCGACTTGATAACTATTATATATATATACGACTTACCTTAATTAAACAATTATTATTAAGTAAAAATTATCTAAAGGAATCGAATGAAACTAAGTACGCGTTACCTAATAAATCGACCATTAGGTATGATTTTCTAAATGTCCGTATACTATTTTGTTTATGTTACCCAATAATTCGACTGTAATTATGAACGAATTATCTTAAACGGTCGAATAAGATAATGTACGAATTTCTTTAAAGTGAATCATTTATTTAAGTAACTCATACATGATATTACTCGACTTTATAACTGGTATATGTATGACTTACATTTCATAAACGATTATTATTTCAGGTTGCACAACACTTATTATTTTCACTATATATTCTCACCAAAATTACTTGGGTAGAGTGTTTAAAACAAACTTCTGGGAAAATCCCTCTTTGAAACTTTTAAAACAATACTTCCTAAACAATTTAGAAGCAAAAAACACACAGCCATCCACAAAGACACGAGAGTTTGTTTACATCAAAGTTACACATGTGCTTGAAAATCACATCCAAGCCTTTTCATCCCCCTGCCGAAACAGCTGGCATCAAAAATTCAAGTGACCTCGTATTTTTACAAAAGTGGTAAAATCAGGTATTTAATACGTTGTTTTCCATCTCATAAAAACTAGTCCTTGTCGCTGGCGGAAAACCCCTAAAATCGACGGGGAATTCGGGAATTGTTTTCCCCTCAAACATGTTTTAACGTGAACCTTCGGGAAAATAGTGTTTTTCGACCTGAATACGAATTATATAAAGGAGTCGAATAAATAAATGTACGAATTACCTAATAAATCGACTGTTATCATATACGAATGATTAAAAACGGTGAAATAGGACAATGTACGATTTACTATAAAATGTTTCTTTTATTTAGGTAAGTCATACATGATATCATTCGACTTTATAACTGTTATATATATATGTTTTATCTTAATTAAACGATTATGATTGAGTACAAATTATCTAAAGGTGTCGAATAAATACATGTACGAGTTACCTAATAAATAGACTGTTATGATGTACGAATTATTTAAAAAGGTCGAAAAGGATAATGGTCGACTTAATATAAAATGTATCATTTATTTAGGGTAATTCATACATAATATCATTCGATTTTATAACTGTTATATGTACGACTTACCTTAATTAAACGATTATTATTAAGTACAAATTATCTAAAAGAGTCGAATGAAATTATATACGCGTTACCAAATACATTGACTATGATGTACAAATTTTCTAAATGGGCGAATACTATTATGTTTAAGATACCCAATAAATCGACTGTAATTATTAACGAATTATCTTAAACGGTCGAATAAGATAATGTACGAATTGCTTTAAAGTGCACGATTTATTTAAGTAACTCATACACGATATTATTCGACTTTATGAATGGTATATGTACGACTTACCTTTAATGAACGATTATTATTTCAGGTTGGACAACAATATTAATTTTTACTATATATTCTCACCAACATTACGCAATTTCAGACACGGGTAACGAGTTTAAAACAAACTTCTGGGAAAATCCCTTTTCGAAACTTTTAAAACAATACTTCCTAAACAATTTAGTAGCAAAAAGCACGCAGCCATCCACAAAGACACGAGAGTTTGTTTACATCAAAGTTACACATGTGCTTGAAAATCACATCCAAGCCTTTTCATCCCCCTGCCGAAACAGCTGGCATCAAAAATTCAAGTGACCTCGCATTTTTACAAAAGTGGTAAAATCAGGCATTTTACACGTTGTTTTTCATCTCATAAAAAGTACAGTCCTTGTCGCTGGCGGAAAACCCCTAAAATGGACAGGATATTCGGGAATTTTTTTCCCCTCAAACATGTTTTAACGTGAATCTTCGGGAAAATAGTGTTTTTCGACCAGAATACGAATTATATAAAGGAGTCGAATAAATAAATGTACGAGTTACCTAATAAATCGACTGTTATCATATACGAATGATTTAAAACCATCAAATAGGATAATATACGAATTACTATAAAATGTTTCATTTATTTAGGTAAGTCATACATGATATCATTCGATTTTATAACTGTTATATATATATACGACTTACCTTAATTAAACAATTATTATTAAGTACAAATTATCTAAAGGAGTCGAATAAATACATGTACGAGTTACCTAATAAATAGACTGTTATGATGTACGAATTATTTAAAAAGGTCGAAAAGGATAATGGTCGACTTAATATAAAATGTACCATTTATTTAGGGTAATTCATACATGATATCATTCGATTTTATAACTGTTATATGTACGACTTACCTTAATTAAATGATTATTATTAAGTACAAATTATCTAAAGGAGTGGAATGAAATTATGTACGCGTTACCTAATAAATCGACCATTAGGTATGATTTTCTAAATGTCCGTATACTATTATGTTTAAGTTACCCAATAATTCGACTGTAATTATGAACGAATTATCTTAAACGGTCGAATAAGATAATGTACGAATTTCTTTAAATTGAATCATTTATTTAAGTAACTCATACATGATATTACTCGACTTTATAACTGGTATATGTATGACTTACATTTCATAAACGATTATTATTTCAGGTTGCACAACACTAATTATTTTCACTATATATTCTCACCAAAATTACATGTGTAGAGTGTTTAAAACAAACTTCTGGGAAAATCCCTCTTTACAACTTTTAAAACAATACTTCCTAAACAATTTAGCAGCAAAAAAAACACAGCCATCCACAAAGACACGAGAGTTTGTTTACATCAAAGTTACACATGTGCTTGAAAATCACATTCAAGCCTTTTCATCCACCTGCCGAAACAGCTGGCATCAAAAATTCAAGTGACCTCGTATTTTTACAAAAGTGGTAAAATCAGGTATTTTATACGTTGTTTTTCATCTCATAAAAAGTACAGTCCTTGTCGCTGGCGGAAAACCCCTAAAATCGACGGGGAATTCGGGAATTGTTTTCCCCTCAAACATGTTTTAACGTGAACCTTCGGGAAAATAGTGTTGTTCGACCTGAATACGAATTATATCAAGGAGTCGAATAAATAAATGTACGAGTTACCTAATAAATCGACTGTTACTATATATACGAATGATTTAAAACGGTGAAATAGGACAATGTACGAATTACTATAAAATGTTTCATTTATTTAGGTAAGTCATACATAATATCATCCGACTTTATAACTGTTATATATATACGACTTACCTTAATTAAACGATTATCATTGAGTACAAATTATCTAAAGTAGTCGAATAAATATATGTACGAGTTACCTAATAAATCGACTGTTACTATGTATGAATTAATTAAAAAGGTCGAAAAGGATAATGATTGAATTAATATAAAATGTACCATTTATTTAGGTAATTTATACATGATATCATTCGACTTTATAACTGTTATATGTACGACTTACCTTAATTAAACGATTATTATTAAGTACAAATTATCTAAAAGAGTCGAATGAAATTATGTACGCGTTACCTAATACACTGACTATGATGTACAAATTTTCTAAATGGCCGAATACTATTATGTTTAAGTTACCCAATAAATCGACTGTAATTATTAACGAATTATCTTAAACGGTCGAATAGTATAATGTACGAATTGCTTTAAAATGTACGATTTATTTAAGTAACTCATACACGATATTATTCGACTTTATGAATGGTATATGTACGACTTACCTTTAATGAACGATTATTATTTCAGGTTGGACAACAATATTAATTTTTACTATATATTCTCACCAACATTACGCAATTTCAGACACGGGTAGCGAGTTTAAAACAAACTTCTGGGAAAATCCCTTTCTGAAACTTTTAAAACAATACTTCCTAAACAATTTAGTAGCAAAAAGCACACAGCCATCCACAAAGACACGAGAGTTTGTTTACATCAAAGTTACACATGTGCTTGAAAATCACATCCAAGCCTTTTCATCCCCCTGTCAAAACAGCTGGCATCAAAAATTCAAGTGACCTCGTATTTCTACAAAAGTGGTAAAATCAGGCATTTCACACGTTGCTTTTCATCTCATAAAAAGTACAGTCCTTGTCGCTGGCGGAAAACCCCTAAAATGGACGGGATATTCGGGAATTTTTTTCCCTTCAAACATGTTTTAACGTGAATCTTCGGGAAAATAGTGTTTTTCGACCAGAATACGAATTATATAAAGGAGTCGAATAAATAAATGTACGAGTTACCTAATAAATTGACTGTTATCATATACGAATGATTTAAAACCATCAAATAGGATAATATACGAATTACTATAAAATGTTTCATTTATTTAGGTAAGTCATACATGATATCATTCGATTTTATAACTGTTATTTATATATATACGACTTACCTTAGTTTGTACTTAATAATAATTGTTTAATTATCTTAAGGAGTCGAATGAAACTATGTACGCGTTACCTAATAAATCGACCATTAGGTACGAATTTTCTAAATGGCCGAATACTATTAGGTTCAAGTTACCCAATAATTCGACTGTAATTATGAACGAATTATCTTAAACGGTCGAATAAGATAATGTACGAATTGCTTAAAAGTTTACGATTTATTTAAGTAACTCATACATGATATTACTCGACTTTATAACTGGTATATGTATGACTTACATTTCATAAACGATTATAATTTCAGGTTGCACAACACTAATTATTTTCACTATATATTCTCACCAAAATTACACGGGTAGAGTGTTTAAAACAAACTTCTGGGAAAATCCCTCTTTGAAACTTTTAAAACAATACTTCCTAAACAATTTAGTAGCAAAAAAAACACAGCCATCCACAAAGACACGAGAGTTTGTTTACATCAAAGTTACACATGTGCTTGAAAATCACATCTAAGCCTTTTCATCCCCCTGACGAAACAGCTGGCATCAAAAATTCAAGTGACCTCGTATTTTTACAAAAGTGGTAAAATCAGGTATTTTATACGTTGTTTTTCATCTCATAAAAAGTACAGTCCTTGTCGCTGGCGGAAAACCACTAAAATCGACGGGGAATTCGGGAATTGTTTTCCCCTCAAACATGTTTTAACGTGAACCTTCGGGAAAATAGTGTTTTTCGACCTGAATACAAATTATATCAAGGAGTCGAATAAATAAATGTACGAGTTACCTAATAAATCGACTGTTACTATATATACGAATGATTTAAAACGGTGAAATAAGGCCATTGTACGAATTACTATAAAATGTATCATTTATTTAGGTAAGTCATACATAATATCATCCGACTTTATAACTGTTATATATATACGACTTACCTTAATTAAACGATTATTATTGAGTACAAATTATCTAAAGAGTCGAATAAATATATGTACGAGTTACCTAATAAATCGACTGTTACTATGTATGAATTAATTTAAAAGGTCGAAAAGGATAATGATTGAATTAATATAAAATGTACCATTTATTTAGGTAATTTATACATGATATCATTCGACTTTATAACTGTTATATGTACGACTTACCTTAATTAAACGATTATTATTAAGTACAAATTATCTAAAAGAGTCGAATGAAATTATGTACGCGTTACCTAATACATTGACTATGATGTACAAATTTTCTAAATGGCCGAATACTATTATGTTTAAGTTACCCAATAAATCGACTGTAATTATTAACGAATTATCTTAAACGGTCGAATAGTATAATGTACGAATTGCTTTAAAATGTACGATTTATTTAAGTAACTCATACACGATATTATTCGACTTTATGAATGGTATATGTACGACTTACCTTTAATGAACGATTATTATTTCAGGTTGGACAACAATATTAATTTTTACTATATATTCTCACCAACATTACGCAATTTCAGACACGGGTAGCGAGTTTAAAACAAACTTCTGGGAAAATCCCTTTTTGAAACTTTTAAAACAATACTTCCTAAACAATTTAGTAGCAAAAAGCACACAGCCATCCACAAAGACACGAGAGTTTGTTTACATCAAAGTTACACATGTGCTTGAAAATCACATCCAAGCCTTTTCATCCCCCTGTCAAAACAGCTGGCATCAAAAATTCAAGTGACCTCGTATTTCTACAAAAGTGGTAAAATCAGGCATTTCACACGTTGTTTTTCATCTCATAAAAAGTACAGTCCTTGTCGCTGGCGGAAAACCCCTAAAATGGACGGGATATTCGGGAATTTTTTTCCCCTCAAACATGTTTTAACGTGAATCTTCGGGAAAATAGTGTTTTTCGACCAGAATACGAATTATATAAAGGAGTCGAATAAATAAATGTACGAGTTACCTAATAAATTGACTGTTATCATATACGAATGATTTAAAACCATCAAATAGGATAATATACGAATTACTATAAAATGTTTCATTTATTTAGGTAAGTCATACATGATATCATTCGATTTTATAACTGTTATATATATATACGACTTACCTTAGTTTGTACTTAATAATAATTGTTTAATTATCTTAAGGAGTCGAATGAAACTATGTACGCGTTACCTAATAAATCGACCATTAGGTACGAATTTTCTAAATGGCCGAATACTATTAGGTTCAAGTTACCCAATAATTCGACTGTAATTATGAACGAATTATCTTAAACGGTCGAATAAGATAATGTACGAATTGCTTAAAAGTCTACGATTTATTTAAGTAACTCATACATGATATTACTCGACTTTATAACTGGTATATGTATGACTTACATTTCATAAACGGTTATAATTTCAGGTTGCACAACACTAATTATTTTCACTATATATTCTCACCAAAATTACACGGGTAGAGTGTTTAAAACAAACTTCTGGGAAAATCCCTCTTTGAAACTTTTAAAACAATACTTCCTAAACAATTTAGTAGCAAAAAAAAACACAGCCATCCACAAAGACACGAGAGTTTGTTTACATCAAAGTTACACATGTGCTTGAAAATCACATCCAAGCCTTTTCATCCCCCTGACGAAACAGCTGGCATCAAAAATTCAAGTGAACTCGTATTTTTACAAAAGTGGTAAAATCAGGTATTTTATACGTTGTTTTTCATCTCATAAAAAGTACAGTCCTTGTCGCTGGCGGAAAACCCCTAAAATCGACGGGGAATTCGGGAATTGTTTTCCCCTCAAACATATTTAACGTGAACCTTCGGGAAAATAGTGTTTTTCGACCTGAATACAAATTATATCAAGGAGTCGAATAAATAAATGTACGAGTTACCTAATAAATCGACTGTCACTATATATACGAATGATTTAAAACGGTGAAATAAGGCCATTGTACGAATTACTATAAAATGTATCATTTATTTAGGTAAGTCATACATAATATCATTCGATTTTATAACTGTTATATATATATACGTAAACAATTATTATTAAGTACAAATTATCTAAAGGAGTCGAATAAATACATGTACGAGTTACCTAATAAATAGACTGTTATGATGTACGAATTATTTTAAAAGGTCGAAAAGGATAATGATTGATTTAATATAAAATGTACCATTTATTTAGGTAATTTATACATGATATCATTCGACTTTATAACTGTTATATGTACGACTTACCTTAATTAAACGATTATTATTGAGTACAAATTATCTAAAGAGTCGAATAAATATCTGTACGAGTTACCTAATAAATCGACTGTTACTATGTATGAATTAATTAAAAAGGTCGAAAAGGATAATGATTGAATTAATATAAAATGTACCATTTATTTAGGTAATTTATACATGATATCATTCGACTTTATAACTGTTATATGTACGACTTACCTTAATTAAACGATTATTATTGAGTACAAATTATCTAAAAGAGTCGAATAAATACATGTACGAGTTACCTAATAAATAGACTGTTATGATGTACGAATTATTTAAAAAGGTCGAAAAGGATAATGGTCGACTTAATATAAAATGTACCATTTATTTAGGGTAATTCATACATAATATCATTCGATTTTATAACTGTTATATGTACGACTTACCTTAATTAAACGATTATTATTAAGTACAAATTATCTAAAAGAGTCGAATGAAATTATGTACGCGTTACCTAATACATTGACTATGATGTACAAATTTTCTAAATGGGCGAATACTATTATGTTTAAGATACCCAATAAATCGACTGTAATTATTAACGAATTATCTTAAACGGTCGAATAAGATAATGTACGAATTGCTTTAAAGTGTACGATTTATTTAAGTAACTCATACACGATATTATTCGACTTTATGAATGGTATATGTACGACTTACCTTTAATGAACGATTATTATTTCAGGTTGGACAACAATATTAATTTTTACTATATATTCTCACCAACATTACGCAATTTCAGACACGGGTAACGAGTTTAAAACAAACTTCTGGGAAAATCGCTTTTCGAAACTTTTAAAACAATACTTCCTAAACAATTTAGTAGCAAAAAGCACGCAGCCATCCACAAAGACACGAGAGTTTGTTTACATCAAAGTTACACATGTGCTTGAAAATCACATCTAAGCCTTTTCATCCCCCTGCCGAAACAGCTGGCATCAAAAATTCAAGTGACCTCGTATTTTTACAAAAGTGGTAAAATCAGGCATTTTACACGTTGTTTTTCATCTCATAAAAAGTACAGTCCTTGTCGCTGGCGGAAAACCCCTAAAATGGACAGGATATTCGGGAATTGTTTTCCCCTCAAACATGTTTTAACGTGAATCTTCGGGAAAATAGTGTTTTTCGACCAGAATACGAATTATATAAAGGAGTCGAATAAATAAATGTACGAGTTACCTAATAAATCGACTGTTATCATATACGAATGATTTAAAACCATCAAATAGGATAATATACGAATTACTATAAAATGTTTCATTTATTTAGGTAAGTCATACATGATATCATTCGATTTTATAACTGTTATATATATATACGACTTACCTTAATTAAACAATTATTATTAAGTACAAATTATCTAAAGGAGTCGAATAAATACATGTACGAGTTACCTAATAAATAGACTGTTATGATGTACGAATTATTTAAAAAGGTCGAAAAGGATAATGGTCGACTTAATATAAAATGTACCATTTATTTAGGGTAATTCATACATGATATCATTCGATTTTATAACTGTTATATGTACGACTTACCTTAATTAAATGATTATTATTAAGTACAAATTATCTAAAGGAGTGGAATGAAATTATGTACGCGTTACCTAATAAATCGACCATTAGGTATGATTTCCTAAATGTCCGTATACTATTATGTTTAAGTTACCCAATAATTCGACTGTAATTATGAACGAATTATCTTAAACGGTCGAATAAGATAATGTACGAATTTCTTTAAATTGAATCATTTATTTAAGTAACTCATACATGATATTACTCGACTTTATAACTGGTATATGTATGACTTACATTTCATAAACGATTATTATTTCAGGTTGCACAACACTAATTATTTTCACTATATATTCTCACCAAAATTACATGTGTAGAGTGTTTAAAACAAACTTCTGGGAAAATCCCTCTTTACAAATTTTAAAACAATAGTTCCTAAACAATTTAGCAGCAAAAAAAACACAGCCATCCACAAAGACACGAGAGTTTGTTTACATCAAAGTTACACATGTGCTTGAAAATCACATTCAAGCCTTTTCATCCACCTGCCGAAACAGCTGGCATCAAAAATTCAAGTGACCTCGTATTTTTACAAAAGTGGTAAAATCAGGTATTTTATACGTTGTTTTTCATCTCATAAAAAGTACAGTCCTTGTCGCTGGCGGAAAACCCCTAAAATCGACGGGGAATTCGGGAATTGTTTTCCCCTCAAACATGTTTTAACGTGAACCTTCGGGAAAATAGTGTTGTTCGACCTGAATACGAATTATATCAAGGAGTCGAATAAATAAATGTACGAGTTACCTAATAAATCGACTGTTACTATATATACGAATGATTTAAAACGGTGAAATAGGACAATGTACGAATTACTATAAAATGTTTCATTTATTTAGGTAAGTCATACATAATATCATCCGACTTTATAACTGTTATATATATACGACTTACCTTAATTAAACGATTATCATTGAGTACAAATTATCTAAAGTAGTCGAATAAATATATGTACGAGTTACCTAATAAATCGACTGTTACTATGTATGAATTAATTAAAAAGGTCGAAAAGGATAATGATTGAATTAATATAAAATGTACCATTTATTTAGGTAATTTATACATGATATCATTCGACTTTATAACTGTTATATGTACGACTTACCTTAATTAAACGATTATTATTAAGTACAAATTATCTAAAAGAGTCGAATGAAATTATGTACGCGTTACCTAATACATTGACTATGATGTACAAATTTTCTAAATGGCCGAATACTATTATGTTTAAGTTACCCAATAAATCGACTGTAATTATTAACGAATTATCTTAAACGGTCGAATAAGATAATGTACGAATTGCTTAAAAATGTACGATTTATTTAAGTAACTCATACACGATATTATTCGACTTTATGAATGGTATATGTACGACTTACCTTTAATGAACAATTATTATTTCAGGTTGGACAACAATATTAATTTTTACTATATATTCTCACCAACATTACGCAATTTCAGACACGGGTAGCGAGTTTAAAACAAACTTCTGGGAAAATCCCTTTTTGAAACTTTTAAAACAATACTTCCTAAACAATTTAGTAGCAAAAAAAACACAGCCATCCACAAAGACACGAGAGTTTGTTTACATCAAAGTTACACATGTGCTTGAAAATCACATCCAAGCCTTTTCATCCCCCTGCCGAAACAGCTGGCATCAAAAATTCAAGTGACCTCGTATTTTTACAAAAGTGGTAAAATCAGGTATTTTACACGTTGTTTTTCATCTCATAAAAAGTACAGTCCTTGTCGGTGGCGGAAAACCCCTAAAATGGACGGGATATTCGGAATTTTTTTCCCCCTCAAACATGTTTTAACGTGAATCTTCGGGAAAATAGTGTTTTTCGACCTGAACACGAATTATATAAAGGAGTCGAATAAATAAATGTACGAGTTATCTAATAAATCGACTGTTATCATATATGAATGATTTAAAACCATCAAATAGGATAATATACGAATTACTATAAAATGTTTCATTTATTTATGTAAGTCATACATGATATCATTCGATTTTATAACTGTTATATATATATACGACTTACCTTAATTAAACAATTATTATTAAGTACAAATTATCTAAAGGAGTCGAATAAATACATGTACGAGTTACCTAATAAATAGACTGTTATGATGTACGAATTATTTAAAAAGGTCGAAAAGGATAATGATTGATTTAATATAAAATGTACCATTTATTTAGGTAATTTATACATGATATCATTCGACTTTATAACTGTTATATGTACGACTTACCTTAATTAAACGATTATTATTGAGTACAAATTATCTAAAGAGTCGAATAAATATCTGTACGAGTTACCTAATAAATCGACTGTTACTATGTATGAATTAATTAAAAAGGTCGAAAAGGATAATGATTGAATTAATATAAAATGTACCATTTATTTAGGTAATTTATACATGATATCATTCGACTTTATAACTGTTATATGTACGACTTACCTTAATTAAACGATTATTATTAAGTACAAATTATCTAAAAGAGTCGAATAAATACATGTACGAGTTACCTAATAAATAGACTGTTATGATGTACGAATTATTTAAAAAGGTCGAAAAGGATAATGGTAGACTTAATATAAAATGTACCATTTATTTAGGGTAATTCATACATAATATCATTCGATTTTATAACTGTTATATGTACGACTTACCTTAATTAAACGATTATTATTAAGTACAAATTATCTAAAAGAGTCGAATGAAATTATGTACGCGTTACCTAATACATTGACTATGATGTACAAATTTTCTAAATGGGCGAATACTATTATGTTTAAGATACCCAATAAATCGACTGTAATTATTAACGAATTATCTTAAACGGTCGAATAAGATAATGTACGAATTGCTTTAAAGTGTACAATTTATTTAAGTAACTCATACACGATATTATTCGACTTTATGAATGGTATATGTACGACTTACCTTTAATGAACGATTATTATTTCAGGTTGGACAACAATATTAATTTTTACTATATATTCTCACCAACATTACGCAATTTCAGACACGGGTAACGAGTTTAAAACAAACTTCTGGGAAAATCGCTTTTCGAAACTTTTAAAACAATACTTCCTAAACAATTTAGTAGCAAAAAGCACGCAGCCATCCACAAAGACACGAGAGTTTGTTTACATCAAAGTTACACATGTGCTTGAAAATCACATCCAAGCCTTTTCATCCCCCTGCCGAAACAGCTGGCATCAAAAATTCAAGTGACCTCGTATTTTTACAAAAGTGGTAAAATCAGGCATTTTACACGTTGTTTTTCATCTCATAAAAAGTACAGTCCTTGTCACTGGCGGAAAACCCCTAAAATGGACAGGATATTCGGGAATTTTTTTCCCCTCAAACATGTTTTAACGTGAATCTTCGGGAAAATAGTGTTTTTCGACCAGAATACGAATTATATAAAGGAGTCGAATAAATAAATGTACGAGTTACCTAATAAATCGACTGTTATCATATACGAATGATTTAAAACCATCAAATAGGATAATATACGAATTACTATAAAATGTTTCATTTATTTAGGTAAGTCATACATGATATCATTCGATTTTATAACTGTTATATATATATACGACTTACCTTAATTAAACAATTATTATTAAGTACAAATTATCTAAAGGAGTCGAATAAATACATGTACGAGTTACCTAATAAATAGACTGTTATGATGTACGAATTATTTAAAAAGGTCGAAAAGGATAATGGTCGACTTAATATAAAATGTACCATTTATTTAGGGTAATTCATACATGATATCATTCGATTTTATAACTGTTATATGTACGACTTACCTTAATTAAATGATTATTATTAAGTACAAATTATCTAAAGGAGTGGAATGAAATTATGTACGCGTTACCTAATAAATCGACCATTAGGTATGATTTTCTAAATGTCCGTATACTATTATGTTTAAGTTACCCAATAATTCGACTGTAATTATGAACGAATTATCTTAAACGGTCGAATAAGATAATGTACGAATTTCTTTAAATTGAATCATTTATTTAAGTAACTCATACATGATATTACTCGACTTTATAACTGGTATATGTATGACTTACATTTCATAAACGATTATTATTTCAGGTTGCACAACACTAATTATTTTCACTATATATTCTCACCAAAATTACATGTGTAGAGTGTTTAAAACAAACTTCTGGGAAAATCCCTCTTTACAACTTTTAAAACAATAGTTCCTAAACAATTTAGCAGCAAAAAAAACACAGCCATCCACAAAGACACGATAGTTTGTTTACATCAAAGTTACACATGTGCTTGAAAATCACATTCAAGCCTTTTCATCCACCTGCCGAAACAGCTGGCATCAAAAATTCAAGTGACCTCGTATTTTTACAAAAGTGGTAAAATCAGGTATTTTATACGTTGTTTTTCATCTCATAAAAAGTACAGTCCTTGTCGCTGGCGGAAAACCCCTAAAATCGACGGGGAATTCGGGAACTGTTTTCCCCTCAAACATGTTTTAACGTGAACCTTCGGGAAAATAGTGTTGTTCGACCTGAATACGAATTATATCAAGGAGTCGAATAAATAAATGTACGAGTTACTTAATAAATCGACTGTTACTATATATACGAATGATTTAAAACGGTGAAATAGGACAATGTACGAATTACTATAAAATGTTTCATTTATTTAGGTAATTCATACATAATATCATTCGATTTTATAACTGTTATATGTACGACTTACCTTAATTAAACGATTATTATTAAGTACAAATTATCTAAGAGTCGAATGAAATTATGTACGCGTTACCTAATACATTGACTATGATGTACAAATTTTCTAAATGGGCGAATACTATTATGTTTAAGATACCCAATAAATCGACTGTAATTATTAACGAATTATCTTAAACGGTCGAATAAGATAATGTACGAATTGCTTTAAAGTGTACAATTTATTTAAGTAACTCATACACGATATTATTCGACTTTATGAATGGTATATGTACGACTTACCTTTAATGAACGATTATTATTTCAGGTTGGACAACAATATTAATTTTTACTATATATTCTCACCAACATTACGCAATTTCAGACACGGGTAACGAGTTTAAAACAAACTTCTGGGAAAATCGCTTTTCGAAACTTTTAAAACAATACTTCCTAAACAATTTAGTAGCAAAAAGCACGCAGCCATCCACAAAGACACGAGAGTTTGTTTACATCAAAGTTACACATGTGCTTGAAAATCACATCCAAGCCTTTTCATCCCCCTGCCGAAACAGCTGGCATCAAAAATTCAAGTGACCTCGTATTTTTACAAAAGTGGTAAAATCAGGCATTTTACACGTTGTTTTTCATCTCATAAAAAGTACAGTCCTTGTCGCTGGCGGAAAACCTCTAAAATGGACAGGATATTCGGGAATTGTTTTCCCCTCAAACATGTTTTAACGTGAATCTTCGGGAAAATAGTGTTTTTCGACCAGAATACGAATTATATAAAGGAGTCGAATAAATAAATGTACGAGTTACCTAATAAATCGACTGTTATCATATACGAATGATTTAAAACCATCAAATAGGATAATATACGAATTACTATAAAATGTTTCATTTATTTAGGTAAGTCATACATGATATCATTCGATTTTATAACTGTTATATATATATACGACTTACCTTAATTAAACAATTATTATTAAGTACAAATTATCTAAAGGAGTCGAATAAATACATGTACGAGTTACCTAATAAATAGACTGTTATGATGTACGAATTATTTAAAAAGGTCGAAAAGGATAATGGTCGACTTAATATAAAATGTACCATTTATTTAGGGTAATTCATACATGATATCATTCGATTTTATAACTGTTATATGTACGACTTACCTTAATTAAATGATTATTATTAAGTACAAATTATCTAAA
Organism: Magallana nippona; assembly: GCA_033439105.1. Classification (NCBI taxonomy): domain Eukaryota; kingdom Metazoa; phylum Mollusca; class Bivalvia; order Ostreida; family Ostreidae; genus Magallana; species Magallana nippona. Next base: position 16,942,533 of record CM065926.1, read on the forward strand.
GGAGTGGAATGAAATTATGTACGCGTTACCTAATAAATCGACCATTAGGTATGATTTTCTAAATGTCCGTATACTATTATGTTTAAGTTACCCAATAATTCGACTGTAATTATGAACGAATTATCTTAAACGGTCGAATAAGATAATGTACGAATTTCTTTAAATTGAATCATTTATTTAAGTAACTCATACATGATATTACTCGACTTTATAACTGGTATATGTATGACTTACATTTCATAAACGATTATTATTTCAGGTTGCACAACACTAATTATTTTCACTATATATTCTCACCAAAATTACATGTGTAGAGTGTTTAAAACAAACTTCTGGGAAAATCCCTCTTTACAACTTTTAAAACAATAGTTCCTAAACAATTTAGCAGCAAAAAAAACACAGCCATCCACAAAGACACGATAGTTTGTTTACATCAAAGTTACACATGTGCTTGAAAATCACATTCAAGCCTTTTCATCCACCTGCCGAAACAGCTGGCATCAAAAATTCAAGTGACCTCGTATTTTTACAAAAGTGGTAAAATCAGGTATTTTATACGTTGTTTTTCATCTCATAAAAAGTACAGTCCTTGTCGCTGGCGGAAAACCCCTAAAATCGACGGGGAATTCGGGAACTGTTTTCCCCTCAAACATGTTTTAACGTGAACCTTCGGGAAAATAGTGTTGTTCGACCTGAATACGAATTATATCAAGGAGTCGAATAAATAAATGTACGAGTTACTTAATAAATCGACTGTTACTATATATACGAATGATTTAAAACGGTGAAATAGGACAATGTACGAATTACTATAAAATGTTTCATTTATTTAGGTAAGTCATACATAATATCATCCGACTTTATAACTGTTATATATATACGACTTACCTTAATTAAACGATTATCATTGAGTACAAATTATCTAAAGTAGTCGAATAAATATATGTACGAGTTACCTAATAAATCGACTGTTACTATGTATGAATTAATTAAAAAGGTCGAAAAGGATAATGATTGAATTAATATAAAATGTACCATTTATTTAGGTAATTTATACATGATATCATTCGACTTTATAACTGTTATATGTACGACTTACCTTAATTAAACGATTATTATTAAGTACAAATTATCTAAAAGAGTCGAATGAAATTATGTACGCGTTACCTAATACATTGACTATGATGTACAAATTTTCTAAATGGCCGAATACTATTATGTTTAAGTTACCCAATAAATCGACTGTAATTATTAACGAATTATCTTAAACGGTCGAATAAGATAATGTACGAATTGCTTTAAAATGTACGATTTATTTAAGTAACTCATACACGATATTATTCGACTTTATGAATGGTATATGTACGACTTACCTTTAATGAACAATTATTATTTCAGGTTGGACAACAATATTAATTTTTACTATATATTCTCACCAACATTACGCAATTTCAGACACGGGTAGCGAGTTTAAAACAAACTTCTGGGAAAATCCCTTTTTGAAACTTTTAAAACAATACTTCCTAAACAATTTAGTAGCAAAAAAAAACACAGCCATCCACAAAGACACGAGAGTTTGTTTACATCAAAGTTACACATGTGCTTGAAAATCACATCCAAGCCTTTTCATCCCCCTGCCGAAACAGCTGGCATCAAAAATTCAAGTGACCTCGTATTTTTACAAAAGTGGTAAAATCAGGCATTTTACACGTTGTTTTTCATCTCATAAAAAGTACAGTCCTTGTCGGTGGCGGAAAACCCCTAAAATGGACGGGATATTCGGAATTTTTTTCCCCCTCAAACATGTTTTAACGTGAATCTTCGGGAAAATAGTGTTTTTCGACCTGAACACTAATTATATCAAGGAGTCGAATAAATAAATGTACGAGTTATCTAATAAATCGACTGTTATCATATATGAATGATTTAAAACCATCAAATAGGATAATATACGAATTACTATAAAATGTTTCATTTATTTATGTAAGTCATACATGATATCATTCGATTTTATAACTGTTATATATATATACGACTTACCTTAATTAAACAATTATTATTAAGTACAAATTATCTAAAGGAGTCGAATAAATACATGTACGAGTTACCTAATAAATAGACTGTTATGATGTACGAATTATTTAAAAAGGTCGAAAAGGATAATGATTGATTTAATATAAAATGTACCATTTATTTAGGTAATTTATACATGATATCATTCGACTTTATAACTGTTATATGTACGACTTACCTTAATTAAACGATTATTATTGAGTACAAATTATCTAAAGAGTCGAATAAATATCTGTACGAGTTACCTAATAAATCGACTGTTACTATGTATGAATTAATTAAAAAGGTCGAAAAGGATAATGATTGAATTAATATAAAATGTACCATTTATTTAGGTAATTTATACATGATATCATTCGACTTTATAACTGTTATATGTACGACTTACCTTAATTAAACGATTATTATTAAGTACAAATTATCTAAAAGAGTCGAATAAATACATGTACGAGTTACCTAATAAATAGACTGTTATGATGTACGAATTATTTAAAAAGGTCGAAAAGGATAATGGTAGACTTAATATAAAATGTACCATTTATTAAGGGTAATTCATACATAATATCATTCGATTTTATAACTGTTATATGTACGACTTACCTTAATTAAACGATTATTATTAAGTACAAATTATCTAAAAGAGTCGAATGAAATTATGTACGCGTTACCTAATACATTGACTATGATGTACAAATTTTCTAAATGGGCGAATACTATTATGTCTAAGATACCCAATAAATCGACTGTAATTATTAACGAATTATCTTAAACGGTCGATTAAGATAATGTACGAATTGCTTTAAAGTGTACAATTTATTTAAGTAACTCATACACGATATTATTCGACTTTATGAATGGTATATGTACGACTTACCTTTAATGAACGATTATTATTTCAGGTTGGACAACAATATTAATTTTTACTATATATTCTCACCAACATTACGCAATTTCAGACACGGGTAACGAGTTTAAAACAAACTTCTGGGAAAATCGCTTTTCGAAACTTTTAAAACAATACTTCCTAAACAATTTAGTAGCAAAAAGCACGCAGCCATCCACAAAGACACGAGAGTTTGTTTACATCAAAGTTACACATGTGCTTGAAAATCACATCCAAGCCTTTTCATCCCCCTGCCGAAACAGCTGGCATCAAAAATTCAAGTGACCTCGTATTTTTACAAAAATGGTAAAATCAGGCATTTTACACGTTGTTTTTCATCTCATAAAAAGTACAGTCCTTGTCGCTGGCGGAAAACCCCTAAAATGGACAGGATATTCGGGAATTTTTTTCCCCTCAAACATGTTTTAACGTGAATCTTCGGGAAAATAGTGTTTTTCGACCAGAATACGAATTATATAAAGGAGTCGAATAAATAAATGTACGAGTTACCTAATAAATCGACTGTTATCATATACGAATGATTTAAAACCATCAAATAGGATAATATACGAATTACTATAAAATGTTTCATTTATTTAGGTAAGTCATACATGATATCATTCGATTTTATAACTGTTATATATATATACGACTTACCTTAATTAAACAATTATCATTAAGTACAAATTATCTAAAGGAGTCGAATAAATACATGTACGAGTTACCTAATAAATAGACTGTTATGATGTACGAATTATTTAAAAAGGTCGAAAAGGATAATGGTCGACTTAATATAAAATGTACCATTTATTTAGGGTAATTCATACATGATATCATTCGATTTTATAACTGTTATATGTACGACTTACCTTAATTAAATGATTATTATTAAGTACAAATTATCTAAAGGAGTGGAATGAAATTATGTACGCGTTACCTAATAAATCGACCATTAGGTATGATTTCCTAAATGTCCGTATACTATTATGTTTAAGTTACCCAATAATTCGACTGTAATTATGAACGAATTATCTTAAACGGTCGAATAAGATAATGTACGAATTTCTTTAAATTGAATCATTTATTTAAGTAACTCATACATGATATTACTCGACTTTATAACTGGTATATGTATGACTTACATTTCATAAACGATTATTATTTCAGGTTGCACAACACTAATTATTTTCACTATATATTCTCACCAAAATTACATGTGTAGAGTGTTTAAAACAAACTTCTGGGAAAATCCCTCTTTACAAATTTTAAAACAATAGTTCCTAAACAATTTAGCAGCAAAAAAAACACAGCCATCCACAAAGACACGAGAGTTTGTTTACATCAAAGTTACACATGTGCTTGAAAATCACATTCAAGCCTTTTCATCCACCTGCCGAAACAGCTGGCATCAAAAATTCAAGTGACCTCGTATTTTTACAAAAGTGGTAAAATCAGGTATTTTATACGTTGTTTTTCATCTCATAAAAAGTACAGTCCTTGTCGCTGGCGGAAAACCCCTAAAATCGACGGGGAATTCGGGAACTGTTTTCCCCTCAAACATGTTTTAACGTGAACCTTCGGGAAAATAGTGTTGTTCGACCTGAATACGAATTATATCAAGGAGTCGAATAAATAAATGTACGAGTTACTTAATAAATCGACTGTTACTATATATACGAATGATTTAAAACGGTGAAATAGGACAATGTACGAATTACTATAAAATGTTTCATTTATTTAGGTAAGTCATACATAATATCATCCGACTTTATAACTGTTATATATATACGACTTACCTTAATTAAACGATTATCATTGAGTACAAATTATCTAAAGTAGTCGAATAAATATATGTACGAGTTACCTAATAAATCGACTGTTACTATGTATGAATTAATTAAAAAGGTCGAAAAGGATAATGATTGAATTAATATAAAATGTACCATTTATTTAGGTAATTTATACATGATATCATTCGACTTTATAACTGTTATATGTACGACTTACCTTAATTAAACGATTATTATTAAGTACAAATTATCTAAAAGAGTCGAATGAAATTATGTACGCGTTACCTAATACATTGACTATGATGTACAAATTTTCTAAATGGCCGAATACTATTATGTTTAAGTTACCCAATAAATCGACTGTAATTATTAACGAATTATCTTAAACGGTCGAATAGTATAATGTACGAATTGCTTTAAAATGTACGATTTATTTAAGTAACTCATACACGATATTATTCGACTTTATGAATGGTATATGTACGACTTACCTTTAATGAACGATTATTATTTCAGGTTGGACAACAATATTAATTTTTACTATATATTCTCACCAACATTACGCAATTTCAGACACGGGTAGCGAGTTTAAAACAAACTTCTGGGAAAATCCCTTTTTGAAACTTTTAAAATAATACTTCCTAAACAATTTAGTAGCAAAAAGCACACAGCCATCCACAAAGACACGAGAGTTTGTTTACATCAAAGTTACACATGTGCTTGAACATCACATCCAAGCCTTTTCATCCCCCTGTCAAAACAGCTGGCATCATAAATTCAAGTGACCTCGTATTTCTACAAAAGTGGTAAAATCAGGCATTTCACACGTTGTTTTTCATCTCATAAAAAGTACAGTCCTTGTCGCTGGCGGAAAACCCCTAAAATGGACGGGATATTCAGGAATTTTTTTCCCCTCAAACATGTTTTAACGTGAATCTTCGGGAAAATAGTGTTTTTCGACCAGAATACGAATTATATAAAGGAGTCGAATAAATAAATGTACGAGTTACCTAATAAATCGACTGTTATCTTATACGAATGATTTAAAACCATCAAATAGGATAATATACGAATTACTATAAAATGTTTCATTTATTTAGGTAAGTCATACATGATATCATTCGATTTTATAACTGTTATATATATATATACGACTTACCTTAGTTTGTACTTAATAATAATTGTTTAATTATCTTAAGGAGTCGAATGAAACTATGTACGCGTTACCTAATAAATCGACCATTAGGTACGAATTTTCTAAATGGCCGAATACTATTAGGTTCAAGTTACCCAATAATTCGACTGTAATTATGAACGAATTATCTTAAACGGTCGAATAAGATAATGTACGAATTGCTTAAAAGTCTACGATTTATTTAAGTAACTCATACATGATATTACTCGACTTTATAACTGGTATATGTATGACTTACATTTCATAAACGATTATTATTTCAGGTTGCACAACACTAATTATTTTCACTATATATTCTCACCAAAATTACACGGGTAGAGTGTTTAAAACAAACTTCTGGGAAAATCCCTCTTTGAAACTTTTAAAACAATACTTCCTAAACAATTTAGTAGCAAAAAACACACAGCCATCCACAAAGACACGAGAGTTTGTTTACATCAAAGTTACACATGTGCTTGAAAATCACATCCAAGCCTTTTCATCCTCCTGCCGAAACAGCTGGCATCAAAAATTCAAGTGACCTCGTATTTTTACAAAAGTGGTAAAATCAGGTATTTTATACGTTGTTTTTCATCTCATAAAAAGTACAGTCCTTGTCGCTGGCGGAAAACCCCTAAAATCGACGGGGAATTCGGGAATTGTTTTCCCCTCAAACATGTTTTAACGTGAACCTTCGGGAAAATAGTGTTTTTCGACCTGAATACGAATTTTATCAAGGAGTCGAATAAATAAATGTACGAGTTACCTAATAAATCGACTGTTACTATATATACGAATGATTTAAAACGGTGAAATAAGGCCATTGTACGAATTACTATAAAATGTATCATTTATTTAGGTAAGTCATACATAATATCATCCGACTTTATAACTGTTATATATATACGACTTACCTTAATTAAACGATTATTATTGAGTACAAATTATCTAAAGAGTCGAATAAATATATGTACGAGTTACCTAATAAATCGACTGTTACTATGTATGAATTAATTAAAAAGGTCGAAAAGGATAATGATTGAATTAATATAAAATGTACCATTTATTAAGGTAATTTATACATGATATCATTCGATTTTATAACTGTTATATGTACGACTTACCTTAATTAAACGATTATTATTAAGTACAAATTATCTAAAAGAGTCGAATGAAATTATGTACGCGTTACCTAATACATTGACTATGATGTACAAATTTTCTAAATGGCCGAATACTATTATGTTTAAGTTACCCAATAAATCGACTGTAATTATTAACGAATTATCTTAAACGGTCGAATAGTATAATGTACGAATTGCTTTAAAATGTACGATTTATTTAAGTAACTCATACACGATATTATTCGACTTTATGAATGGTATATGTACGACTTACCTTTAATGAACAATTATTATTTCAGGTTGGACAACAATATTAATTTTTACTATATATTCTCACCAACATTACGCAATTTCAGACACGGGTAGCGAGTTTAAAACAAACTTCTGGGAAAATCCCTTTTTGAAACTTTTAAAACAATACTTCCTAAACAATTTAGTAGCAAAAAAAACACAGCCATCCACAAAGACACGAGAGTTTGTTTACATCAAAGTTACACATGTGCTTGAAAATCACATCCAAGCCTTTTCATCCCCCTGCCGAAACAGCTGGCATCAAAAATTCAAGTGACCTCGTATTTTTACAAAAGTGGTAAAATCAGGCATTTTACACGTTGTTTTTCATCTCATAAAAAGTACAGTCCTTGTCGCTGGCGGAAAACCCCTAAAATGGACGGGATATTCGGAATTTTTTTTCCCCTCAAACATGTTTTAACGTGAATCTTCGGGAAAATAGTGTTTTTCGACCTGAACACGAATTATATCAAGGAGTCGAATAAATAAATGTACGAGTTATCTAATAAATCGACTGTTATCATATATGAATGATTTAAAACCATCAAATAGGATAATATACGAATTACTATAAAATGTTTCATTTATTTATGTAAGTCATACATGATATCATTCGATTTTATAACTGTTATATATATATACGACTTACCTTAATTAAACAATTATTATTAAGTACAAATTATCTAAAGGAGTCGAATAAATACATGTACGAGTTACCTAATAAATAGACTGTTATGATGTACGAATTATTTAAAAAGGTCGAAAAGGATAATGATTGATTTAATATAAAATGTACCATTTATTTAGGTAATTTATACATGATATCATTCGACTTTATAACTGTTATATGTACGACTTACCTTAATTAAACGATTATTATTGAGTACAAATTATCTAAAGAGTCGAATAAATATCTGTACGAGTTACCTAATAAATCGACTGTTACTATGTATGAATTAATTAAAAAGGTCGAAAAGGATAATGATTGAATTAATATAAAATGTACAATTTATTTAGGTAATTTATACATGATATCATTCGACTTTATAACTGTTATATGTACGACTTACCTTAATTAAACGATTATTATTAAGTACAAATTATCTAAAAGAGTCGAATAAATACATGTACGAGTTACCTAATAAATAGACTGTTATGATGTACGAATTATTTAAAAAGGTCGAAAAGGATAATGGTAGACTTAATATAAAATGTACCATTTATTTAGGGTAATTCATACATAATATCATTCGATTTTATAACTGTTATATGTACGACTTACCTTAATTAAACGATTATTATTAAGTACAAATTATCTAAAAGAGTCGAATGAAATTATGTACGCGTTACCTAATACATTGACTATGATGTACAAATTTTCTAAATGGGCGAATACTATTATGTTTAAGATACCCAATAAATCGACTGTAATTATTAACGAATTATCTTAAACGGTCGAATAAGATAATGTACGAATTGCTTTAAAGTGTACAATTTATTTAAGTAACTCATACACGATATTATTCGACTTTATGAATGGTATATGTACGACTTACCTTTAATGAACGATTATTATTTCAGGTTGGACAACAATATTAATTTTTACTATATATTCTCACCAACATTACGCAATTTCAGACACGGGTAACGAGTTTAAAACAAACTTCTGGGAAAATCGCTTTTCGAAACTTTTAAAACAATACTTCCTAAACAATTTAGTAGCAAAAAGCACGCAGCCATCCACAAAGACACGAGAGTTTGTTTACATCAAAGTTACACATGTGCTTGAAAATCACATTCAAGCCTTTTCATCCACCTGCCGAAACAGCTGGCATCAAAAATTCAAGTGACCTCGTATTTTTACAAAAGTGGTAAAATCAGGTATTTTATACGTTGTTTTTCATCTCATAAAAAGTACAGTCCTTGTCGCTGGCGGAAAACCCCTAAAATCGACGGGGAATTCGGGAATTGTTTTCCCCTCAAACATGTTTTAACGTTAACCTTCGGGAAAATAGTGTTGTTCGACCTGAATACGAATTATATCAAGAAGTCGAATAAATAAATGTACGAGTTACCTAATAAATCGACTGTTACTATATATACGAATGATTTAAAACGGTGAAATAGGACAATGTACGAATTACTATAAAATGTTTCATTTATTTAGGTAAGTCATACATAATATCATCCGACTTTATAACTGTTATATATATACGACTTACCTTAATTAAACGATTATCATTGAGTACAAATTATCTAAAGTAGTCGAATAAATATCTGTACGAGTTACCTAATAAATCGACTGTTACTATGTATGAATTAATTAAAAAGGTCGAAAAGGATAATGATTGAATTAATATAAAATGTACCATTTATTTAGGTAATTTATACATGATATCATTCGACTTTATAACTGTTATATGTACGACTTACCTTAATTAAACGATTATTATTAAGTACAAATTATCTAAAAGAGTCGAATGAAATTATGTACGCGTTACCTAATACATTGACTATGATGTACAAATTTTCTAAATGGCCGAATACTATTATGTTTAAGTTACCCAATAAATCGACTGTAATTATTAACGAATTATCTTAAACGGTCGAATAGTATAATGTACGAATTGCTTTAAAATGTACGATTTATTTAAGTAACTCATACACGATATTATTCGACTTTATGAATGGTATATGTACGACTTACCTTTAATGAACGATTATTATTTCAGGTTGGACAACAATATTAATTTTTACTATATATTCTCACCAACATTACGCAATTTCAGACACGGGTAGCGAGTTTAAAACAAACTTCTGGGAAAATCCCTTTTTGAAACTTTTAAAATAATACTTCCTAAACAATTTAGTAGCAAAAAGCACACAGCCATCCACAAAGACACGAGAGTTTGTTTACATCAAAGTTACACATGTGCTTGAAAATCACATCCAAGCCTTTTCATCCCCCTGTCAAAACAGCTGGCATCATAAATTCAAGTGACCTCGTATTTCTACAAAAGTGGTAAAATCAGGCATTTCACACGTTGTTTTTCATCTCATAAAAAGTACAGTCCTTGTCGCTGGCGGAAAACCCCTAAAATGGACGGGATATTCAGGAATTTTTTTCCCCTCAAACATGTTTTAACGTGAATCTTCGGGAAAATAGTGTTTTTCGACCAGAATACGAATTATATAAAGGAGTCGAATAAATAAATGTACGAGTTACCTAATAAATCGACTGTTATCTTATACGAATGATTTAAAACCATCAAATAGGATAATATACGAATTACTATAAAATGTTTCATTTATTTAGGTAAGTCATACATGATATCATTCGATTTTATAACTGTTATATATATATATACGACTTACATTAGTTTGTACTTAATAATAATTGTTTAATTATCTTAAGGAGTCGAATGAAACTATGTACGCGTTACCTAATAAATCGACCATTAGGTACGAATTTTCTAAATGGCCGAATACTATTAGGTTCAAGTTACCCAATAATTCGACTGTAATTATGAACGAATTATCTTAAACGGTCGAATAAGATCATATACGAATTGCTTATAAAAGTAATCTTAAATCTATGATTTATTTAAGTAACTCATACATGATATTACTCGACTTTATAACTGGTATATGTATGACTTACATTTCATAAACGATTATTATTTCAGGTTGCACAACACTAATTATTTTCACTATATATTCTCACCAAAATTACACGGGTAGAGTGTTTAAAACAAACTTGTGGGAAAATCCCTCTTTGAAACTTTTAAAACAATACTTCCTAAACAATTTAGTAGCAAAAAACACACAGCCATCCACAAAGACATGAGAGTTTGTTTACATCAAAGTTACACATGTGCTTGAAAATCACATCCAAGCCTTTTCATCCCCCTGCCGAAACAGCTGGCATCAAAAATTCAAGTGACCTCGTATTTTTACAAAAGTGGTAAAATCAGGTATTTTATACGTTGTTTTTCATCTCATAAAAAGTACAGTCCTTGTCGCTGGCGGAAAACCCCTAAAATCGACGGGGAATTCGGGAATTGTTTTCCTCTCAAACATGTTTTAACGTGAACCTTCGGGAAAATAGTGTTTTTCGACCTGAATACGAATTTTATCAAGGAGTCGAATAAATAAATGTACGAGTTACCTAATAAATCGACTGTTACTATATATACGAATGATTTAAAACGGTGAAATAAGGCCATTGTACGAATTACTATAAAATGTATCATTTATTTAGGTAAGTCATACATAATATCATCCGACTTTATAACTGTTATATATATACGACTTACCTTAATTAAACGATTATTATTGAGTACAAATTATCTAAAGAGTCGAATAAATATATGTACGAGTTACCTAATAAATCGACTGTTACTATGTATGAATTAATTAAAAAGGTCGAAAAGGATAATGATTGAATTAATATAAAATGTACCATTTATTAAGGTAATTTATACATGATATCATTCGACTTTATAACTGTTATATGTACGACTTACCTTAATTAAACGATTATTATTAAGTACAAATTATCTAAAAGAGTCGAATGAAATTATGTACGCGTTACCTAATACATTGACTATGATGTACAAATTTTCTAAATGGCCGAATACTATTATGTTTAAGTTACCCAATAAATCGACTGTAATTATTAACGAATTATCTTAAACGGTCGAATAGTATAATGTACGAATTGCTTTAAAATGTACGATTTATTTAAGTAACTCATACACGATATTATTCGACTTTATGAATGGTATATGTACGACTTACCTTTAATGAACGATTATTATTTCAGGTTGGACAACAATATTAATTTTTACTATATATTCTCACCAACATTACGCAATTTCAGACACGGGTAGCGAGTTTAAAACAAACTTCTGGGAAAATCCCTTTTTGAAACTTTTAAAACAATACTTCCTAAACAATTTAGTAGCAAAAAGCACACAGCCATCCACAAAGACACGAGAGTTTGTTTACATCAAAGTTACACATGTGCTTGAAAATCACATCCAAGCCTTTTCATCCCCCTGCCGAAACAGCTGGCATCAAAAATTCAAGTGACCTCGTATTTTTACAAAAGTGGTAAAATCAGGCATTTTACACGTTGTTTTTCATCTCATAAAAAGTACAGTCATTGTCGCTGGCGGAAAACCCCTAAAATGGACGGGATATTCGGAATTTTTTTCCCCCTCAAACATGTTTTAACGTGAATCTTCGGGAAAATAGTGTTTTTCGACCTGAACACGAATTATATAAAGGAGTCGAATAAATAAATGTACGAGTTATCTAATAAATCGACTGTTATCATATATGAATGATTTAAAACCATCAAATAGGATAATATACGAATTACTATAAAATGTTTCATTTATTTATGTATGTCATACATGATATCATTCGATTTTATAACTGTTATATATATATATACGACTTACCTTAATTAAACAATTATTATTAAGTACAAATTATCTAAAGGAGTCGAATAAATACATGTACGAGTTACCTAATAAATAGACTGTTATGATGTACGAATTATTTAAAAAGGTCGAAAAGGATAATGATTGATTTAATATAAAATGTACCATTTATTTAGGTAATTTATACATGATATCATTCGACTTTATAACTGTTATATGTACGACTTACCTTAACTAAACGATTATTATTGAGTACAAATTATCTAAAGAGTCGAATAAATATCTGTACGAGTTACCTAATAAATCGACTGTTACTATGTATGAATTAATTAAAAAGGTCGAAAAGGATAATGATTGAATTAATATAAAATGTACCATTTATTTAGGTAATTTATACATGATATCATTCGACTTTATAACTGTTATATGTACGACTTACCTTAATTAAACGATTATTATTAAGTACAAATTATCTAAAAGAGTCGAATGAAATTATGTACGCGTTACCTAATACATTGACTATGATGTACAAATTTTCTAAATGGCCGAATACTATTATGTTTAAGTTACCCAATAAATCGACTGTAATTATTAACGAATTATCTTAAACGGTCGAATAGTATAATGTACGAATTGCTTTAAAATGTACGATTTATTTAAGTAACTCATACACGATATTATTCGACTTTATGAATGGTATATGTACGACTTACCTTTAATGAACGATTATTATTTCAGGTTGGACAACAACATTAATTTTTACTATATATTCTCACCAACATTACGCAATTTCAGACACGGGTAGCGAGTTTAAAACAAACTTCTGGGAAAATCCCTTTTTGAAACTTTTAAAACAATACTTCCTAAACAATTTAGTAGCAAAAAGCACACAGCCATCCACAAAGACACGAGAGTTTGTTTACATCAAAGTTACACATGTGCTTGAAAATCACATCCAAGCCTTTTCACCCCCCTGCCGAAACAGCTGGCATCAAAAATTCAAGTGACCTCGTATTTTTACAAAAGTGGTAAAATCAGGCATTTTACACGTTGTTTTTCATCTCATAAAAAGTACAGTCCTTGTCGCTGGCGGAAAACCCCTAAAATGGACGGGATATTCGGGAATTGTTTTCCCCTCAAACATGTTTTAACGTGAATCTTCGGGAAAATAGTGTTTTTCGACCAGAATACGAATTATATAAAGGAGTCGAATAAATAAATGTACGAGTTACCTAATAAATCGACTGTTATCATATACGAATGATTTAAAACCATCAAATAGGATAATATACGAATTACTATAAAATGTTTCATTTATTTAGGTAAGTCATACATGATATCATTCGATTTTATAACTGTTATATATATATACGACTTACCTTAATTAAACAATTATTATTAAGTACAAATTATCTAAAGGAGTCGAATAAATACATGTACGAGTTACCTAATAAATAGACTGTTATGATGTACGAATTATTTAAAAAGGTCGAAAAGGATAATGGTCGACTTAATATAAAATGTACCATTTATTTAGGGTAATTCATACATGATATCATTCGATTTTATAACTGTTATATGTACGACTTACCTTAATTAAATGATTATTATTAAGTACAAATTATCTAAAGGAGTGGAATGAAATTATGTACGCGTTACCTAATAAATCGACCATTAGGTATGATTTCCTAAATGTCCGTATACTATTATGTTTAAGTTACCCAATAATTCGACTGTAATTATGAACGAATTATCTTAAACGGTCGAATAAGATAATGTACGAATTTCTTTAAATTGAATCATTTATTTAAGTAACTCATACATGATATTACTCGACTTTATAACTGGTATATGTATGACTTACATTTCATAAACGATTATTATTTCAGGTTGCACAACACTAATTATTTTCACTATATATTCTCACCAAAATTACATGTGTAGAGTGTTTAAAACAAACTTCTGGGAAAATCCCTCTTTACAAATTTTAAAACAATAGTTCCTAAACAATTTAGCAGCAAAAAAAACACAGCCATCCACAAAGACACGAGAGTTTGTTTACATCAAAGTTACACATGTGCTTGAAAATCACATTCAAGCCTTTTCATCCACCTGCCGAAACAGCTGGCATCAAAAATTCAAGTGACCTCGTATTTTTACAAAAGTGGTAAAATCAGGTATTTTATACGTTGTTTTTCATCTCATAAAAAGTACAGTCCTTGTCGCTGGCGGAAAACCCCTAAAATCGACGGGGAATTCGGGAATTGTTTTCCCCTCAAACATGTTTTAACGTGAACCTTCGGGAAAATAGTGTTGTTCGACCTGAATACGAATTATATCAAGGAGTCGAATAAATAAATGTACGAGTTACCTAATAAATCGACTGTTACTATATATACGAATGATTTAAAACGGTGAAATAGGACAATGTACGAATTACTATAAAATGTTTCATTTATTTAGGTAAGTCATACATAATATCATCCGACTTTATAACTGTTATACATATACGACTTACCTTAATTAAACGATTATCATTGAGTACAAATTATCTAAAGTAGTCGAATAAATATATGTACGAGTTACCTAATAAATCGACTGTTACTATGTATGAATTAATTAAAAAGGTCGAAAAGGATAATGATTGAATTAATATAAAATGTACCATTTATTTAGGTAATTTATACATGATATCATTCGACTTTATAACTGTTATATGTACGACTTACCTTAATTAAACGATTATTATTAAGTACAAATTATCTAAAAGAGTCGAATGAAATTATGTACGCGTTACCTAATACATTGACTATGATGTACAAATTTTCTAAATGGCCGAATACTATTATGTTTAAGTTACCCAATAAATCGACTGTAATTATTAACGAATTATCTTAAACGGTCGAATAGTATAATGTACGAATTGCTTTAAAATGTACGATTTATTTAAGTAACTCATACACGATATTATTCGACTTTATGAATGGTATATGTACGACTTACCTTTAATGAACGATTATTATTTCAGGTTGGACAACAATATTAATTTTTACTATATATTCTCACCAACATTACACAATTTCAGACACGGGTAGCGAGTTAAAACAAACTTCTGGGAAAATCCCTTTTTGAAACTTTTAAAACAATACTTCCTAAACAATTTAGTAGCAAAAAGCACACACCCATCCACAAAGACACGAGAGTTTGTTTACATCAAAGTTACACATGTGCTTGAAAATCACATCCAAGCCTTTTCATCCCCCTGTCAAAACAGCTGGCATCAAAAATTCAAGTGACCTCGTATTTCTACAAAAGTGGTAAAATCAGGCATTTCACACGTTGTTTTTCATCTCATAAAAAGTACAGTCCTTGTCGCTGGCGGAAAACCCCTAAAATGGACGGGATATTCGGGAATTTTTTTCCCCTCAAACATGTTTTAATGTGAATCTTCGGGAAAATAGTGTTTTTCGACCAGAATACGAATTATATAAAGGAGTCGAATAAATAAATGTACGAGTTACCTAATAAATTGACTGTTATCATATACGAATGATTTAAAACCATCAAATAGGATAATATACGAATTACTATAAAATGTTTCATTTATTTAGGTAAGTCATACATGATATCATTCGATTTTATAACTGTTATATATATATATATACGACTTACCTTAGTTTGTACTTAATAATAATTGTTTAATTATCTTAAGGAGTCGAATGAAACTATGTACGCGTTACCTACTAAATCGACCATTAGGTACGAATTTTCTAAATGGCCGAATACTATTAGGTTCAAGTTACCCAATAATTCGACTGTAATTATGAACGAATTATCTTAAATGGTCGAATAAGATAATGTACGAATTGCTTAAAAGTCTACGATTTATTTAAGTAACTCATACATGATATTACTCGACTTTATAACTGGTTTATGTATGACTTACATTTCATAAACGATTATAATTTCAGGTTGCACAACACTAATTATTTTCACTATATATTCTCACCAAAATTACACGGGTAGAGTGTTTAAAACAAACTTCTGGGAAAATCCCTCTTTGAAACTTTTAAAACAATACTTCCTAAACAATTTAGTAGCAAAAAAAACACAGCCATCCACAAAGACACGAGAGTTTGTTTACATCAAAGTTACACATGTGCTTGAAAATCACATCTAAGCCTTTTCATCCCCCTGACGAAACAGCTGGCATCAAAAATTCAAGTGACCTCGTATTTTTACAAAAGTGGTAAAATCAGGTATTTTATACGTTGTTTTTCATCTCATAAAAAGTACAGTCCTTGTCGCTGGCGGAAAACCCCTAAAATCGACGGGGAATTCGGGAATTGTTTTCCCCTCAAACATGTTTTAACGTGAACCTTCGGGAAAATAGTGTTTTTCGACCTGAATACAAATTATATCAAGGAGTCGAATAAATAAATGTACGAGTTACCTAATAAATCGACTGTTACTATATATACGAATGATTTAAAACGGTGAAATAAGGCCATTGTACGAATTACTATAAAATGTATCATTTATTTAGGTAAGTCATACATAATATCATTCGATTTTATAACTGTTATATGTACGACTTACCTTAATTAAACGATTATTATTGAGTACAAATTATCTAAAAGAGTCGAATAAATACATGTACGAGTTACCTAATAAATAGACTGTTATGATGTACGAATTATTTAAAAAGGTCGAAAAGGATAATGGTCGACTTAATATAAAATGTACCATTTATTTAGGGTAATTCATACATAATATCATTCGATTTTATAACTGTTATATGTACGACTTACCTTAATTAAACGATTATTATTAAGTACAAATTATCTAAGAGTCGAATGAAATTATGTACGCGTTACCTAATACATTGACTATGATGTACAAATTTTCTAAATGGGCGAATACTATTATGTTTAAGATACCCAATAAATCGACTGTAATTATTAACGAATTATCTTAAACGGTCGAATAAGATAATGTACGAATTGCTTTAAAGTGTACAATTTATTTAAGTAACTCATACACGATATTATTCGACTTTATGAATGGTATATGTACGACTTACCTTTAATGAACGATTATTATTTCAGGTTGGACAACAATATTAATTTTTACTATATATTCTCACCAACATTACGCAATTTCAGACACGGGTAACGAGTTTAAAACAAACTTCTGGGAAAATCGCTTTTCGAAACTTTTAAAACAATACTTCCTAAACAATTTAGTAGCAAAAAGCACGCAGCCATCCACAAAGACACGAGAGTTTGTTTACATCAAAGTTACACATGTGCTTGAAAATCACATCCAAGCCTTTTCATCCCCCTGCCGAAACAGCTGGCATCAAAAATTCAAGTGACCTCGTATTTTTACAAAAGTGGTAAAATCAGGCATTTTACACGTTGTTTTTCATCTCATAAAAAGTACAGTCCTTGTCGCTGGCGGAAAACCTCTAAAATGGACAGGATATTCGGGAATTGTTTTCCCCTCAAACATGTTTTAACGTGAATCTTCGGGAAAATAGTGTTTTTCGACCAGAATACGAATTATATAAAGGAGTCGAATAAATAAATGTACGAGTTACCTAATAAATCGACTGTTATCATATACGAATGATTTAAAACCATCAAATAGGATAATATACGAATTACTATAAAATGTTTCATTTATTTAGGTAAGTCATACATGATATCATTCGATTTTATAACTGTTATATATATATACGACTTACCTTAATTAAACAATTATTATTAAGTACAAATTATCTAAAGGAGTCGAATAAATACATGTACGAGTTACCTAATAAATAGACTGTTATGATGTACGAATTATTTAAAAAGGTCGAAAAGGATAATGGTCGACTTAATATAAAATGTACCATTTATTTAGGGTAATTCATACATGATATCATTCGATTTTATAACTGTTATATGTACGACTTACCTTAATTAAATGATTATTATTAAGTACAAATTATCTAAAGGAGTGGAATGAAATTATGTACGCGTTACCTAATAAATCGACCATTAGGTATGATTTTCTAAATGTCCGTATACTATTATGTTTAAGTTACCCAATAATTCGACTGTAATTATGAACGAATTATCTTAAACGGTCGAATAAGATAATGTACGAATTTCTTTAAATTGAATCATTTATTTAAGTAACTCATACATGATATTACTCGACTTTATAACTGGTATATGTATGACTTACATTTCATAAACGATTATTATTTCAGGTTGCACAACACTAATTATTTTCACTATATATTCTCACCAAAATTACATGTGTAGAGTGTTTAAAACAAACTTCTGGGAAAATCCCTCTTTACAAATTTTAAAACAATAGTTCCTAAACAATTTAGCAGCAAAAAAAACACAGCCATCCACAAAGACACGAGAGTTTGTTTACATCAAAGTTACACATGTGCTTGAAAATCACATTCAAGCCTTTTCATCCACCTGCCGAAACAGCTGGCATCAAAAATTCAAGTGACCTCGTATTTTTACAAAAGTGGTAAAATCAGGTATTTTATACGTTGTTTTTCATCTCATAAAAAGTACAGTCCTTGTCGCTGGCGGAAAACCCCTAAAATCGACGGGGAATTCGGGAATTGTTTTCCCCTCAAACATGTTTTAACGTGAACCTTCGGGAAAATAGTGTTGTTCGACCTGAATACGAATTATATCAAGGAGTCGAATAAATAAATGTACGAGTTACCTAATAAATCGACTGTTACTATATATACGAATGATTTAAAACGGTGAAATAGGACAATGTACGAATTACTATAAAATGTTTCATTTATTTAGGTAAGTCATACATAATATCATCCGACTTTATAACTGTTATACATATACGACTTACCTTAATTAAACGATTATCATTGAGTACAAATTATCTAAAGTAGTCGAATAAATATATGTACGAGTTACCTAATAAATCGACTGTTACTATGTATGAATTAATTAAAAAGGTCGAAAAGGATAATGATTGAATTAATATAAAATGTACCATTTATTTAGGTAATTTATACATGATATCATTCGACTTTATAACTGTTATATGTACGACTTACCTTAATTAAACGATTATTATTAAGTACAAATTATCTAAAAGAGTCGAATGAAATTATGTACGCGTTACCTAATACATTGACTATGATGTACAAATTTTCTAAATGGCCGAATACTATTATGTTTAAGTTACCCAATAAATCGACTGTAATTATTAACGAATTATCTTAAACGGTCGAATAGTATAATGTACGAATTGCTTTAAAATGTACGATTTATTTAAGTAACTCATACACGATATTATTCGACTTTATGAATGGTATATGTACGACTTACCTTTAATGAACGATTATTATTTCAGGTTGGACAACAATATTAATTTTTACTATATATTCTCACCAACATTACACAATTTCAGACACGGGTAGCGAGTTAAAACAAACTTCTGGGAAAATCCCTTTTTGAAACTTTTAAAACAATACTTCCTAAACAATTTAGTAGCAAAAAGCACACACCCATCCACAAAGACACGAGAGTTTGTTTACATCAAAGTTACACATGTGCTTGAAAATCACATCCAAGCCTTTTCATCCCCCTGTCAAAACAGCTGGCATCAAAAATTCAAGTGACCTCGTATTTCTACAAAAGTGGTAAAATCAGGCATTTCACACGTTGTTTTTCATCTCATAAAAAGTACAGTCCTTGTCGCTGGCGGAAAACCCCTAAAATGGACGGGATATTCGGGAATTTTTTTCCCCTCAAACATGTTTTAATGTGAATCTTCGGGAAAATAGTGTTTTTCGACCAGAATACGAATTATATAAAGGAGTCGAATAAATAAATGTACGAGTTACCTAATAAATTGACTGTTATCATATACGAATGATTTAAAACCATCAAATAGGATAATATACGAATTACTATAAAATGTTTCATTTATTTAGGTAAGTCATACATGATATCATTCGATTTTATAACTGTTATATATATATATATACGACTTACCTTAGTTTGTACTTAATAATAATTGTTTAATTATCTTAAGGAGTCGAATGAAACTATGTACGCGTTACCTACTAAATCGACCATTAGGTACGAATTTTCTAAATGGCCGAATACTATTAGGTTCAAGTTACCCAATAATTCGACTGTAATTATGAACGAATTATCTTAAACGGTCGAATAAGATAATGTACGAATTGCTTAAAAGTCTACGATTTATTTAAGTAACTCATACATGATATTACTCGACTTTATAACTGGTTTATGTATGACTTACATTTCATAAACGATTATAATTTCAGGTTGCACAACACTAATTATTTTCACTATATATTCTCACCAAAATTACACGGGTAGAGTGTTTAAAACAAACTTCTGGGAAAATCCCTCTTTGAAACTTTTAAAACAATACTTCCTAAACAATTTAGTAGCAAAAAAAACACAGCCATCCACAAAGACACGAGAGTTTGTTTACATCAAAGTTACACATGTGCTTGAAAATCACATCTAAGCCTTTTCATCCCCCTGACGAAACAGCTGGCATCAAAAATTCAAGTGACCTCGTATTTTTACAAAAGTGGTAAAATCAGGTATTTTATACGTTGTTTTTCATCTCATAAAAAGTACAGTCCTTGTCGCTGGCGGAAAACCCCTAAAATCGACGGGGAATTCGGGAATTGTTTTCCCCTCAAACATGTTTTAACGTGAACCTTCGGGAAAATAGTGTTTTTCGACCTGAATACAAATTATATCAAGGAGTCGAATAAATAAATGTACGAGTTACCTAATAAATCGACTGTTATCATATACGAATGATTTAAAACCATCAAATAGGATAATATACGAATTACTATAAAATGTTTCATTTATTTAGGTAAGTCATACATGATATCATTCGATTTTATAACTGTTATATATATATATACGACTTACCTTAGTTTGTACTTAATAATAATTGTTTAATTATCTTAAGGAGTCGAATGAAACTATGTACGCGTTACCTAATAAATCGACCATTAGGTACGAATTTTCTAAATGGCCGAATACTATTAGGTTCAAGTTACCCAATAATTCGACTGTAATTATGAACGAATTATCTTAAACGGTCGAATAAGATAATGTACGAATTGCTTAAAAGTCTACGATTTATTTAAGTAACTCATACATGATATTACTCGACTTTATAACTGGTATATGTATGACTTACATTTCATAAACGATTATAATTTCAGGTTGCACAACACTAATTATTTTCACTATATATTCTCACCAAAATTACACGGGTAGAGTGTTTAAAACAAACTTCTGGGAAAATCCCTCTTTGAAACTTTTAAAACAATACTTCCTAAACAATTTAGTAGCAAAAAAAAAACACAGCCATCCACAAAGACACGAGAGTTTGTTTACATCAAAGTTACACATGTGCTTGAAAATCACATCCAAGCCTTTTCATCCCCCTGACGAAACAGCTGGCATCAAAAATTCAAGTGAACTCGTATTTTTACAAAAGTGGTAAAATCAGGTATTTTATACGTTGTTTTTCATCTCATAAAAAGTACAGTCCTTGTCGCTGGCGGAAAACCCCTAAAATCGACGGGGAATTCGGGAATTGTTTTCCCCTCAAACATGTTTAACGTGAACCTTCGGGAAAATAGTGTTTTTCGACCTGAATACAAATTATATCAAGGAGTCGAATAAATAAATGTACGAGTTACCTAATAAATCGACTGTTACTATATATACGAATGATTTAAAACGGTGAAATAAGGCCATTGTACGAATTACTATAAAATGTATCATTTATTTAGGTAAGTCATACATAATATCATTCGATTTTATAACTGTTATATGTACGACTTACCTTAATTAAACGATTATTATTGAGTACAAATTATCTAAAAGAGTCGAATAAATACATGTACGAGTTACCTAATAAATAGACTGTTATGATGTACGAATTATTTAAAAAGGTCGAAAAGGATAATGGTCGACTTAATATAAAATGTACCATTTATTTAGGGTAATTCATACATAATATCATTCGATTTTATAACTGTTATATGTACGACTTACCTTAATTAAACGATTATTATTAAGTACAAATTATCTAAGAGTCGAATGAAATTATGTACGCGTTACCTAATACATTGACTATGATGTACAAATTTTCTAAATGGGCGAATACTATTATGTTTAAGATACCCAATAAATCGACTGTAATTATTAACGAATTATCTTAAACGGTCGAATAAGATAATGTACGAATTGCTTTAAAGTGTACAATTTATTTAAGTAACTCATACACGATATTATTCGACTTTATGAATGGTATATGTACGACTTACCTTTAATGAACGATTATTATTTCAGGTTGGACAACAATATTAATTTTTACTATATATTCTCACCAACATTACGCAATTTCAGACACGGGTAACGAGTTTAAAACAAACTTCTGGGAAAATCGCTTTTCGAAACTTTTAAAACAATACTTCCTAAACAATTTAGTAGCAAAAAGCACGCAGCCATCCACAAAGACACGAGAGTTTGTTTACATCAAAGTTACACATGTGCTTGAAAATCACATCCAAGCCTTTTCATCCCCCTGCCGAAACAGCTGGCATCAAAAATTCAAGTGACCTCGTATTTTTACAAAAGTGGTAAAATCAGGCATTTTACACGTTGTTTTTCATCTCATAAAAAGTACAGTCCTTGTCGCTGGCGGAAAACCTCTAAAATGGACAGGATATTCGGGAATTGTTTTCCCCTCAAACATGTTTTAACGTGAATCTTCGGGAAAATAGTGTTTTTCGACCAGAATACGAATTATATAAAGGAGTCGAATAAATAAATGTACGAGTTACCTAATAAATCGACTGTTATCATATACGAATGATTTAAAACCATCAAATAGGATAATATACGAATTACTATAAAATGTTTCATTTATTTAGGTAAGTCATACATGATATCATTCGATTTTATAACTGTTATATATATATACGACTTACCTTAATTAAACAATTATTATTAAGTACAAATTATCTAAAGGAGTCGAATAAATACATGTACGAGTTACCTAATAAATAGACTGTTATGATGTACGAATTATTTAAAAAGGTCGAAAAGGATAATGGTCGACTTAATATAAAATGTACCATTTATTTAGGGTAATTCATACATGATATCATTCGATTTTATAACTGTTATATGTACGACTTACCTTAATTAAATGATTATTATTAAGTACAAATTATCTAAAGGAGTGGAATGAAATTATGTACGCGTTACCTAATAAATCGACCATTAGGTATGATTTTCTAAATGTCCGTATACTATTATGTTTAAGTTACCCAATAATTCGACTGTAATTATGAACGAATTATCTTAAACGGTCGAATAAGATAATGTACGAATTTCTTTAAATTGAATCATTTATTTAAGTAACTCATACATGATATTACTCGACTTTATAACTGGTATATGTATGACTTACATTTCATAAACGATTATTATTTCAGGTTGCACAACACTAATTATTTTCACTATATATTCTCACCAAAATTACATGTGTAGAGTGTTTAAAACAAACTTCTGGGAAAATCCCTCTTTACAACTTTTAAAACAATAGTTCCTAAACAATTTAGCAGCAAAAAAAACACAGCCATCCACAAAGACACGATAGTTTGTTTACATCAAAGTTACACATGTGCTTGAAAATCACATTCAAGCCTTTTCATCCACCTGCCGAAACAGCTGGCATCAAAAATTCAAGTGACCTCGTATTTTTACAAAAGTGGTAAAATCAGGTATTTTATACGTTGTTTTTCATCTCATAAAAAGTACAGTCCTTGTCGCTGGCGGAAAACCCCTAAAATCGACGGGGAATTCGGGAACTGTTTTCCCCTCAAACATGTTTTAACGTGAACCTTCGGGAAAATAGTGTTGTTCGACCTGAATACGAATTATATCAAGGAGTCGAATAAATAAATGTACGAGTTACTTAATAAATCGACTGTTACTATATATACGAATGATTTAAAACGGTGAAATAGGACAATGTACGAATTACTATAAAATGTTTCATTTATTTAGGTAAGTCATACATAATATCATCCGACATTATAACTGTTATATATATACGACTTACCTTAATTAAACGATTATCATTGAGTACAAATTATCTAAAGTAGTCGAATAAATATATGTACGAGTTACCTAATAAATCGACTGTTACTATGTATGAATTAATTAAAAAGGTCGAAAAGGATAATGATTGAATTAATATAAAATGTACCATTTATTTAGGTAATTTATACATGATATCATTCGACTTTATAACTGTTATATGTACGACTTACCTTAATTAAACGATTATTATTAAGTACAAATTATCTAAAAGAGTCGAATGAAATTATGTACGCGTTACCTAATACATTGACTATGATGTACAAATTTTCTAAATGGCCGAATACTATTATGTTTAAGTTACCCAATAAATCGACTGTAATTATTAACGAATTATCTTAAACGGTCGAATAAGATAATGTACGAATTGCTTTAAAATGTACGATTTATTTAAGTAACTCATACACGATATTATTCGACTTTATGAATGGTATATGTACGACTTACCTTTAATGAACAATTATTATTTCAGGTTGGACAACAATATTAATTTTTACTATATATTCTCACCAACATTACGCAATTTCAGACACGGGTAGCGAGTTTAAAACAAACTTCTGGGAAAATCCCTTTTTGAAACTTTTAAAACAATACTTCCTAAACAATTTAGTAGCAAAAAAAAACACAGCCATCCACAAAGACACGAGAGTTTGTTTACATCAAAGTTACACATGTGCTTGAAAATCACATCCAAGCCTTTTCATCCCCCTGCCGAAACAGCTGGCATCAAAAATTCAAGTGACCTCGTATTTTTACAAAAGTGGTAAAATCAGGCATTTTACACGTTGTTTTTCATCTCATAAAAAGTACAGTCCTTGTCGGTGGCGGAAAACCCCTAAAATGGACGGGATATTCGGAATTTTTTTCCCCCTCAAACATGTTTTAACGTGAATCTTCGGGAAAATAGTGTTTTTCGACCTGAACACTAATTATATCAAGGAGTCGAATAAATAAATGTACGAGTTATCTAATAAATCGACTGTTATCATATATGAATGATTTAAAACCATCAAATAGGATAATATACGAATTACTATAAAATGTTTCATTTATTTATGTAAGTCATACATGATATCATTCGATTTTATAACTGTTATATATATATACGACTTACCTTAATTAAACAATTATTATTAAGTACAAATTATCTAAAGGAGTCGAATAAATACATGTACGAGTTACCTAATAAATAGACTGTTATGATGTACGAATTATTTAAAAAGGTCGAAAAGGATAATGATTGATTTAATATAAAATGTACCATTTATTTAGGTAATTTATACATGATATCATTCGACTTTATAACTGTTATATGTACGACTTACCTTAATTAAACGATTATTATTGAGTACAAATTATCTAAAGAGTCGAATAAATATCTGTACGAGTTACCTAATAAATCGACTGTTACTATGTATGAATTAATTAAAAAGGTCGAAAAGGATAATGATTGAATTAATATAAAATGTACCATTTATTTAGGTAATTTATACATGATATCATTCGACTTTATAACTGTTATATGTACGACTTACCTTAATTAAACGATTATTATTAAGTACAAATTATCTAAAAGAGTCGAATAAATACATGTACGAGTTACCTAATAAATAGACTGTTATGATGTACGAATTATTTAAAAAGGTCGAAAAGGATAATGGTAGACTTAATATAAAATGTACCATTTATTTAGGGTAATTCATACATAATATCATTCGATTTTATAACTGTTATATGTACGACTTACCTTAATTAAACGATTATTATTAAGTACAAATTATCTAAAAGAGTCGAATGAAATTATGTACGCGTTACCTAATACATTGACTATGATGTACAAATTTTCTAAATGGGCGAATACTATTATGTTTAAGATACCCAATAAATCGACTGTAATTATTAACGAATTATCTTAAACGGTCGAATAAGATAATGTACGAATTGCTTTAAAGTGTACAATTTATTTAAGTAACTCATACACGATATTATTCGACTTTATGAATGGTATATGTACGACTTACCTTTAATGAACGATTATTATTTCAGGTTGGACAACAATATTAATTTTTACTATATATTCTCACCAACATTACGCAATTTCAGACACGGGTAACGAGTTTAAAACAAACTTCTGGGAAAATCGCTTTTCGAAACTTTTAAAACAATACTTCCTAAACAATTAAGTAGCAAAAAGCACGCAGCCATCCACAAAGACACGAGAGTTTGTTTACATCAAAGTTACACATGTGCTTGAAAATCACATCCAAGCCTTTTCATCCCCCTGCCGAAACAGCTGGCATCAAAAATTCAAGTGACCTCGTATTTTTACAAAAATGGTAAAATCAGGCATTTTACACGTTGTTTTTCATCTCATAAAAAGTACAGTCCTTGTCGCTGGCGGAAAACCCCTAAAATGGACAGGATATTCGGGAATTTTTTTCCCCTCAAACATGTTTTAACGTGAATCTTCGGGAAAATAGTGTTTTTCGACCAGAATACGAATTATATAAAGGAGTCGAATAAATAAATGTACGAGTTACCTAATAAATCGACTGTTATCATATACGAATGATTTAAAACCATCAAATAGGATAATATACGAATTACTATAAAATGTTTCATTTATTTAGGTAAGTCATACATAATATCATCCGACTTTATAACTGTTATATATATACGACTTACCTTAATTAAACGATTATTATTGAGTACAAATTATCTAAAGAGTCGAATAAATACATGTACGAGTTACCTAATAAATAGACTGTTATGATGTACGAATTATTTAAAAAGGTCGAAAAGGATAATGGTCGACTTAATATAAAATGTACCATTTATTTAGGGTAATTCATACATGATATCATTCGATTTTATAACTGTTATATGTACGACTTACCTTAATTAAATGATTATTATTAAGTACAAATTATCTAAAGGAGTGGAATGAAATTATGTACGCGTTACCTAATAAATCGACCATTAGGTATGATTTCCTAAATGTCCGTATACTATTATGTTTAAGTTACCCAATAATTCGACTGTAATTATTAACGAATTATCTTAAACGGTCGAATAAGATAATGTACGAATTTCTTTAAATTGAATCATTTATTTAAGTAACTCATACATGATATTACTCGACTTTATAACTGGTATATGTATGACTTACATTTCATAAACGATTATTATTTCAGGTTGCACAACACTAATTATTTTCACTATATATTCTCACCAAAATTACATGTGTAGAGTGTTTAAAACAAACTTCTGGGAAAATCCCTCTTTACAAATTTTAAAACAATAGTTCCTAAACAATTTAGCAGCAAAAAAAACACAGCCATCCACAAAGACACGAGAGTTTGTTTACATCAAAGTTACACATGTGCTTGAAAATCACATTCAAGCCTTTTCATCCACCTGCCGAAACAGCTGGCATCAAAAATTCAAGTGACCTCGTATTTTTACAAAAGTGGTAAAATCAGGTATTTTATACGTTGTTTTTCATCTCATAAAAAGTACAGTCCTTGTCGCTGGCGGAAAACCCCTAAAATCGGGGAATTCGGGAATTGTTTTCCCCTCAAACATGTTTTAACGTGAACCTTCGGGAAAATAGTGTTGTTCGACCAGAATACGAATTATATCAAGGAGTCGAATAAATGTACGAGTTACCTAATAAATCGACTGTTACTATATATACGAATGATTTAAAACGGTGAAATAGGACAATGTACGAATTACTATAAAATGTTTCATTTATTTAGGTAAGTCATACATAATATCATCCGACTTTATAACTGTTATATATATACGACTTACCTTAATTAAACGATTATCATTGAGTACAAATTATCTAAAGTAGTCGAATAAATATATGTACGAGTTACCTAATAAATCGACTGTTACTATGTATGAATTAATTAAAAAGGTCGAAAAGGATAATGATTGAATTAATATAAAATGTACCATTTATTTAGGTAATTTATACATGATATCATTCGACTTTATAACTGTTATATGTACGACTTACCTTAATTAAACGATTATTATTAAGTACAAATTATCTAAAAGAGTCGAATGAAATTATGTACGCGTTACCTAATACATTGACTATGATGTACAAATTTTCTAAATGGCCGAATACTATTATGTTTAAGTTACCCAATAAATCGACTGTAATTATTAACGAATTATCTTAAACGGTCGAATAGTATAATGTACGAATTGCTTTAAAATGTACGATTTATTTAAGTAACTCATACACGATATTATTCGACTTTATGAATGGTATATGTACGACTTACCTTTAATGAACGATTATTATTTCAGGTTGGACAACAATATTAATTTTTACTATATATTCTCACCAACATTACGCAATTTCAGACACGGGTAGCGAGTTTAAAACAAACTTCTGGGAAAATCCCTTTTTGAAACTTTTAAAATAATACTTCCTAAACAATTTAGTAGCAAAAAGCACACAGCCATCCACAAAGACACGAGAGTTTGTTTACATCAAAGTTACACATGTGCTTGAAAATCACATCCAAGCCTTTTCATCCCCCTGTCAAAACAGCTGGCATCATAAATTCAAGTGACCTCGTATTTCTACAAAAGTGGTAAAATCAGGCATTTCACACGTTGTTTTTCATCTCATAAAAAGTACAGTCCTTGTCGCTGGCGGAAAACCCCTAAAATGGACGGGATATTCAGGAATTTTTTTCCCCTCAAACATGTTTTAACGTGAATCTTCGGGAAAATAGTGTTTTTCGACCAGAATACGAATTATATAAAGGAGTCGAATAAATAAATGTACGAGTTACCTAATAAATCGACTGTTATCTTATACGAATGATTTAAAACCATCAAATAGGATAATATACGAATTACTATAAAATGTTTCATTTATTTAGGTAAGTCATACATGATATCATTCGATTTTATAACTGTTATATATATATATACGACTTACCTTAGTTTGTACTTAATAATAATTGTTTAATTATCTTAAGGAGTCGAATGAAACTATGTACGCGTTACCTAATAAATCGACCATTAGGTACGAATTTTCTAAATGGCCGAATACTATTAGGTTCAAGTTACCCAATAATTCGACTGTAATTATGAACGAATTATCTTAAACGGTCGAATAAGATCATATACGAATTGCTTATAAAAGTAATCTTAAATCTACGATTTATTTAAGTAACTCATACATGATATTACTCGACTTTATAACTGGTATATGTATGACTTACATTTCATAAACGATTATTATTTCAGGTTGCACAACACTAATTATTTTCACTATATATTCTCACCAAAATTACACGGGTAGAGTGTTTAAAACAAACTTCTGGGAAAATCCCTCTTTGAAACTTTTAAAACAATACTTCCTAAACAATTTAGTAGCAAAAAACACACAGCCATCCACAAAGACACGAGAGTTTGTTTACATCAAAGTTACACATGTGCTTGAAAATCACATCCAAGCCTTTTCATCCTCCTGCCGAAACAGCTGGCATCAAAAATTCAAGTGACCTCGTATTTTTACAAAAGTGGTAAAATCAGGTATTTTATACGTTGTTTTTCATCTCATAAAAAGTACAGTCCTTGTCGCTGGCGGAAAACCCCTAAAATCGACGGGGAATTCGGGAATTGTTTTCCCCTCAAACATGTTTTAACGTGAACCTTCGGGAAAATAGTGTTTTTCGACCTGAATACGAATTTTATCAAGGAGTCGAATAAATAAATGTACGAGTTACCTAATAAATCGACTGTTACTATATATACGAATGATTTAAAACGGTGAAATAAGGCCATTGTACGAATTACTATAAAATGTATCATTTATTTAGGTAAGTCATACATAATATCATCCGACTTTATAACTGTTATATATATACGACTTACCTTAATTAAACGATTATTATTGAGTACAAATTATCTAAAGAGTCGAATAAATATATGTACGAGTTACCTAATAAATCGACTGTTACTATGTATGAATTAATTAAAAAGGTCGAAAAGGATAATGATTGAATTAATATAAAATGTACCATTTATTAAGGTAATTTATACATGATATCATTCGATTTTATAACTGTTATATGTACGACTTACCTTAATTAAACGATTATTATTAAGTACAAATTATCTAAAAGAGTCGAATGAAATTATGTACGCGTTACCTAATACATTGACTATGATGTACAAATTTTCTAAATGGCCGAATACTATTATGTTTAAGTTACCCAATAAATCGACTGTAATTATTAACGAATTATCTTAAACGGTCGAATAAGATAATGTACGAATTGCTTTAAAATGTACGATTTATTTAAGTAACTCATACACGATATTATTCGACTTTATGAATGGTATATGTACGACTTACCTTTAATGAACAATTATTATTTCAGGTTGGACAACAATATTAATTTTTACTATATATTCTCACCAACATTACGCAATTTCAGACACGGGTAGCGAGTTTAAAACAAACTTCTGGGAAAATCCCTTTTTGAAACTTTTAAAACAATACTTCCTAAACAATTTAGTAGCAAAAAAAACACAGCCATCCACAAAGACACGAGAGTTTGTTTACATCAAAGTTACACATGTGCTTGAAAATCACATCCAAGCCTTTTCATCCCCCTGCCGAAACAGCTGGCATCAAAAATTCAAGTGACCTCGTATTTTTACAAAAGTGGTAAAATCAGGCATTTTACACGTTGTTTTTCATCTCATAAAAAGTACAGTCCTTGTCGCTGGCGGAAAACCCCTAAAATGGACGGGATATTCGGAATTTTTTTCCCCCTCAAACATGTTTTAACGTGAATCTTCGGGAAAATAGTGTTTTTCGACCTGAACACGAATTATATCAAGGAGTCGAATAAATAAATGTACGAGTTACCTAATAAATCGACTGTTATCATATACGAATGATTTAAAACCATCAAATAGGATAATATACGAATTACTATAAAATGTTTCATTTATTTAGGTAAGTCATACATGATATCATTCGATTTTATAACTGTTATATATATATACGACTTACCTTAATTAAACAATTATCATTAAGTACAAATTATCTAAAGGAGTCGAATAAATACATGTACGAGTTACCTAATAAATAGACTGTTATGATGTACGAATTATTTAAAAAGGTCGAAAAGGATAATGGTCGACTTAATATAAAATGTACCATTTATTTAGGGTAATTCATACATGATATCATTCGATTTTATAACTGTTATATGTACGACTTACCTTAATTAAATGATTATTATTAAGTACAAATTATCTAAAGGAGTGGAATGAAATTATGTACGCGTTACCTAATAAATCGACCATTAGGTATGATTTCCTAAATGTCCGTATACTATTATGTTTAAGTTACCCAATAATTCGACTGTAATTATTAACGAATTATCTTAAACGGTCGAATAAGATAATGTACGAATTTCTTTAAATTGAATCATTTATTTAAGTAACTCATACATGATATTACTCGACTTTATAACTGGTATATGTATGACTTACATTTCATAAACGATTATTATTTCAGGTTGCACAACACTAATTATTTTCACTATATATTCTCACCAAAATTACATGTGTAGAGTGTTTAAAACAAACTTCTGGGAAAATCCCTCTTTACAAATTTTAAAACAATAGTTCCTAAACAATTTAGCAGCAAAAAAAACACAGCCATCCACAAAGACACGAGAGTTTGTTTACATCAAAGTTACACATGTGCTTGAAAATCACATTCAAGCCTTTTCATCCACCTGCCGAAACAGCTGGCATCAAAAATTCAAGTGACCTCGTATTTTTACAAAAGTGGTAAAATCAGGTATTTTATACGTTGTTTTTCATCTCATAAAAAGTACAGTCCTTGTCGCTGGCGGAAAACCCCTAAAATCGGGGAATTCGGGAATTGTTTTCCCCTCAAACATGTTTTAACGTGAACCTTCGGGAAAATAGTGTTGTTCGACCAGAATACGAATTATATCAAGGAGTCGAATAAATAAATGTACGAGTTACCTAATAAATCGACTGTTACTATATATACGAATGATTTAAAACGGTGAAATAGGACAATGTACGAATTACTATAAAATGTTTCATTTATTTAGGTAAGTCATACATAATATCATCCGACTTTATAACTGTTATATATATACGACTTACCTTAATTAAACGATTATCATTGAGTACAAATTATCTAAAGTAGTCGAATAAATATATGTACGAGTTACCTAATAAATCGACTGTTACTATGTATGAATTAATTAAAAAGGTCGAAAAGGATAATGATTGAATTAATATAAAATGTACCATTTATTTAGGTAATTTATACATGATATCATTCGACTTTATAACTGTTATATGTACGACTTACCTTAATTAAACGATTATTATTAAGTACAAATTATCTAAAAGAGTCGAATGAAATTATGTACGCGTTACCTAATACATTGACTATGATGTACAAATTTTCTAAATGGCCGAATACTATTATGTTTAAGTTACCCAATAAATCGACTGTAATTATTAACGAATTATCTTAAACGGTCGAATAGTATAATGTACGAATTGCTTTAAAATGTACGATTTATTTAAGTAACTCATACACGATATTATTCGACTTTATGAATGGTATATGTACGACTTACCTTTAATGAACGATTATTATTTCAGGTTGGACAACAATATTAATTTTTACTATATATTCTCACCAACATTACGCAATTTCAGACACGGGTAGCGAGTTTAAAACAAACTTCTGGGAAAATCCCTTTTTGAAACTTTTAAAATAATACTTCCTAAACAATTTAGTAGCAAAAAGCACACAGCCATCCACAAAGACACGAGAGTTTGTTTACATCAAAGTTACACATGTGCTTGAAAATCACATCCAAGCCTTTTCATCCCCCTGTCAAAACAGCTGGCATCATAAATTCAAGTGACCTCGTATTTCTACAAAAGTGGTAAAATCAGGCATTTCACACGTTGTTTTTCATCTCATAAAAAGTACAGTCCTTGTCGCTGGCGGAAAACCCCTAAAATGGACGGGATATTCAGGAATTTTTTTCCCCTCAAACATGTTTTAACGTGAATCTTCGGGAAAATAGTGTTTTTCGACCAGAATACGAATTATATAAAGGAGTCGAATAAATAAATGTACGAGTTACCTAATAAATCGACTGTTATCTTATACGAATGATTTAAAACCATCAAATAGGATAATATACGAATTACTATAAAATGTTTCATTTATTTAGGTAAGTCATACATGATATCATTCGATTTTATAACTGTTATATATATATATACGACTTACCTTAGTTTGTACTTAATAATAATTGTTTAATTATCTTAAGGAGTCGAATGAAACTATGTACGCGTTACCTAATAAATCGACCATTAGGTACGAATTTTCTAAATGGCCGAATACTATTAGGTTCAAGTTACCCAATAATTCGACTGTAATTATGAACGAATTATCTTAAACGGTCGAATAAGATCATATACGAATTGCTTATAAAAGTAATCTTAAATCTACGATTTATTTAAGTAACTCATACATGATATTACTCGACTTTATAACTGGTATATGTATGACTTACATTTCATAAACGATTATTATTTCAGGTTGCACAACACTAATTATTTTCACTATATATTCTCACCAAAATTACACGGGTAGAGTGTTTAAAACAAACTTCTGGGAAAATCCCTCTTTGAAACTTTTAAAACAATACTTCCTAAACAATTTAGTAGCAAAAAACACACAGCCATCCACAAAGACACGAGAGTTTGTTTACATCAAAGTTACACATGTCCCTTGTCGCTGGCGGAAAACCCCTAAAATCGACGGGGAATTCGGGAATTGTTTTCCCCTCAAACATGTTTTAACGTGAACCTTCGGGAAAATAGTGTTTTTCGACCTGAATACGAATTTTATCAAGGAGTCGAATAAATAAATGTACGAGTTACCTAATAAATCGACTGTTACTATATATACGAATGATTTAAAACGGTGAAATAAGGCCATTGTACGAATTACTATAAAATGTATCATTTATTTAGGTAAGTCATACATAATATCATCCGACTTTATAACTGTTATATATATACGACTTACCTTAATTAAACGATTATTATTGAGTACAAATTATCTAAAGAGTCGAATAAATATATGTACGAGTTACCTAATAAATCGACTGTTACTATGTATGAATTAATTAAAAAGGTCGAAAAGGATAATGATTGAATTAATATAAAATGTACCATTTATTAAGGTAATTTATACATGATATCATTCGATTTTATAACTGTTATATGTACGACTTACCTTAATTAAACGATTATTATTAAGTACAAATTATCTAAAAGAGTCGAATGAAATTATGTACGCGTTACCTAATACATTGACTATGATGTACAAATTTTCTAAATGGCCGAATACTATTATGTTTAAGTTACCCAATAAATCGACTGTAATTATTAACGAATTATCTTAAACGGTCGAATAGTATAATGTACGAATTGCTTTAAAATGTACGATTTATTTAAGTAACTCATACACGATATTATTCGACTTTATGAATGGTATATGTACGACTTACCTTTAATGAACAATTATTATTTCAGGTTGGACAACAATATTAATTTTTACTATATATTCTCACCAACATTACGCAATTTCAGACACGGGTAGCGAGTTTAAAACAAACTTCTGGGAAAATCCCTTTTTGAAACTTTTAAAACAATACTTCCTAAACAATTTAGTAGCAAAAAAAACACAGCCATCCACAAAGACACGAGAGTTTGTTTACATCAAAGTTACACATGTGCTTGAAAATCACATCCAAGCCTTTTCATCCCCCTGCCGAAACAGCTGGCATCAAAAATTCAAGTGACCTCGTATTTTTACAAAAGTGGTAAAATCAGGCATTTTACACGTTGTTTTTCATCTCATAAAAAGTACAGTCCTTGTCGCTGGCGGAAAACCCCTAAAATGGACGGGATATTCGGAATTTTTTTCCCCCTCAAACATGTTTTAACGTGAATCTTCGGGAAAATAGTGTTTTTCGACCTGAACACGAATTATATCAAGGAGTCGAATAAATAAATGTACG
The DNA here is from genome assembly GCA_033439105.1 of Magallana nippona. Taxonomy (NCBI): domain Eukaryota; kingdom Metazoa; phylum Mollusca; class Bivalvia; order Ostreida; family Ostreidae; genus Magallana; species Magallana nippona. Next base: position 16,978,695 of record CM065926.1, read on the forward strand.
AGTTATCTAATAAATCGACTGTTATCATATATGAATGATTTAAAACCATCAAATAGGATAATATACGAATTACTATAAAATGTTTCATTTATTTATGTAAGTCATACATGATATCATTCGATTTTATAACTGTTATATATATATACGACTTACCTTAATTAAACAATTATTATTAAGTACAAATTATCTAAAGGAGTCGAATAAATACATGTACGAGTTACCTAATAAATAGACTGTTATGATGTACGAATTATTTAAAAAGGTCGAAAAGGATAATGATTGATTTAATATAAAATGTACCATTTATTTAGGTAATTTATACATGATATCATTCGACTTTATAACTGTTATATGTACGACTTACCTTAATTAAACGATTATTATTGAGTACAAATTATCTAAAGAGTCGAATAAATATCTGTACGAGTTACCTAATAAATCGACTGTTACTATGTATGAATTAATTAAAAAGGTCGAAAAGGATAATGATTGAATTAATATAAAATGTACCATTTATTTAGGTAATTTATACATGATATCATTCGACTTTATAACTGTTATATGTACGACTTACCTTAATTAAACGATTATTATTAAGTACAAATTATCTAAAAGAGTCGAATAAATACATGTACGAGTTACCTAATAAATAGACTGTTATGATGTACGAATTATTTAAAAAGGTCGAAAAGGATAATGGTAGACTTAATATAAAATGTACCATTTATTTAGGGTAATTCATACATAATATCATTCGATTTTATAACTGTTATATGTACGACTTACCTTAATTAAACGATTATTATTAAGTACAAATTATCTAAAAGAGTCGAATGAAATTATGTACGCGTTACCTAATACATTGACTATGATGTACAAATTTTCTAAATGGGCGAATACTATTATGTTTAAGATACCCAATAAATCGACTGTAATTATTAACGAATTATCTTAAACGGTCGAATAAGATAATGTACGAATTGCTTTAAAGTGTACAATTTATTTAAGTAACTCATACACGATATTATTCGACTTTATGAATGGTATATGTACGACTTACCTTTAATGAACGATTATTATTTCAGGTTGGACAACAATATTAATTTTTACTATATATTCTCACCAACATTACGCAATTTCAGACACGGGTAACGAGTTTAAAACAAACTTCTGGGAAAATCGCTTTTCGAAACTTTTAAAACAATACTTCCTAAACAATTTAGTAGCAAAAAGCACGCAGCCATCCACAAAGACACGAGAGTTTGTTTACATCAAAGTTACACATGTGCTTGAAAATCACATTCAAGCCTTTTCATCCACCTGCCGAAACAGCTGGCATCAAAAATTCAAGTGACCTCGTATTTTTACAAAAGTGGTAAAATCAGGTATTTTATACGTTGTTTTTCATCTCATAAAAAGTACAGTCCTTGTCGCTGGCGGAAAACCCCTAAAATCGACGGGGAATTCGGGAATTGTTTTCCCCTCAAACATGTTTTAACGTGAACCTTCGGGAAAATAGTGTTGTTCGACCTGAATACGAATTATATCAAGGAGTCGAATAAATAAATGTACGAGTTACCTAATAAATCGACTGTTACTATATATACGAATGATTTAAAACGGTGAAATAGGACAATGTACGAATTACTATAAAATGTTTCATTTATTTAGGTAAGTCATACATAATATCATCCGACTTTATAACTGTTATATATATACGACTTACCTTAATTAAACGATTATCATTGAGTACAAATTATCTAAAGTAGTCGAATAAATATATGTACGAGTTACCTAATAAATCGACTGTTACTATGTATGAATTAATTAAAAAGGTCGAAAAGGATAATGATTGAATTAATATAAAATGTACCATTTATTTAGGTAATTTATACATGATATCATTCGACTTTATAACTGTTATATGTACGACTTACCTTAATTAAACGATTATTATTAAGTACAAATTATCTAAAAGAGTCGAATGAAATTATGTACGCGTTACCTAATACATTGACTATGATGTACAAATTTTCTAAATGGCCGAATACTATTATGTTTAAGTTACCCAATAAATCGACTGTAATTATTAACGAATTATCTTAAACGGTCGAATAGTATAATGTACGAATTGCTTTAAAATGTACGATTTATTTAAGTAACTCATACACGATATTATTCGACTTTATGAATGGTATATGTACGACTTACCTTTAATGAACGATTATTATTTCAGGTTGGACAACAATATTAATTTTTACTATATATTCTCACCAACATTACGCAATTTCAGACACGGGTAGCGAGTTTAAAACAAACTTCTGGGAAAATCCCTTTTTGAAACTTTTAAAATAATACTTCCTAAACAATTTAGTAGCAAAAAGCACACAGCCATCCACAAAGACACGAGAGTTTGTTTACATCAAAGTTACACATGTGCTTGAAAATCACATCCAAGCCTTTTCATCCCCCTGTCAAAACAGCTGGCATCATAAATTCAAGTGACCTCGTATTTCTACAAAAGTGGTAAAATCAGGCATTTCACACGTTGTTTTTCATCTCATAAAAAGTACAGTCCTTGTCGCTGGCGGAAAACCCCTAAAATGGACGGGATATTCAGGAATTTTTTTCCCCTCAAACATGTTTTAACGTGAATCTTCGGGAAAATAGTGTTTTTCGACCAGAATACGAATTATATAAAGGAGTCGAATAAATAAATGTACGAGTTACCTAATAAATCGACTGTTATCTTATACGAATGATTTAAAACCATCAAATAGGATAATATACGAATTACTATAAAATGTTTCATTTATTTAGGTAAGTCATACATGATATCATTCGATTTTATAACTGTTATATATATATATACGACTTACATTAGTTTGTACTTAATAATAATTGTTTAATTATCTTAAGGAGTCGAATGAAACTATGTACGCGTTACCTAATAAATCGACCATTAGGTACGAATTTTCTAAATGGCCGAATACTATTAGGTTCAAGTTACCCAATAATTCGACTGTAATTATGAACGAATTATCTTAAACGGTCGAATAAGATCATATACGAATTGCTTATAAAAGTAATCTTAAATCTATGATTTATTTAAGTAACTCATACATGATATTACTCGACTTTATAACTGGTATATGTATGACTTACATTTCATAAACGATTATTATTTCAGGTTGCACAACACTAATTATTTTCACTATATATTCTCACCAAAATTACACGGGTAGAGTGTTTAAAACAAACTTGTGGGAAAATCCCTCTTTGAAACTTTTAAAACAATACTTCCTAAACAATTTAGTAGCAAAAAACACACAGCCATCCACAAAGACATGAGAGTTTGTTTACATCAAAGTTACACATGTGCTTGAAAATCACATCCAAGCCTTTTCATCCCCCTGCCGAAACAGCTGGCATCAAAAATTCAAGTGACCTCGTATTTTTACAAAAGTGGTAAAATCAGGTATTTTATACGTTGTTTTTCATCTCATAAAAAGTACAGTCCTTGTCGCTGGCGGAAAACCCCTAAAATCGACGGGGAATTCGGGAATTGTTTTCCCCTCAAACATGTTTTAACGTGAACCTTCGGGAAAATAGTGTTTTTCGACCTGAATACGAATTTTATCAAGGAGTCGAATAAATAAATGTACGAGTTACCTAATAAATCGACTGTTACTATATATACGAATGATTTAAAACGGTGAAATAAGGCCATTGTACGAATTACTATAAAATGTATCATTTATTTAGGTAAGTCATACATAATATCATCCGACTTTATAACTGTTATATATATACGACTTACCTTAACTAAACGATTATTATTGAGTACAAATTATCTAAAGAGTCGAATAAATATATGTACGAGTTACCTAATAAATCGACTGTTACTATGTATGAATTAATTAAAAAGGTCGAAAAGGATAATGATTGAATTAATATAAAATGTACCATTTATTAAGGTAATTTATACATGATATCATTCGACTTTATAACTGTTATATGTACGACTTACCTTAATTAAACGATTATTATTAAGTACAAATTATCTAAAAGAGTCGAATGAAATTATGTACGCGTTACCTAATACATTGACTATGATGTACAAATTTTCTAAATGGCCGAATACTATTATGTTTAAGTTACCCAATAAATCGACTGTAATTATTAACGAATTATCTTAAACGGTCGAATAGTATAATGTACGAATTGCTTTAAAATGTACGATTTATTTAAGTAACTCATACACGATATTATTCGACTTTATGAATGGTATATGTACGACTTACCTTTAATGAACGATTATTATTTCAGGTTGGACAACAATATTAATTTTTACTATATATTCTCACCAACATTACGCAATTTCAGACACGGGTAGCGAGTTTAAAACAAACTTCTGGGAAAATCCCTTTTTGAAACTTTTAAAACAATACTTCCTAAACAATTTAGTAGCAAAAAGCACACAGCCATCCACAAAGACACGAGAGTTTGTTTACATCAAAGTTACACATGTGCTTGAAAATCACATCCAAGCCTTTTCATCCCCCTGCCGAAACAGCTGGCATCAAAAATTCAAGTGACCTCGTATTTTTACAAAAGTGGTAAAATCAGGCATTTTACACGTTGTTTTTCATCTCATAAAAAGTACAGTCCTTGTCGCTGGCGGAAAACCCCTAAAATGGACGGGATATTCGGGAATTGTTTTCCCCTCAAACATGTTTTAACGTGAATCTTCGGGAAAATAGTGTTTTTCGACCAGAATACGAATTATATAAAGGAGTCGAATAAATAAATGTACGAGTTACCTAATAAATCGACTGTTATCATATACGAATGATTTAAAACCATCAAATAGGATAATATACGAATTACTATAAAATGTTTCATTTATTTAGGTAAGTCATACATGATATCATTCGATTTTATAACTGTTATATATATATATACGACTTACCTTAGTTTGTACTTAATAATAATTGTTTAATTATCTTAAGGAGTCGAATGAAACTATGTACGCGTTACCTAATAAATCGACCATAAGGTACGAATTTTCTAAATGGCCGAATACTATTAGGTTCAAGTTACCCAATAATTCGACTGTAATTATGAACGAATTATCTTAAACGGTCGAATAAGATAATGTACGAATTGCTTATAAAAGTAATCTTAAATCTACGATTTATTTAAGTAACTCATACATGATATTACTCGACTTTATAACTGGTATATGTATGACTTACATTTCATAAACGATTATTATTTCAGGTTGCACAACACTAATTATTTTCACTATATATTCTCACCAAAATTACACGGGTAGAGTGTTTAAAACAAACTTGTGGGAAAATCCCTCTTTGAAACTTTTAAAACAATACTTCCTAAACAATTTAGTAGCAAAAAACACACAGCCATCCACAAAGACACGAGAGTTTGTTTACATCAAAGTTACACATGTGCTTGAAAATCACATCCAAGCCTTTTCATCCCCCTGCCGAAACAGCTGGCATCAAAAATTCAAGTGACCTCGTATTTTTACAAAAGTGGTAAAATCAGGTATTTTATACGTTGTTTTTCATCTCATAAAAAGTACAGTCCTTGTCGCTGGCGGAAAACCCCTAAAATTGACGGGGAATTCGGGAATTGTTTTCCCCTCAAACATGTTTTAACGTGAACCTTCGGGAAAATAGTGTTTTTCGACCTGAATACGAATTTTATCAAGGAGTCGAATAAATAAATGTACGAGTTACCTAATAAATCGACTGTTACTATATATACGAATGATTTAAAACGGTGAAATAAGGCCATTGTACGAATTACTATAAAATGTATCATTTATTTAGGTAAGTCATACATAATATCATCCGACTTTATAACTGTTATATATATACGACTTACCTTAATTAAACGATTATTATTGAGTACAAATTATCTAAAGAGTCAAATAAATATATGTACGAGTTACCTAATAAATCGACTGTTACTATGTATGAATTAATTAAAAAGGTCGAAAAGGATAATGATTGAATTAATATAAAATGTACCATTTATTTAGGTAATTTATACATGATATCATTCGACTTTATAACTGTTATATGTACGACTTACCTTAATTAAACGATTATTATTTAGTACAAATTATCCAAAAGAGTCGAATGAAATTATGTACGCGTTACCTAATACATTGACTATGATGTACAAATTTTCTAAATGGCCGAATACTATTATGTTTAAGTTACCCAATAAATCGACTGTAATTATTAACGAATTATCTTAAACGGTCGAATAGTATAATGTACGAATTGCTTTAAAATGTACGATTTATTTAAGTAACTCATACACGATATTATTCGACTTTATGAATGGTATATGTACGACTTACCTTTAATGAACGATTATTATTTCAGGTTGGACAACAATATTAATTTTTACTATATATTCTCACCAACATTACGCAATTTCAGACACGGGTAGCGAGTTTAAAACAAACTTCTGGGAAAATCCCTTTCTGAAACTTTTAAAACAATACTTCCTAAACAATTTAGTAGCAAAAAGCACACAGCCATCCACAAAGACACGAGAGTTTGTTTACATCAAAGTTACACATGTGCTTGAAAATCACATCCAAGCCTTTTCATCCCCCTGCCGAAACAGCTGGCATCAAAAATTCAAGTGACCTCGTATTTTTACAAAAGTGGTAAAATCAGGCATTTTACACGTTGTTTTTCATCTCATAAAAAGTACAGTCCTTGTCGCTGGCGGAAAACCCCTAAAATGGACGGGATATTCGGAATTTTTTTTCCCCTCAAACATGTTTTAACGTGAACCCTCGGGAAAATAGTGTTTTTCGACCTGAATACGAATTATATCAAGGAGTCGAACAAATAAATGTACGAGTTACCTAATAAATCGACTGTTATCATATACGAATGATTTAAAACCATCAAATAGGACAATGTACGAATTACTATCAAATGTACCATTTATTTAGGTAAGTCATACATGATATCATTCGACTTAATAACTGTCGTTTTATCTTAATTAAACGATTATGATTGAGTACAAATTATCTAAAGGTGTCGAATAAATACATGTACGAATTACCTAATAAATAGACTGTTATGATGTACGAATTATTTAAAAAGGTCGAAAAGGATAATGGTCGACTTCATATAAAATGTACCATTTATTTAGGGTAATTCATACATGATATCATTCAATTTTATAACTGTTATATGTACGACTTACCTTAATTAAATGATTATTATTAAGTACAAATTATCTAAAGGAGTGGAATGAAATTATGTACTCGTTACCTAATAAATCGACCATTAAGTGTCATTTTCTAAATGTCCGTATACTATTATGTTTAAGTTACCCAATAATTCGACTGTAATTATGAACGAATTATCTTAAACGGTCGAATAAGATAATGTACGAGTTGCTTTAAAGTGTACAATTTATTTAAGTAACTCATACACCATATTATTCGACTTTATGAATGGTATATGTACGACTTACCTTTAATAAACGATTATTATTTCAGGTTGCACAACAATATTAATTTTTACTATATATTCTCACTAAAATTACGCAACTTTAGACACGGGTAGAGTGTTTAAAACAAACTTCTGGGAAAATCCCTCTTTTAAAACTATAGTTCCTAAACAATTTAGCAGCAAAAAAAACACAGCCATCCAAAAAGACACGAGAGTTTGTTTACATCAAAGTTACACATGTGCTTGAAAATCACATCCAAGCCTTTTCTTCCCCCTGCTGGCATCAAAAATTCAAGTGACCTTATTTTTACAAAAGTGGTAAAATCAGATATTTTATACGTTGTTTTTCATCTCATAAAAAGTACAGTCCTTGTCGCTGGCGGAAAACCCCTAAAATGGACGGGATATTCGGGAATTGTTTTCCCCTCAAACATGTTTTAACGTGAATCTTCGGGAAAATAGTGTTTTTCGACCTGAATACGAATTATATAAAGGAGTCGAATAAATAAATGTACGAGTTACCTAATAAATCGACTGTTATCATATACGAATGATTTAAAACCATCAAATAGGATAATATACGAATAACTATAAAATGTTTCATTTATTTAGGTAAGTCATACATGATATCATTCGATTTTGTAACTGTTATATATATATACGACTTACCTTAATTAAACAATTATTACTAAGTACAAATCATCTAAAGGAGTCGAATGAAACTATGTATGCGTTACCTAATAAATCGACAATTAGGTACGAATTTTCTAAATGGCCGAATACTATTAGGTTCAAGTTACCCAATAATTCGACTGTAATTATGAACGAATTATCTTAAACGGTCGAATAAGATAATGTACGAATTGCTTAAAAGTCTACGATTTATTTAAGTAACTCATACATGATATTACTCGACTTTATAACTGGTATATGTATGACTTACATTTCATAAACGATTATTATTTCAGGTTGCACCACACTAATTATTTTCACTATATATTCTCACCAAAATTACACGGGTAGAGTGTTTAAAACAAACTTGTGGGAAAATCCCTCTTTGAAACTTTTAAAACAATACTTCCTAAACAATTTAGTAGCAAACAACACACACCCATCCACAAAGACACGAGAATTTGTTTACATCAAAGTTACACATGTGCTTGAAAATCACATCCAAGCCTTTTCATCCCCCTGCCGAAACAGCTGGCATCAAAAATTCAAGTGACCTCGTATTTTTACAAAAGTGGTAAAATCAGGTATTTTATACGTTGTTTTTCATCTCATAAAAAGCACAGTCCTTGTCGCTGGCGGAAAACCCCTAAAATCGACGGGGAATTCGGGAATTGTTTTCCCCACAAACATGTTTTAACGTGAACCTTCGGGAAAATAGTGTTTTTCGACCTGAATACGAATTATATCAAGGAGTCGAATAAATAAATGTACGAGTTACCTAATAAATCGACTGTTACTATATATACGAAAGAATTAAAACGGTGAAATAGGACAATGTACGAATTACTATAAAATGTTTCATTTATTTAGGTAAGTCATACATAATATCATCCGACTTTATAACTGTTATATGTACGACTTACCTTAATTAAACGATTATTATTGAGTACAAATTATCTAAAGAGTCGAATAAATATCTGTACGAGTTACCTAATAAATCGACTGTTACTATGTATGAATTAATTAAAAAGGTCGAAAAGGATAATGATTGAATTAATATAAAATGTACCATTTATTTAGGTAATTTATACATGATATCATTCGACTTTATAACTGTTATATGTACGACTTACCTTAATTAAACGATTATTATTAAGTACAAATTATCTAAAAGAGTCGAATGAAATTATGTACGCGTTACCTAATACATTGACTATGATGTACAAATTTTCTAAATGGCCGAATACTATTATGTTTAAGTTACCCAATAAATCGACTGTAATTATTAACGAATTATCTTAAACGGTCGAATAGTATAATGTACGAATTGCTTTAAAATGTACGATTTATTTAAGTAACTCATACACGATATTATTCGACTTTATGAATGGTATATGTACGACTTACCTTTAATGAACGATTATTATTTCAGGTTGGACAACAATATTAATTTTTACTATATATTCTCACCAACATTACGCAATTTCAGACACGGGTAGCGAGTTTAAAACAAACTTCTGGGAAAATCCCTTTTTGAAACTTTTAAAACAATACTTCCTAAACAATTTAGTAGCAAAAAGCACACAGCCATCCACAAAGACACGAGAGTTTGTTTACATCAAAGTTACACATGTGCTTGAAAATCACATCCAAGCCTTTTCATCCCCCTGCCGAAACAGCTGGCATCAAAAATTCAAGTGACCTCGTATTTTTACAAAAGTGGTAAAATCAGGCATTTTACACGTTGTTTTTCATCTCATAAAAAGTACAGTCCTTGTCGCTGGCGGAAAACCCCTAAAATCGACGGGATATTCGGGAATTTTTTTCCCCTCAAACATGTTTTAACGTGAATCTTCGGGAAAATAGTGTTTTTCGACCAGAATACGAATTATATAAAGGAGTCGAATAAATAAATGTACGAGTTACCTAATAAATCGACTGTTATCATATACGAATGATTTAAAACCATCAAATAGGACAATATACGAATTACTATAAAATGTTTCATTTATTTAGGTAAGTCATACATAATATCATCCAACTTTATAACTGTTATATATATACGACTTACCTTAATTAAACGATTATTATTGAGTACAAATTATCTAAAGAGTCAAATAAATATATGTACGAGTTACCTAATAAATCGACTGTTACTATGTATGAATTAATTAAAAAGGTCGAAAAGGATAATGATTGAATTAATATAAAATGTACTATTTATTTGGGTAATTTATATATGATATCATTCGACTTTATAACTGTTATATGTACGACTTACCTTAATTAAACGATTATTATTGAGTACAAATTATCTAAAAGAGTCGAATGAAATTATGTTCGCGTTACCTAATAAATCGACTGTTACTATGTATGAATTAATTAAAAAGGTCGAAAAGGATAATGATTGAATTAATATAAAATGTACCATTTATTTAGGTAATTTATACATGATATCATTCGACTTTATAACTGTTATATGTACGACTTACCTTAATTAAACGATTATTATTGAGTACAAATTATCTAAAAGAGTCGAATGAAATTATGTACGCGTTACCTAATACATTGACTATGATGTACAAATTTTCTAAATGGCCGAATACTATTATGTTTAAGTTACCCAATAAATCGACTGTAATTATTAACGAATTATCTTAAACGGTCGAATAGTATAATGTACGAATTGCTTTAAAATGTACGATTTATTTAAGTAACTCATACACGATATTATTCGACTTTATGAATGGTATATGTACGACTTACCTTTAATGAACGATTTTTATTTCAGGTTGGACAACAATATTAATTTTTACTATATATTCTCACCAACATTACGCAATTTTAGACACGGGTAGCAAGTTTAAAACAAACTTCTGGGAAAATCCCTTTTTGAAACTTTTAAAACAATACTTCCTAAACAATTTAGTAGCAAAAAGCACACAGCCATCCACAAAGACACGAGAGTTTGTTTACATCAAAGTTACACATGTGCTTGAAAATCACATCCAAGCCTTTTCATCCCCCTGCCGAAACAGCTGGCATCAAAAGTTCAAGTGACCTCGTATTTTTACAAAAGTGGTAAAATCAGGCATTTCACACGTTGTTTTTCATCTCATAAAAAGTACAGTCCTTGTCGCTGGCGGAAAACCCCTAAAATGGACGGGATATTCGGAATTTTTTTTCCCCTCAAACATGTTTTAACGTGAATCTTCGGGAAAATAGTGTTTTTCGACCTGAACACGAATTATATAAAGGAGTCGAATAAATAAATGTACGAGTTATCTAATAAATCGACTGTTATCATATACGAATGATTTAAAACCATCAAATAGGACAATGTACGAATTACTATCAAATGTACCATTTATTTAGGTAAGTCATACATGATATCATTCGACTTAATAACTGTTAGATATATATATACGTTTTATCTTAATTAAACGATTATGATTGAGTACAAATTATCTAAAGGTGTCGAATAAATACATGTACGAGTTACCTAATAAATAGACTGTTATGATGTATGAATTATTTAAAAAGGTCGAAAAGGATAATGGTCGACTTCATATAAAATGTACCATTTATTTAGGGTAATTCATACATGATATCATTCAATTTTATAACTGTTATATGTACGACTTACCTTAATTAAATGATTATTATTAAGTACAAATTATCTAAAGGAGTGGAATGAAATTATGTACGCGTTACCTAATAAATCGACTATTAGGTGTCATTTTCTAAATGTCCGTATACTATTATGTTTAAGTTACCCAATAATTCGACTGTAATTATGAACGAATTATCTTAAACGGTCGAATAAGATAATGTACGAGTTGCTTTAAAGTGTACGATTTATTTAAGTAACTCATACACCATATTATTCGACTTTATGAATGGTATATGTACGACTTACCTTTAATAAACGATTATTATTTCAGGTTGCACAACAATATTAATTTTTACTATATATTCTCACTAAAATTACGCAACTTTAGACACGGGTAGAGTGTTTAAAACAAACTTCTGGGAAAATCCCTCTTTTAAAACTATAGTTCCTAAACAATTTAGTAGCAAAAAAAACACAGCCATCCAAAAAGACACGAGAGTTTGTTTACATCAAAGTTACACATGTGCTTGAAAATCACATCCAAGCCTTTTCTTCCCCCTGCTGGCATCAAAAATTCAAGTGACCTTATTTTTACAAAAGTGGTAAAATCATATTTTATACGTTCTTTTTCATCTCATAAAAAGTACAGTCCTTGTCGCTGGCGGAAAACCCCTAAAATGGACGGGATATTCGGGAATTGTTTTCCCCTCAAACATGTTTTAACGTGAATCTTCGGGAAAATAGTGTTTTTCGACCTGAATACGAATTATATCAAGGAGTCGAATAAATAAATGTACGAGTTACCTAATAAATCGACTGTTATCATATACGAATGATTTAAAACCATCAAATAGGATAATATACGAATAACTATAAAATGTTTCATTTATTTAGGTAAGTCATACATGATATCATTCGATTTTATAACTGTTATATATATATACGACTTACCTTAATTAAACAATTATTATTAAGTACAAATTATCTAAAGGAGTCGAATGAAACTATGTATGCGTTACCTAATAAATCGACAATTAGGTACGAATTTTCTAAATGGCCGAATACTATTAGGTTCAAGTTACCCAATAATTCGACTGTAATTATGAACGAATTATCTTAAACGGTCGAATAAGATAATGTACGAATTGCTTAAAAGTCTACGATTTATTTAAGTAACTCATACATGATATTACTCGACTTTATAACTGGTATATGTATGACTTACATTTCATAAACGATTATTATTTCAGGTTGCACAACACTAATTATTTTCACTATATATTCTCACCAAAATTACACGGGTAGAGTGTTTAAAACAAACTTCTGGGAAAATCCCTCTTTGAAACTTTTAAAACAATACTTCCTAAACAATTTAGTAGCAAAAAACACACAGCCATCCACAAAGACACGAGAGTTTGTTTACATCAAAGTTACACATGTGCTTGAAAATCACATCCAAGCCTTTTCATCCCCCTGCCGAAACAGCTGGCATCAAAAATTCAAGTGACCTCGTATTTTTACAAAAGTGGTAAAATCAGGTATTTTATACGTTGTTTTTCATCTCATAAAAAGCACAGTCCTTGTCGCTGGCGGAAAACCCCTAAAATCGACGGGGAATTCGGGAATTGTTTTCCCCTCAAACATGTTTTAACGTGAACCTTCGGGAAAATAGTGTTTTTCGACCTGAATACGAATTATATCAAGGAGTCGAATAAATAAATGTACGAGTTACCTAATAAATCGACTGTTACTATATATACGAAAGAATTAAAACGGTGAAATAGGACAATGTACGAATTACTATAAAATGTTTCATTTATTTAGGCAAGTCATACATAATATCATCCAACTTTATAACTGTTATATATATACGACTTACCTTAATTAAACGATTATTATTGAGTACAAATTATCTAAAGAGTCAAATAAATATATGTACGAGTTACCTAATAAATCGACTGTTACTATGTATGAATTAATTAAAAAGGTCGAAAAGGATAATGATTGAATTAATATAAAATGTACCATTTATTTAGGTAATTTATATATGATATCATTCGACTTTATAACTGTTATATGTACGACTTACCTTAATTAAACGATTATTATTGAGTACAAATTATCTAAAAGAGTCGAATGAAATTATGTTCGCGTTACCTAATAAATCGACTGTTACTATGTATAAATTAATTAAAAAGGTCGAAAAGGATAATGATTGAATTAATATAAAATGTACCATTTATTTAGGTAATTTATACATGATATCATTCGACTTTATAACTGTTATATGTACGACTTACCTTAATTAAACGATTATTATTGAGTACAAATTATCTAAAAGAGTCGAATGAAATTATGTACGCGTTACCTAATACATTGACTATGATGTACAAATTTTCTAAATGGCCGAATACTATTATGTTTAAGTTACCCAATAAATCGACTGTAATTATTAACGAATTATCTTAAACGGTCGAATAGTATAATGTACGAATTGCTTTAAAATGTACGATTTCTTTAAGTAACTCATACACGATATTATTCGACTTTATGAATGGTATATGTACGACTTACCTTTAATGAACGATTTTTATTTCAGGTTGGACAACAATATTAATTTTTACTATATATTCTCACCAACATTACGCAATTTTAGACACGGGTAGCGAGTTTAAAACAAACTTCTGGGAAAATCCCTTTTTGAAACTTTTAAAACAATACTTCCTAAACAATTTAGTAGCAAAAAGCACACAGCCATCCACAAAGACACGAGAGTTTGTTTACATCAAAGTTACACATGTGCTTGAAAATCACATCCAAGCCTTTTCATCCCCCTGCCGAAACAGCTGGCATCAAAAATTCAAGTGACCTCATATTTTTACAAAAGTGGTAAAATCAGGCATTTTACACGTTGTTTTTCATCTCATAAAAAGTACAGTCCTTGTCGCTGGCGGAAAACCCCTAAAATGGACGGGATATTCGGAATTTTTTTTACCCTCAAACATGTTTTAACGTGAATCTTCGGGAAAATAGTGTTTTTCGACCTGAACACGAATTATATAAAGGAGTCGAATAAATAAATGTACGAGTTATCTAATAAATCGACTGTTATCATATACGAATGATTTAAAACCATCAAATAGGATAATATACGAATTACTATAAAATGTTTCATTTATTTATGTAAGTCATACATGATATCATTCGATTTTATAACTGTTATATATATATACGACTTACCTTAATTAAACAATTATTATTAAGTACAAATTATCTAAAGGAGTCGAATGAAACCATGTACGCGTTACCTAATAAATCGTCTATTAGGTACGAATTTTCTAAATGGCCGAATACTATTAGGTTCAAGTTACCCAATAATTCGACTGTAATTATGAACGAATTATCTTAAACGGTCGAATAAGATAATGTACGAATTGCTTAAAAGTCTACGATTTATTTAAGTAACTCATACATGATATTACTCGACTTTATAACTGGTATATGTATGACTTACATTTCATAAACGATTATTATTTCAGGTTGCACCACACTAATTATTTTCACTATATATTCTCACCAAAATTACACGGGTAGAGTGTTTAAAACAAACTTCTGGGAAAATCCCTCTTTGAAACTTTTAAAACAATACTTCCTAAACAATTTAGTAGCAAACAACACACACCCATCCACAAAGACACGAGAATTTGTTTACATCAAAGTTACACATGTGCTTGAAAATCACATCCAAGCCTTTTCATCCCCCTGCCGAAACAGCTGGCATCAAAAATTCAAGTGACCTCGTATTTTTACAAAAGTGGTAAAATCAGGTATTTTATACGTTGTTTTTCATCTCATAAAAAGCACAGTCCTTGTCGCTGGCGGAAAACCCCTAAAATCGACGGGGAATTCGGGAATTGTTTTCCCCTCAAACATGTTTTAACGTGAATCTTCGGGAAAATAGTGTTTTTCGACCTGAACACGAATTATATAAAGGAGTCGAATAAATAAATGTACGAGTTATCTAATAAATCGACTGTTATCATATACGAATGATTTAAAACCATCAAATAGGATAATATACGAATTACTATAAAATGTTTCATTTATTTATGTAAGTCATACATGATATCATTCGATTTTATAACTGTTATATATATATACGACTTACCTTAATTAAACAATTATTATTAAGTACAAATTATCTAAAGGAGTCGAATGAAACCATGTACGCGTTACCTAATAAATCGTCTATTAGGTACGAATTTTCTAAATGGCCGAATACTATTAGGTTCAAGTTACCCAATAATTCGACTGTAATTATGAACGAATTATCTTAAACGGTCGAATAAGATAATGTACGAATTGCTTAAAAGTCTACGATTTATTTAAGTAACTCATACATGATATTACTCGACTTTATAACTGGTATATGTATGACTTACATTTCATAAACGATTATTATTTCAGGTTGCACCACACTAATTATTTTCACTATATATTCTCACCAAAATTACACGGGTAGAGTGTTTAAAACAAACTTCTGGGAAAATCCCTCTTTGAAACTTTTAAAACAATACTTCCTAAACAATTTAGTAGCAAACAACACACACCCATCCACAAAGACACGAGAATTTGTTTACATCAAAGTTACACATGTGCTTGAAAATCACATCCAAGCCTTTTCATCCCCCTGCCGAAACAGCTGGCATCAAAAATTCAAGTGACCTCGTATTTTTACAAAAGTGGTAAAATCAGGTATTTTATACGTTGTTTTTCATCTCATAAAAAGCACAGTCCTTGTCGCTGGCGGAAAACCCCTAAAATCGACGGGGAATTCGGGAATTGTTTTCCCCTCAAACATGTTTTAACGTGAACCTTCGGGAAAATAGTGTTTTTCGACCTGAATACGAATTATATCAAGGAGTCGAATAAATAAATGTACGAGTTACCTAATAAATCGACTGTTACTATATATACGAAAGAATTAAAACGGTGAAATAGGACAATGTACGAATTACTATAAAATGTTTCATTTATTTAGGTAAGTCATACATAATATCATCCAACTTTATAACTGTTATATATATACGACTTACCTTAATTAAACGATTATTATTGAGTACAAATTATCTAAAGAGTCAAATAAATATATGTACGAGTTACCTAATAAATCGACTGTTACTATGTATGAATTAATTAAAAAGGTCGAAAAGGATAATGATTGAATTAATATAAAATGTACCATTTATTTAGGTAATTTATATATGATATCATTCGACTTTATAACTGTTATATGTACGACTTACCTTAATTAAACGATTATTATTGAGTACAAATTATCTAAAAGAGTCGAATGAAATTATGTTCGCGTTACCTAATAAATCGACTGTTACTATGTATGAATTATTAATAGTTAAAAAGGTCGAAAAGGATAATGATTGAATTAATATAAAATGTACCATTTATTTAGGTAATTTATACATGATATCATTCGACTTTATAACTGTTATATGTACGACTTACCTTAATTAAACGATTATTATTGAGTACAAATTATCTAAAAGAGTCGAATGAAATTATGTACGCGTTACCTAATACATTGACTATGATGTACAAATTTTCTAAATGGCCGAATACTATTATGTTTAAGTTACCCAATAAATCGACTGTAATTATTAACGAATTATCTTAAACGGTCGAATAGTATAATGTACGAATTGCTTTAAAATGTACGATTTCTTTAAGTAACTCATACACGATATTATTCGACTTTATGAATGGTATATGTACGACTTACCTTTAATGAACAATTTTTATTTCAGGTTGGACAACAATATTAATTTTTACTATATATTCTCACCAACATTATGCAATTTTAGACACGGGTAGCGAGTTTAAAACAAACTTCTGGGAAAATCCATTTTTGAAACTTTTAAAACAATACTTCCTAAACAATTTAGTAGCAAAAAGCACACAGCCATCCACAAAGACACGAGAGTTTGTTTACATCAAAGTTACACATGTGCTTGAAAATCACATCCAAGCCTTTTCATCCCCCTGCCGAAACAGCTGGCATCAAAAATTCAAGTGACCTCGTATTTTTACAAAAGTGGTAAAATCAGGTATTTTATACGTTGTTTTTCATCTCATAAAAAGCACAGTCCTTGTCGCTGGCGGAAAACCCCTAAAATCGACGGGGAATTCGGGAATTGTTTTCCCCTCAAACATGTTTTAACGTGAACCTTCGGGAAAATAGTGTTTTTCGACCTGAATACGAATTATATCAAGGAGTCGAATAAATAAATGTACGAGTTACCTAATAAATCGACTGTTACTATATATACGAAAGAATTAAAACGGTGAAATAGGACAATGTACGAATTACTATAAAATGTTTCATTTATTTAGGTAAGTCATACATAATATCATCCAACTTTATAACTGTTATATATATACGACTTACCTTAATTAAACGATTATTATTGAGTACAAATTATCTAAAGAGTCAAATAAATATATGTACGAGTTACCTAATAAATCGACTGTTACTATGTATGAATTAATTAAAAAGGTCGAAAAGGATAATGATTGAATTAATATAAAATGTACTATTTATTTAGGTAATTTATATATGATATCATTCGACTTTATAACTGTTATATGTACGACTTACCTTAATTAAACGATTATTATTGAGTACAAATTATCTAAAAGAGTCGAATGAAATTATGTTCGCGTTACCTAATAAATCGACTGTTACTATGTATGAATTAATTAAAAAGGTCGAAAAGGATAATGATTGAATTAATATAAAATGTACCATTTATTTAGGTAATTTATACATGATATCATTCGACTTTATAACTGTTATATGTACGACTTACCTTCATTAAACGATTATTATTGAGTACAAATTATCTAAAAGAGTCGAATGAAATTATGTATGCGTTACCTAATACATTGACTATGATGTACAAATTTTCTAAATGGCCGAATACTATTATGTTTAAGTTACCCAATAAATCGACTGTAATTATTAACGAATTATCTTAAACGGTCGAATAGTATAATGTACGAATTTCTTAAAAGTGAATCATTTATTTAAGTAACTCATACATGATATTACTCGACTTTATAACTGGTATATGTATGACTTAAATTTCATAAACGATTATTATTTCAGGTTGCACAACACTAATTATTTTCACTATATATTCTCACCAAAATTACATGGGTAGAGTGTTTAAAACAAACTTCTGGGAAAATCCCTCTTTGAAACTTTTAAAACAATACTTCCTAAACAATTTAGAAGCAAAAAACACACAGCCATCCACAAAGACACGAGAGTTTGTTTACATCAAAGTTACACATGTGCTTGAAAATCACATCCAAGCCTTTTCATCCCCCTGCTGAAACAGCTGGCATCAAAAATTCAAGTGACCTCCTATTTTTACAAAAGTGGTGAAATCAGGTATTTTATACGTTGTTTCTATCTCATAAAAACTAGTCCTTGTCGCTGGCGGAAAACCCCTAAAATCGACGGGGACTTCGGGAATTGTTTTCCCCTCAAACATGTTTTAACGTGAACCTTCGGGAAAATAGTATTTTTCGACCTGAATACGAATTATATAAAAGAGTCAAATAAATAAATGTACGAATTACCTAATAAATCGACTGTTATTATATACGAATGATTAAAAACGGTGAAATAGGACAATGTACGAATTACTATAAAATGTATCATTTATTTAGGTAAGTCATACATGATATCATTCGACTTTATAACTGTTATATATATACGTTTTATCTTAATTAAACGATTATGATTGACTACAAATTATATAAAGGTGTCGAATAAAAACATGTACGAGTTACCTAATAAATAGACTGTTATGATGTACGAATTATTTAAAAAGGTCGAAAAGGATAATGGTCGACTTAATATAAAATGTACCATTTATTTAGGGTAATTCATACATGATATCATTCGATTTTATAACTGTTATATGTACGACTTACCTTAATTAAATGATTATTATTAAGTACAAATTATCTAAAGGAGTGGAATGAAATTATGTACGCGTTACCTAATAAATCAACCATTAGGTATGATTTTCTAAATGTCCGTATACTATTATGTTTAAGGTACCCAATAATTCGACTGTAATTATGAACGAATTATCTTAAACGGTCGAATAAGATAATGTAAGAATTGCTTTAAAGTGTACGATTCATTTAAGTAACTCATACACGATATCATTCGACTTTATGAATGGTATATGTACGACGTACCTTTAATAAACGATTATTATTTCAGGTTGCACAACAATATTAATTTTTACTATATATTCTCACTAAAATTACGCAACTTTAGACACGGGTAGAGTGTTTAAAACAAACTTCTGGGAAAATCCCTATTTACAACTTTTAAAACTATAGTTCCTAAACAATTTAGTACCAAAAAACACACAGCCATCCACAAAGACACGAGAGTTTGTTTACATCAAAGTTACACATGTGCTTGAAAATCACATCCAAGCCTTTTCATCCCCCTGCCGAAACAGCTGGCATCAAAACTTCAAGTGACCTCGTATTTTTACAAAATTGGTAAAATCAGGCATTTTACACGTTGTTTTTCATCTCATAAAAAGCACAGTCCTTGTCGCTGGCGGAAAACCCCTAAAATCGACGGGATATTCGGGAATTTTTTTCCCCTCAAACATGTTTGAACGTGAACCTTCGGGAAAATAGTGTTGTTCGACCTGAATACGAATTATATAAAGGAGTCGAATATATAAATGTACGAGTTATCTAATAAATCGGCTGTTATTATATGCGGATGATTTAAAACCATCAAATAGGATAATGTACGAATTTCTATAAAATGTTTCATTTATTTAGGTAAGTCATCAATAATATCATTCGACTTTATAACTATTATATATACATATACGACTTACCTTAATTAAACAATTATTTAAGGTCTTCCGTTTCCAACGGAAGACCTTATTGTTTTCGTACTGTTTCTTATTAAGGTCTTCCGTTTCCAACGGAAGACCTTATTGTTATTGCTTTGTTTCTTTTCCTCTATTATTAAGGTCTTCCGTTTCCAACGGAAGACCTTATTGTTATTGCTTTGTTTCTTTTTCACTATTATTATTATTGTTTTTTTTTTCTGTCACGTTTTCTCAAAAACGCTTCAGCCGATTTTGATGAATCTCTTAGATCTTATTCATGACAAAATTTGTAAGAAAATTACACGAGATTTTTTCGGTCGTCATTTCCGGTCCCGAGATATTAAAGATTTTATGTTTTTGCTTGTTCACGATTTTTCTCCAAAAGTATTTAAGATAGACCTTTCGAATTTTCAGGGATGGTAGAAAGTGTCCTGCCGCAGTGCCCTTCGCATATCCGAACGTCCGCCGTCACTTCCGGTCGTCACAGGAAGGAAACAAACAATAGTTATTTTTCAACTTTTTTGTTTTGAATTTTTTTAATATTACTATTCGATAAAGACGCTTTAATAATGTCAGAATATGAAATTTGTTTTAAAATCGATCCACGCATTCTCGAGATTTTGGGATCCAAAGTCCTGAAGCGAGAGTCCGCGTAGCTCAGTCGTTAGAGTGGTGGACTTTGGCCCAGGCGACCCGGGTTCAGTCCCCAAGTGCCGAATGTTTTTTTCTTTTTTAATTGTGATTTGTTTAACGATTTTATCTTTAAAACGATGGATTTTAATGTTTTCCGTTTTAATTTTATCATAAATCAAAATAATACTAGCTTTTTTCAGTACAAATATAGAGCCCGTTTCAAAATACCATCAATTTCCCGCATTGTGACAGTCTTGTTTCTGTCAGCAGCTCGCTAAATTCAGACGCTCGTCGCATCGCCGGCATCAAAGACATGCCGCCGAAGCACCTTTGCAGTACGACCGCATTAGAGCTCGCCAGGTCGCTTTGCCGGTATCAAAGAAATGCCGCCTTCTCATTGACTGTATGCACAAAACATTTAGCAATGCGCCCACATTTCAAGTATTCTACAGGACTTTAAAAGGAGGACTGTTTAGTATTTATTTAGATATATAGATACATGCATGCATGTATATATGCGTTTATTGACATATGTTGTTTATATATTGATTTCCTGAACACTATAAAACACTATAAAATCAATCTCTCTCTCTCTCTCTCTCTCTCTCTCTCTCTCTCTCTCTCTCTCTCCAACGTACGAATATTTTAGTATTTGAATAAGAACTACTACAGGTAACATGCAGTAATGTGGCTAAAGCCTAAATGTACATTTGACGTTTAAAAATTATATATGTATTTATTTCTAGTTACGGGATATTGTCTTTGGATTTAAATGATTTGAAATTAATTTTTTAATGATTGTCTTCTTACTGATTGGAAGTCAATGCTAAAAAGTCATTTTTTATTATAGACGGTGTACTTTCTCCTTCTTTGTATATGTCTACAGATACATATCTGTTGTCTGTCTTGGATTAAGAAACACCCCGAATTTTACACGCGGAACTATACAAACGACCTGGTGACTGCGACAAGGTGTGAAAACTGACCACCCGTGTATGTGTGCTTGAGCTTAGGAATAAACAGCTGTAATCACTGATCGGGGAAATATACTGTTAAAACGAAAAGTCTGATTTTTCACTTTTGATAAAAAAAAAGTCATTACGGCAGGGTGCATCGGGATTATAATCATTTAAAATCTGCCTTAAGTTTATAATTATTTACAAAGGTCTACATACATGTAATGTTCACCCAAAAAGCTGGATTTATTATATCTGTTTAGTGATTAAGCATCGAGGTCAAAATTCATAAATTTCGTAATATATTAACCGATTGCTTAACACTGGTCATTTAGACATAACACTGGGGTATTGAGTGGATTCGGGAAAAGGGGGATAATTAACCATACTACATTTGTAAGATGTAGGTTATTTTATTTGCCGACTTAGCAAAATTTTTTATCATACAGTGTGAGTCGGCAAAGATAAACTTGACACACAAAAAAAATAATCGATATGCAAAAGAAGCAGATAAAAAGATAATCAATTTCTTTATCAAATCGATTTCTGATTAATTCATCTCTCTCTCTCTCTCCTCTCTCTCTCTCTCTCTCTCTCTCTCTCTCTCTCTCTCTCTCTCTCTCTCTACAAATGCAGTTTATAGCGTATGACATTTTATATATCTTATTTCTAAAACATTTAGAAGTAAAGAGTTAATCCATAAATTAACGATGTATTAAGAAAACAGTTACGCTGTTAAACCTTCCTTCATTTCGATCCTTTTATTTTTTGCTGAAATTAATTACGCCGTTTAATATGTCACTGATTGTGTTCAAAATTCATGATGTATACTGCTGTAGGTGTTACTATGTAAAATTGAAACCCGACATTTTAAAATGTATAATTAAGACCGCGGAACATTAACTGGCAAGATTGGAAATATACAGCTTACGTCAATTTCACTTGTTACAGTCAAAACTTTTGAAATGGGTGGGAACAAATTGACGCGGACGTCTGAGAAAACATTGGATTGAAACTGTAGCTATAGGAAGTGTATCAGTGGCGACTGATTCTCTGAAGTCATCGAACAATGCTTTGCCTTGCGTAATATCTCCCGAATTTGGATCTTCTCATATTTGCTGATTGTATAATTATTGATGAAATAAAATGGTTTTTTTTTTATCGCTTTGCTGATACTAAATAAAATGTGTTACGATCGCATAAGTAATATAGCAAGTTAGGAACGCTGAGGTGGATTGAAAATACACTTCCAATATTAACTACAGTTTGAATCCAACGTTTTCCCAGACATCCGCGTCAATTTGTTCCCGTCCATATCAAATGTTTTGACTGTAATAGCTTTTTAAAAACAAATTTTGTACCCACGAGATCTCAGAAACTGTAAGTGATTAAGACACGAACCTTACATGGACGATAGACATTCGATTGAGGATGCGTTTAACTGTTTCCATTTTATCGCCCGTCACTTCCGGTCGTCACCGGAAGGGTACAAACAACTGGTTATAATAACTGTTTTTCTTTGACAGTTTTAGATTGCTTGATAAACAAAACTGTACAATAGGAAAACGTTAAAAAAATATATATACTTTAATTTTGATTGAGCACTTCTGTTGGTCAGTTTCCTGTCCCGAGACAAAAACCTTGCCTCAACGATATCTCAAAAATAGTAACTACTTGGAGAACCAAACTGTGTGGGATGATAGACATATGTATATTCATTTGTTTACTCTATTTTGTTTGATTCGTCTAACTTCCGGTCGTCACCGGAAGTTCTTTAAAAATTATTTTCGTATTTAATTTATTTTTCATAGAATTAATATATTAGTATCTTTACATATTTTATTTATGCAATGTTAAATAGACAAAAAGTTCTACTTCCGGTGAGATATCTCGAATATCTCAGGTAGCTGCTTTTAAACAAAATTTGTACCAGCGAGATCTCAGAAACTGTAAGTGATCAAGACACAAAACTAACAAGGATGATAGACATTTGATTGAAGATGTGTTTAACGGGTTTCACTTCCGGTCCCGCCGAAAGGGTTCAAACAAATCAAGCTTTTTATAAGTTTAAATGATTTTCTTTGACAGTTTTAGTTAGATTTTAAATAATAATATATGATGGAAAAGTATTTAATAAATACTATCTTTAATTTTCATTGAGCACTGCCGTTTATATGTATAAAGATATGTTTACTATATTCTGTTAGATCCGGCGTAAATGTAACTTCCAGTCTCACAGAAAGTTCTCAAAAATGACTTTTTGTCTTTTCTCAGACGTCCGTGTCAATTTGTTCCCGCCCATATCAAATGTTTTGACTGTAACGGGTGAAATTTATGTAAGCTGTATATTTTCAATCTTGCCAGTTAATGTTCCGCGGTCTTATAGATAGAAAAGAACAAGAATCCCGATAGCGTAAGGTGTATTCAAACGGAAGACCTCTCGTTGCTTGCAACGAGATCGCGTCTAGTTATTATTATTATTTTTTTTTTCTCCCACGTTTTCTCAAAAACGCTTCAGCCGATTTTGATGAAATTTTTAAATCTTATTAATGACAAAATTTGTAAGAAAATTACACGAGTTTTTTTTGGTCGTCACTTCCGGTCCCGAGATATTAAAGATTTTATGTTTTTGCTTGTTCACGATTTTTCTCCAAAAGTATTTAAGATAGAACTTTCAAATTTTCAGGGATGGTAGAAAGTGTCCTGCCGCAGTGCCCTTCGCATATCCGAACGTCCGCCGTCACTTCCGGTCGGCACCGGAAGGAAACAAAAAACAGTCAATTTTCAACTTTTTTGTTTTGAAATTTTTTAATATTATTGTTCGATAGAGACGCTTTAATAACTTCAGAATATGAAATTTGTTTTAAAATCGATCCACGCATTCTCGAGATTTTGGGCTCCAAAGTCCTGAAGCGAGAGTCCGCGTAGCTCAGTCGTTAGAGTGGTGGACTTTGGCCCAGGCGACCCGGGTTCAGTCCCCGAGTGCCGAATATTTTTTCTTCCCTAATTGTGTTAAGGTTTATAATTTTATATTTGAAATGATAGATTTTACTTATATCCAATATAATTTTATCAAAAATCACAATAATAGCGACTTTT
Organism: Magallana nippona; assembly: GCA_033439105.1. Lineage (NCBI taxonomy): Eukaryota > Metazoa > Mollusca > Bivalvia > Ostreida > Ostreidae > Magallana > Magallana nippona. Next base: position 17,004,139 of record CM065926.1, read on the forward strand.
TAAAGATTAATTTAAGTATAATTATATGTCTATTGAAATTCTTATAGAGGGTTTAATGGAATTTAATGACATGTTTAGAAATGATAAAAAAAAGAACAACTATCCCTCTAGGCTATTTTATGGTGCACTCAAACGGAAGACCTCATGTTGCTCGCAACAAGCGTCTAGTTATTATTATTATTAAGGTCTTCCGTTTCCAACAGAAGACCTTATTGTTTTCGTACTGTTTATTATTATTAAGGTCTTCCGTTTCCAACGGAAGACCTTATTGTTTTCGTACTGTTTATTAAGGTCTTCCGTTACAAACGGAAGACCTTATTGTTTTCGTAATGTTTCTTCTTCTTATTAAGGTCTTCCGTTTCCAACGGAAGACCTTACTGTTATTGCTTTGTTTCTTTTCCTCTTTAAGGTCTTCCGTTTCCAACGGAAGACCTTATTGTTATTGCACTATTATTTTTATTGTTTTTTTTTCTGTCACGTTTTCTCAAAGACGCTTCAGCCGATTTTGATTAAACTCTCAGATCTTATTCATGACAAAATTTGTAAGAAAATTACACGAGATTTTTTAGGTCGTCACTTCCGGTCCCGAGTTATTAAAGATTTTATGTTTTTGCTTGTTCACGATTTTCCTCCAAAAGTATTTAAGATAGAACTTTCAAATTTTCAGGGATGGTAGAAAGCGTCCTGCCGCAGTGCCCTTTGCATATCCGAACGTCCGCCGTCACTTCCGGTCGTCACAGGAAGGAAACAAACAACAGTCATTTTTCAAATTTTTTGTTTTGAATCTTTTTAATATTACTATTCGATAGAGACGCCTTAATAACGTCAGAATATGAAATTTATTTTAAAATCGATCCACGCATTCTCGAGATTTGGGGATCCAAAGTCCTGAAGCGAGAGTCAGCGTAGTTCAGTCGTTAGAGTAGTGGACTTTGGCCCAGGCGACCCGGGTTCAGTCCCCGAGGTCCGAATGTTTTTTTCTTTCTCAATTGTGTTTTGTTTAACGATTTTATCTTTAAAACGATGGATTTTAATGTTTTCCGTTTTAATTTTATCATAAATCAATATAATATCGGCTTTTCTTCAGTACAAATATAGAGCCCGTTTCAAAATACCGTCAATTTCCCGCATTGTGACAGTCTTGTTTCTGTCAGCAGCTCGCTAAATTCAGACGCTCGTCGCATCGCCGGCATCAAAGACATGCCGCCATCTAATTGACTGTATGCACAAAACATTTAGCAATGCGCCCACATTTCAAGAATTCTACAGGACTTTAAAAGGAGGACTGTTTAGTATTTATTCAGATATATAGATACATGCATGTATTATGCGTTTATTGACATATGTTGTTTATATATTGATTTCCTGAACACTATAAAACACTATAAAATTCTCTCTCTCTCTCTCTCTCTCTCTCTCTCTCTCTCTCTCTCTCTCTCTCTCCAACGTACGAATATTTTAGTTTTTGAATAAGAACTACTACAGGTAATTACATGCAGTAATGTGGCTAAAGCCTAAATGTACATTTGACGTTTAAAAATTATATATGTATTTATTTCTAGTTACGGGATATTGTCTTTGGATTTAAATGATTTGAAATTAATTTTTTAATGATTGTCTCCTTACTGATTGGAAGTCAATGCTAAAAAGTCATTTTTTATTATAGACGGTGTACTTTCTCCTTCTTTGTATATGTCTACAGATACATATCTGTTGTCTGTCTTGGATTAAGAAAAACCTCCGAAGTTTAAACACGGAACTATACACACCACCGGGTGACTGCGACAAGGTGTGGAACTGATCACCTGTGTATGTGTGTTTGGGCCTAGGAAAAAACACGTGTAAACACCGATCGGAGATATACATTGTTAAAACAAAAAGTCTGATTTTTCACTTTTGATAAAAAAAAAATAATTACGGCAGGGCGCATGGGGATTATAATCATATTTTTTCTTCCTTAATTGTGTTAAGATTTATGATTTTATATTTGAAATGATAGATTTTATTTATATCCAATATAATTTTATCAAAAATCACAATAATAGCGACTTTCTAAAGATTAATTTAAGTATAATTATATGTCTATTGAAATTCTTATAGAAGGTTAAATGGAATTTAATGACGTGTTTAGAAATAATAGAAAAGAACAACTATCCCTATAGTCTACTTTATGGTGCACTCAAACGGAAGACCTCTTGTTGCTCGCAACGAGCGTCTAGTTATTATTATTATTTTTTTTTTTTTCTCCCACGTTTTCTCAAAAACACTTCAGCCGATTTTGATAAAACTTTCAGGTCTTATTCATGACAAAATTTGTAAGAAAATTACACGAGTTTTTTTTGGTCGTCACTTCCGGTCCCGAGATATTAATGATTTTATGTTTTTGCTTGTTCACGATTTTTCTCCAAAAGTATTTAAGATAGAACTTTCAAATTTTCAGGGATGGTAGAAAGTGTCCTGCCGCAGTGCCCTTCGCATATCCGAACGTCCGCCGTCACTTCCGGTCGGCACCGGAAGGAAACAAAAAACAGTCAATTTTCAACTATTTTGTTTTGAAATTTTTTGATATTATTGTTCGATAGAGACGCTTTAATAAATTCAGAATATGAAATTTGTTTTAAAATCGATCCATGCATTCTCGAGATTTTGGGCTCCAAAGTCCTGAAGCGAGAGTCCGCGTAGCTCAGTCGTTAGAGTGGTGGACTTTGGCCCAGGCGACCCGGGTTCAGTCCCCGAGTGCCGAATATTTTTTCTTACTTAATTTTGTTAAATTTATGATTTTATATTTGAAATGATAGATTTTACTTATTTCCAATATAATTTTATCAAAAATCACAATAATAGCTAATTTTTAAAGATTAATTTAAGTATAATTATATGACTATTGAAAATCTTATAGAGGGTTAAACGAAATTTAATGACGTGTTTAGAAATGATAGAAAAGAACAACTATCCCTCAAGTCTACTTTATGGTGCACTCAAACAGAAGACCTCTTGTTGCTCGCAACGAGCATCTAGTTATTATTATTATTTTTCTTTTCCACAAATTTTGTGCACGCGATTTCTCGAAAACTATTCGACCGATTTCCACAATTTTATCACAGATGATTGTACTTCATATGATCTTCATACATTTTTGATAATTGTCCTGTCGTCACTTCCGGTACCGATTTTTCGGCCATTTTGTTCATTTTTACGACCTATTTTGTGCACACAAAAACTCAAAAACTATCAGAGATATGAATATGAAATTTTCAGGATAGTTAGACCATAGTTTGAAGATGTGCCCATTGTTTTTGTTTTACTCCTATGGCGCCATTTCTTGGAGCTCGCTATGGTTCGAAAATTGGGTCCGAATTTTGTATCAAAATTTTCATACGTTTTGATCTGTATCTTTTTATCAGTTGATATTTTGTTAAGACATATATAACAAAAGTGGTAGAGAATCAACAGTTCTTTCCAACAAAATCCAAAAAAGGGGCTAGCCCCTATATTTAGGGGCCAAGACACTCGTAAACTCTATTACAAATAACATAAAAACGATAAACATTTTGTAGTGCATTAAAGAAGCAAAGTTATTAATCATAACAATATCTATCAGAATAAATCATTGACACGCCCATTTATGACGTAATAAGGGATTTTTAGGGGCCAAAGTACTTAAACTTTGACGCAATATATCTACAGAAGGAAACATATTTTGTTAAGCATTGTAGAAAAAAACATGTTTGCATTAATGATTCTAATCGATTCCACTAATCAAAACACTAATGTCTGTCCCCATTAAGGATCTACAGTGCTGGCCCCTAAAATATTCAATCATTTGTATCTCAAAAAGGAACAACAATTTTTGATGGGTGTAAGAACAAAAAATGCTAGTATTTGTGAGACCTTTTCAATGAAATCAAGAAAAAGGGGCTGGCCCCTTAAATTAGGGGCCAAGATACTGGTAAACTCTATTACAAATGAGTTAAAAACGAAAACGATTTAGTAATGCATTATAGAAGCAAAGGTGTTGATCGTAACAATATCTGCTTGAAAAACCATACCCATTTATTACTTAATTAGGGATTTATAGGAACCAAAGTCCTTAAACATTTTTTAAAAAATTGAAGGGAAGACCTACTCGTTACTCGTAACGAGATCGTATCTAGTTATTAAGGTCTTCCGTTTCCAACGGAAGACCTTATTGTTTTCGTACTGTTTCTTATTATTATTATTATTATTATTATTTTTCTTTTCCACAAATTTTGTGCACGCGATTTCTCGAAAACTATCGGACCGATTTCCACAATTTTTTCAAAGATGATTGGACTTCATATGATCTTCATACATTTTTGATAATTTTCCTGTCGTCACTTCCGGTACCGATTTATCGGCCATTTTGTTCATTTTTACGACCTATTTTGTGCACACAAAAACTCAAAAACTTTCAGAGATATGAATATGAAATTTTCAGGATAGTTAGACCATAGTTTGAAGATGTGCCCATTATTTTTGTTTTACTCCTGTGGCGCCATTTCTTGGAGCTCGCTATGGCTCGAAAATTGGGTACGGATTTTTAATCAAAATTTTCTCACGTTTTGATCTGTATCTTTTTATCAGTTGATATTTTGTTGAGACATATATAACAAAAGTGGTAGAGTATGAAAAGTTCTTTTCACCGATATCACGGAAAAGGGGCTAGCTCCTTTAATTAGGGGCCAAGAGACTCGTAAACTCTATTACAAATAACTTAAAAACGATAAAGATTTTGTAATGCATTATAGAAGCAAAGTTGTTGGTCATAACAATATCTATCAGAAAAAATCATTGACACGCCCATTTATTACGTAACGGGATTTTTAGGGGCCAAAAACCTTAAATTTTGACGCAATATATCTAGAGAAGGAGACATATTTTGTGAAGTATTATAGAAGAGAAAATATCTGCATGGATGGTTCTAATCGATTCCACTTATAAAACACCAATGTCTGTCCCCATTAAGGATCTATAGGACTGTCCCCTAAAATATTCAATCGTTTATATCTCAAAAACTAACAACAATTTTGTGTAGGTTTACGAACAAAAAATGATAGTATTCTTAAGACCTTTTCAATGAACTCAAGAAAAAGGGGCTGGCCCTTCAAATTACGGGCCTAGATACTAGTAAACACTATTACAAATAACTTAAAAACGATCAAGATCGTGTAATGCATTATAGAAGACAAGTTGTTGATCGTAACAAAGTCTGTTTGAAAAACTCTTTGCCACAACCATTTATTACTTGATTAGGGATTTATAGGAGCCAAAGTCCTTAAACTTTTTAAAAAATTGAACGGAAGACCTACTCGTTACTCGTAACGAGATCGTATCTAGTTAAGGTCTTCCGTTTCCAACGGAAGACCTTATTGTTTTCGTACTGTTTCTTATTATTATTATTATTATTATTATTATTATTATTTTTCTTTTCCACAAATTTTGTGCACGCGATTTCTCGAAAACTATTCGACCGATTTCCACAATTTTTTCACAGGTGATTGGACTTCATATGATCTTCAAACATTTTTGATAATTTTCCTGTCGTCACTTCCGGTACCGATTTATCGGCCATTTTGTTCATTTTTACGACCTTTTTTGTGCACACAAAAACTCAAAAACTATCAGAGATATGAATATGAAATTTTCAGGATAGTTAGACCATAGTTTGAAGTTGTGCCCATTGATTTTGTTTTACTCCTGTGGCGCCATTTCTTGGAGCTCGCTATGGCTCGAAAATTGGGTACAGATTTTGAATCAAAATTTTCACACGTTTTGATCTGTATCTTTTTATCAGTTGATATTTTGTTAGGACATATATTACAAAAGTGATAGATTATTAGAAGTTCTTTTCATCGATATCAAGGAAAAGGGGCTGGCCCCTTGAACTAGGGGCCAAGAGACTCGTAAAGTATATTATAAATAACTTAAAAACTTTAAAGATTTTGTAATGCATTATAGAAGCAAAGTTGTTGAACGTAACAATATCAATCTGAAAACTTTAATGCCACACCCATTTATGACGTAACTAGGGATTTTTAGGGGCCAAATATCTCAAACTTTGATACAATATATCTAGAGAACGAGACATATTTTGTTAAGCATTGTAGAAGGGAAAATACTTGTATTGATGATTTAAATCGATTTCACTAATCACAACACCAATGTCTGTCCCCATTAAGGATCTAGAGGGCTAGCCTATAAAATATTCAATCATTTGTATCTCAGAAATGAACAGCAATTTAAGATGGATGTAAGAGCAAAAAATGTTAGTATTTGTAAGACCTTTTCAAGGAAATCAAGAAAAAGGGGCTGGTCCCTTTAATTAGGGGCCAAGACACTCGTAAACTCTATTACAATTAACATAAAAACGATAAACATTATGTAATGCATTATAGAAGCAAAGTTGTTGATCGTAACAATATCTATCAGAATAAATCATTGCCACGCCCATTTATGACGTAATAAGGGTTTTGTAGGGGGCCAAAGTCCTTAAACTTTGACGCAATATATCTACAGAAGGACACATATTTTGTAAAGCATTGTAAAAGAGAAAATATCACCATTGATGGTTCTCATTGATTCCATCTATCAAAACACCAATGTCTGTCCCCATTAAGGATTTACAGGGCTGGCCCCTAAAAGATTCAATCATTTGTATCTCAAAAATGAACAACAATTTTAGATAGGTGTAAGAATAAATAATGATAGTATTCTTAAGACCTTTTCAATGAAATCAAGAAAAAGGGGCTAGCCCTCACAATTAGGGGCCAAGATACTGGTAAACTCTATTACAAATAAGTTAAAAACGATCAAGAAATTGTAATGCATTATAGAAGCAAAGTTGTTGATCATAACAATATCTATCAGAAAAATTATTGCCACGCCCATTTATAACGTAACTAGGGATTTTTAGGGGCCAAAATCCTTAAATTGTGACGTAATATATCTAGAGAAGGTGACATATTTCGTTAAGAATTGTAGAAGAGAAAATGTCTGCATTGATGATTTTAATCGATTGCACTTATCAAAACACCAATATCTGTCCCCATTAAGGATTTACAGGGCTGACCCATAAAAGATTCAATCGTTTATATCTCAAAAATGAACAACAATTTTAGATAGGTGTAAGAACAAAAATTGTTAATATTCTTAAGACCTTTCCAACAAAATCAAGAAAAAGGGGCTGGCCCCTTTAATTAGGGGCCAAGAGACTCGTAAACTGTATTACAAATAACTTTAAAACGATCAAAGTTGTTGATCATAATAATATCTATCTGAAAAAAATCATTGCCACGCCCATTTATTACGTAACTAAGAATAATTAGGGGCGAAAGTCCTTAAACTTTGAGGCAATATATCTGGAGAAGGAGACATATTTTGTTAAGCGTTGTAGAAGAGACAATGTCTGCATTGATGGTTCTAATCGATTCCACTAATCAAAACACCAATGTCTGTCCCTATAAAGGATCTACAGGGCTGACCCCTAAGAGATTCAATCGTTTATATCTCAAAAATGAACAACAATTTTAGATAGGTTTAAAAAACAAAAATAATAGTATTCTTAAGACCTTTTCAATGAAATCTAGAAAAAGGGTTTGGCCCTTTAAATTAGGGGCCAAGATACTCCTAAACTCCATGATGAATAACTTAAAAACGGTAAAGATTTTGTAATGCATTATAGAAGCAAAGTTGTTGATCGTAACAATGTCTGCTTGAAAAACTTTTTGCCACACCCATTTATTTCTTAATTAGGACTTTATAGTCATTAATCTTTTCAAAACATTGAACGGAAGACCTACTCGTTACTCGTAACGAGATCTAGTTATTATTATTATTATTATTTTTCTTTTCCACAAATTTTGTGCACGCGATTTCTCATAAACTATTCGACCGATTTCCACAATTTTTTCACAGATGATTGGACTTTATATGATCTTCATACATTTTTGATAATTTTCCTGTCGTCACTTCCGGTACCGATTTATCGGCCATTTTGTTCATTTTTACGACCTATTTTGTGCACACAAAAACTCAAAAACTATCAGAGATATGAATATGAAATTTTCAGGATAGTTAGACCATAGTTTGAAGATGTGCCCATTGTTTTTGTTTTACTCCTATGGCGCCATTTCTTGGAGTTCGCTATGGCTCGAAAATTGGGTCCGAATTTTGTATCAAAATTTTCATACGTTTTGATCTGTATCTTTTTATCAGTTGATATTTTGTTAAGACATATATGACAAAAGTGGTAGAGAATTAACAGTTCTTTCAAGCAAAATCAAGAAAAAGGGGCTGGCCCCTTTATTTAGGGGCCAAGACACTCGTAAACTTTATTACAAATAACTGAAAAATGATAAAGATTTTGTAATGCACTATAGAAGCAAAGTTGTTGATCGTAACAATATATATCAGGAAAAATTATTGCCACGCCAATTTATTACGTAATTAGGGATTTATAGGGGCCAACGTTCTCAAACTTTGATATGATATATCTAGAGAACAAGACATATTTTGTTAAGCATTGTAGAAGAGAAAATACTTGTATTGATGACGTATATCGATTCCACTAATGAAAACACCAATTCCTGTCCCCATTAAGGATCTAGAGGACTGACCCCTAAAATATTCAATCATTTGTATATCAAAATTGAACGACAATTTTAGATGGGTGTAAGAACAAAAAATGTTAGTATTTGTGAGACGTTTTTAGGGAAATCAAGAAAATGGGGCTGGTCCCTTTAATTAGGGGCCAAGACACTCGTAAACTCTATTACAAATAACATAAAAACGATAAACATTTTGTAGTGCATTAAAGAAGCAAAGTTATTAATCATAACAATATCTATCAGAATAAATCATTGACACGCCCATTTATGACGTAATAAGGGATTTTTAGGGGCCAAAGTACTTAAACTTTGACGCAATATATCTACAGAAGGAAACATATTTTGTTAAGCATTGTAGAAAAGAAAATGTTTGCATTAATGATTCTAATCGATTCCACTAATCAAAACACCAATGTCTGTCCCCATTAAGGATCTACAGTGCTGGCCCCTAAAATATTCAATCATTTGTATCTCAAAAATGAACAACAATTTTTGATGGGTGTAAGAACAAAAAATGTTAGTATTTGTGAGACCTTTTCAATGAAATCAAGAAAAAGGGGCTGGCCCCTTAAATTAGGGGCCAAGACACTGGTAAACTCTATTACAAATAAGTTAAAAACGATAAAGATTTAGTAATGCATTATAGAAGCAAAGTTGTTGATCGTAACAATGTCTGCTTGAAAAACCATACCCATTTATTACTTAATTAGGGATTTATAGGAACCAAAGTCCTTAAACTTTTTTTAAAAAAAATTGAACGGAAGACCTACTCGTTACTCGTAACGAGATCGTATCTAGTTATTATTATTATTATTTTTTTCCAAATTTTGTGCACGCGATTTCTCGAAAACTATTCGACCGATCTGAACCATTTTTTCACAGATGATTGGATGTGATCTGAATTTTATATGTTTTTGAAAATTTTGACGTCGTCACTTCCGGTACCGATTTATCGGTGATTTTGTCGTTTTTGACGACCATTTTTGTGCACGCATAAACTCAGAGACTATCAGAGATATGATTATGAAATTTTCAGGGTAGGTAGACTATAGTTGGAAGTTGTGTCTATTGTTTTTGTTTTACGTCAGTGGCGCCTTATTTTGGAGCTCGCCTAGGCTAGCTCGCCTAGGCTCGAAAATTGGGTACGGATTTTCATTCAAAATTTTCAGACGTTTTGATCTGTATCTTTTTATCAGTTAATATTTTGTTAAGGCATATATAACAAAAGTGGTAGAGAACTAATAGTTCTTTCCAACAAAATCAAGAAAAAGGGGCTAGCCCTTATTTTTAGGGGCAAAGACACTCGTAAACTCTATTAAAAATAACTTTAAAATGATAAAGATTTTGTAATGCATTATAGAAGCAAAGTTGTTGATCGTAACAATATATATCAGGAAAAATCATTGCCACGCCCATTTATTACGTAATTAGGGATTTATAGGGGCCAACGTTCTCAAACTTTGATACAATTTATCTAAAGAACGAGACATATTTTGTTAAGCATTGTAGAAGAGAAAATATTTGTATTGATGATTTAAATCGATTCCACTTATCAAAACACCAATGTCTGTCCCCATTAAGGATCTACAGGGCTGACCCCTAAAAGATTCAATCATTTATATCTCAAATGTGAACGACAATTTTAGATAGGTGTGAGAACAAAAATTGTTAGTATTCTTAAGACCTTTCCAAACTAATCAAAAAACGGGGCTGGCCCCTTTAATTAGGGGCCAAGAGACTCGTAAACTCTTTTACAAATAACTTAAAAACGATCAAGATTTTGTAATGCATTATAGAAGCAAAGTTGTTGATCATAACAAGATCTATCTGAAAAAATCATTCCCACGCCCATTTATTACGTAACTAGGGAATTTTAGGGGCCAAAATCCTTAAATTTTGACGCAACATATCTAGAGAAGGTGACATATTTTGTTAAGCATTGTAGAAGAGAAAATGTCTACATTGATGATTTTAATCGATTGCAATTATCAAAACACCAATGTCTGTCCCCATTAAGGATCTACAGTGCTGACCCCTCAAAGATTCAATCTTTTATATCTCAAATATGAACAACAATTTTATATAGGTGTAAGAACAAAAATTGTTAGTATTCTTAACACCTTTCCAACAAAATCAAGAAAAAGGGGCTGGCCCCTTTAATTAGGGGCCAAGAGACTCGTAAACTCTATTACAAATAACTTAAAAACGATCAAGATTATGTAATGCAGTATAGAAGCAAAGTTGTTGATCATAACAATATCCATCTGAAAAAATCATTGCCACGCCCATTTATTACGTAATAAGGGATTTTAAGGGGGCCAAAGTCCTTAAACTTCTACGCAATATCTCTAGAGAAGGAGACATATTTTGTTAAGCATTGTAGAAGAGAAAATGTCTGTATTGATAATACTAATCGATTCCACTAATCAAAACACCAATGTCTGTCCTCATTAAGGATCTAAAGGGCTGGCCCCTTAAATATTCAATGATTTGTATCTCAAAAATGAACAACAATTTAAGATAGGTGTAAGAATAAAAAAATTGAGCATTCGGGACACCTTTCGAATGAAATAACGAAAAAGGGGCTGGCCCCTTAAATTAGGGTCCAAGGCACTCGTAAAGTCTCTTACACATAACTTAAAAACGATCAAGATTTTGTAATGCATTATAGATTCAAGTTGTTGATCGTAACAATATCAGTTTATAAAACTCATTGCAACACCCATTGATAACGTATATAGGGATTTTAGGGGACTAAAATCTTAAATCTTTAATGTACTGTATGTGAAAAAGCAAAACACTTTGTTAAGCATTGTAAAGGATATGGACAATCGTATCCATTATCTCAAAGGAGGGAGTTTAGGGGGAATTCTGAAATTTCATTGATATTTTAATCATATTGTTTAAAAAATTGAACGGAAGACCTACTCGTTACTCGTAACGAGATCGTATCTAGTTATTATTATTATTATTTTCCAAATTTTGTGCACGCGATTTCTCGAAAACTATTCGACCGATCTGAACCATTTTTTCACAGATGATTGGATGTGATCTGAATTTTATATGTTTTTGAAATTTTTGACGTCGTCACTTCCGGTAGCGATTTATCGGTGATTTTCATGTTTTTGACGACCATTTTTGTGCACGCATAAACTCGGAGATTATCAGAGATATGATTATGAAATTTTCAGGGTAAGTAGACCATAGTTTGAAGTTGTGTCTATTGTTTTTGTTTTATGTCAGTGGCGCCTTATTTTGGAGCTCGCCGAGGCTCGAAAATTGGGTACGAATTTTCATTCAAAATTTTCAGACGTTTTGATCTGTATCTTTTTATCAGTTAATATTTTGTTAAGACATATATAACAAAAGTGGTAGAGAATCAATAGTTCTTTCCAACAAAATCCAAAAAAAGGGGCTAGCCCCTATATTTAGGGGCCAAGGCACTCGTAAACTCTATTACAAATAACTTTAAAATAATAAAGATTTTGTAATGCATTATAGAAGCAAAGTTGTTGATCGTAACAATATATATCAGGAAAAATCATTGCCACGCCCATTTATTACGTAATTAGGGATTTATAGGGGCCAACGTTCTCAAACTTTGATACAATTTATCTAAAGAACGAGACATATTTTGTTAAGCATTGTAGAAGAGAAAATATTTGTATTGATGATTTAAATCGATTCCACTAATCAAAACACCAAAGTCTGTCCCCATTAAGGATCTAGAGGGCTGGCCCCTAAAAGATTCAATCATTCATATCTCAAAAATGAACCACAATTTAAGATAGGTGTAAGAACAAATAATGTTAGTATTCTTAAGATCTTTCGAACAAAATCATGAAAAAGGGGCTGGCCCCTTTAATTAGGGGCCAAGAGACTCGTAAACTCTATTACAAATATCTTAAAAATGATCAAGATTTTGTAATGCATTATAGAAGCAAAGTTGTTGATCGTAACAATATCTATTAGAAAAAATCATCGCCAAGCCCATTTATTACGTAACTAGGGATGTTTTGGGGACAAAATCCTTAAATTTTGACGCAATATACCTAGAGAAGGAGACATATTTTGTTAAGCATTGTAGAAGAGAAAATGTCTGCATTGATGATTTTAATCGATTGCACTTATCAAAACACCAATATCTGTCTTCATTAAGGATTTACAGGGCTGACCCCTAAAAGATTCAATCATTTATATCTCTAAAATGAACAACAATTTTAGATAGGTGTAAGAACAAAAATTGTTAGTATTCATAAAACCTTTCCAACAAAATCAAGAAATAAGGGCTGGCTCCTTTAATTAGGGGCCAATACACTCGCAAACTCTATTACAAATACCTTTAAAACGATCAAGATTTTGTAATGCATTATAGAAACAAAGTTGTTGATCATAACAATATCTATCAGAAAAAATGATTGCCATACCCATTTATGACGTAACTATGGATTTTTAGGGGCCAAAGTCCTTAAACTTTGACGCAGTATACTTAGAGAAGGAGACTTATTTTGTTAAGCATTGTAGAAGAGAAAATGTCTGCATTGATGATTCTTATCGATTCCACTAATCAAAACACCAATGTATGTCCCCATTAAGGATTTACAGGGCTGGCCCCTAAAATATTCAATCGTTTGTATCTCAAAAATGAACAACAATTTTAGATAGGTTTAAAAACAAAAAATGTTACTATACTTAAGATCTGTCCAACAAAATCAAGAAAAAGGGACTGGCCCCTTTCATTAGGGGCCAACACACTCGTAAACTCTATTACAAATAACTTAAAAACGATAAAGATTTTGTAATGCATTATAGAAGCAAAGTTGTTGATCATAACAATATCTATCAGAAAAAATGTTTGCCACGCCAATTTATTACGTAACTAGGGATTTTTAGGGGCCAAAGTCCTTAAACTTTGACGCAATATACCTAGAGAAGGAGACTTATTTCGTTAAGCATTGTAGAAGAGAAAATGTTTGCATTAATGATTCTTATCGATTCCACTAATCAAAACACCAATGTATGTCCCCATTAAGGATTTACAGGGCTGGCCCCTAAAATTTTCAATCGTTTGTATCTCAAAAATGAACAACAATTTTAGATAGGTTTAAGAACAAAACATGTTAGTATTCTTTAGTTCTTTCCAACGAAATCAAGAAAAAGTGGCTGGTCCTTTAAATTAGGGGCCAGGATACTCGTATACTCTATTACAAATAACTTAAAAACGATCAAGATTTTGTAATTCATTATAGAAGCAAAGTTCTTGATCGTAACAATGTCTGTTTGAAAAAACTCTTTGCCATACCCATTTATGACTTAATAAGAGATTTATAGGAGGCAAAGCCCTTACACTTTTTCAAAAATTGAACGGAAGACCTACTCGTTACTCGTAACGAGATCTTATCTAGTTATCATTATTATTTTTCTTTTCCACAAATTTTGTGCACGCGATTTCTCGAAAACTATTCGACCGATTTCCACAATTTTTTCACAGATGATTGGACTTCATATGATCTTCAAACATTTTTGATAATTTTCCTGTCGTCACTTCCGGTACCGATTTATCGGCCATTTTGTTCATTTTTACGACCTATTTTGTGCACACAAAAACTCAAAAACTATCAGAGATATGAATATGAAATTTTCAGGATAGTTATACCATAGTTTGAAGTTGTGCCCATTGTTTTTGTTTTACTCCTGTGGCGCCATTTCTTGGAGCTCGCTATGGCTCGAAAATTGGGTACGGATTTTTAATCACAATTTTCACTCGTTTTGATCTGTATCTTTTTATCAGTTGATATTTTGTTAAAACATATATAACAAAAGTGGTAGAGTATGAAAAGATCTTTTCACCGATATCATGGAAAAGGGGCTAGCCCCTTTAATTAGGGACCAAAAGACTCGTAAACTCTATTACAAATAACTTAAAAACGATCAAGATTTTGTAATGCAATTTAGAAGCAAAGTTGTTGATCATAACAATATCTGTCAGAAAAAATCATTGCCATGCCTATTTATTACGTAACTAGGGATTTTTAGGGGCCAAAAACCTTAAATTTTGACGCAATATATCTAGAGAAGGAGACATATTTTGTTAAGCATTGTAGAAGAGAAAATGTCTGCATTGATAATTTTAATCGATTGCACTTATCAAAACATCAATATTTGTCCCCATTAAGGATTTACAGGGCTGACCCCTAAAAGATTCAATCAATTATATCTCAAAAATTAACAACAATTTAAGATAGGTGTAAGAACAAAAATTGTTAATATCCTTAAGACCTTTCCAACAAAATCAAGAAAAAGGGGCTGGCCCCTTTAATTTGGGGCCAATAAACTCGTCAACTCTATTACAAATAACTTTAAAACGATCTAGATTTTGTAAAGCATTATAGAAGCAAAGATGTTGATCGTAGCAATGTCTATCTGAAAAATCATTGCCACGCCCATTTATTACGTAATTAAGGATTATTAGGGGCCAAAATCCTTAAACTTTGACGCAATATACCTAGAGAAGGAGACATATTTTGTTAAGCATTGTAGAAGAGAAAATGTCTGCATTGATGATTTTAATCGATGCCACTAATCAAAACACCAATGTATGTTCCCATAAAGGATTTACAGGGCTGATCCCTAAAAGATTCAATCATTTATATCTCAAAAATGAACAACAATTTAAGAAAGGTGTAAGAACAAAAAATGTTACTATACTTAAGATCTTTCCAACAAAATCTAGAAAAAGGGACTGGCCCCTTTTATTAGAGGCCAACACACTCGTAAACTCTATTACAAATAACTTTAAAACGATAAAGATTTTGTAATGCATTATAGAAGCAAAGTTGTTGATCATAACAATATCTATCAGAAAAAATCATTGCCAGCCCATTTATTACGTAACTAGGGATTTTTAGGGGCCAAAGTTCTTAAACTTTGACGCAATATATCTAGAGAAGGAATATAATAAAAATAAGATATTGTTAAGTATTATAGAAGAGAAAATGTCTGCATGGATGGTTCTAATCGATTCCACTTATCAAAACACCAATGTCTGTCCCCATTAAGGATCTATAGGACTGGCCCCTAAAATATTCAATCGCTTATATCTCAAAAATTAACAACAATTTTTGATAGGTTTACGAACAAAAAATGATAGTATTCTTAAGACCTTTTCAATGAACTCAAGAAAAAGGGGCTGGCCCTTAAAATTAGGGGCCAAGATACTAGTAAACACTATTACAAATAACTTAAAAACGATCAAGATTATGTAATGCATCATAGAAGACACGTTGTTGATCGTAACAAAGTCTGTTTGAAAAACTCTTTGCCACAACCATTTATTACTTAATTAGGGATTTATAGGAGCCAAAGTCCTTAAACTTTTTAAAAAATTGAACGGAAGACCTACTCGTTACTCGTAACGAGATCGTATCTAGTATTAACTACAAATTATCTAAAGGAGACGAATGAAACTATGTACGCGTTACCTAATAAATCGACTAATAGGTACGAATTTTCTAAATGGCCGAATACTATCATGTTCAAGTTACCCAATAATTCGACTGTAATTATGAACGAATTATCTTAAACGGTCGAATAGGATCAGGTACGAATTGCTTAAAAGTCTACGATTTATTTAAGTAACTCATACATGATATCATTCGACTTTATAACTGGTATATGTACGACTTACCTTTAATAAACGATTATTATTTCAGGTTGCACAACAATATTATAATTTTTACTATATATTCTCACCAAAATTACGCAATTTTAGGCACGGGTAGCGAGTTTAAAACAAACTTCTGGGAAAATCCCTCTTTGAAACTTTTAAAACAATACTTCCTAAACAATTTAGCAGCAAAAAACACACAGCCATCCACAAAGACACAAGAGTTTGTTTACATCAAAGTTACACATGTGCTTGAAAATCACATCCAAGCCTTTTCATCCCCCTACCGAAACAGCTGGCATGAAAAACTCAAGTGACCTCGTATTTTTACAAAAGTGGTAAAATCAGGTATTTTATACGTTGTTTTTCATCTCATAAAAAGTACAGTCCTTGTCGCTGGCGGAAAACCCATAAAATCGACGGGATATTCGGGAATTGTTTTCCCCTCAAACATGTTTTAACGTGAACCTTCGGGAAAATAGTGTTGTTCGACCTGAATACGAATTATATAAAGGAGTCGAATAAATAAATGTACGAGTTACCTAATAAATCGACTGTTATTATATACGGATGATTTAAAACCATCAAATAGGATAATGTACGAATTACTATAAAATGTTTCTTTTATTTAGGTAAGTCATAAATAATATCATTGGACTTGATAACTATTATATATATATACGACTTACCTTAATTAAACAATTATTATTAAGTACAAATTATCTAAAGGAGTCAAATGAAACTATGTACGCGTTACCTAATAAATTGACTATTAGGTACGAATTTTCTAAATGGCCGAATACTATTAGGTTCAAGTTACCCAATAATTCGACTGTAATTATGAACGAATTATCTTAAACGGTCGAATAAGATAATGTACGAATTGCTTAAAAGTTTACGATTTATTTAAGTAACTCATACATGATATTACTCGACTTTATAACTGGTATATGTATGACTTACATTTCATAAACGATTATTATTTCAGGTTGCACAACACTAATTATTTTCACTATATATTCTCACCAAAATTACACGGGTAGAGTGTTTAAAACAAACTTCTGGGAAAATCCCTCTTTGAAACTTTTAAAACAATACTTCCTAAACAATTTAGCAGCAAAAAACACACAGCCATCCACAAAGACACAAGAGTTTGTTTACATCAAAGTTACACATGTGCTTGAAAATCACATCCAAGCCTTTTCATCCCCCTGCCGAAACAGCTGGCATCAAAAATTCAAGTGACCTCGTATTTTTACAAAAGTGGTAAAATCAGGTATTTTATACGTTGTTTTTCATCTCATAAAAAGTACAGTCCTTGTCGCTGGCGGAAAACCCCTAAAATCGACGGGGAATTCGGGAATTGTTTTCCCCTCAAACATGTTTGAACGTGAACCTTCGGGAAAATAGTGTTTTTCGACCTGAATACGAATTTTATAAAGGATTGGAATAAATAAATGTACGAGTTACCTAATAAATCGACTGTTAGCATATACAAATAATTTAAAACCATCAAATAGGACAATGTACGAATTACTTTAAAATGTTTCATTTATTTAGGTAAGTCATAATTGATATCATTCGACTTAACAACTGTTATATATATACGTTTTATCTTAATTAAACGATTATGATGGAGTACAAATTATCTAAAGGTGTCGAATAAATACATGTACGACTTACCTAATAAATAGACTGTTATGATGTACGAATTATTTAAAAAGGTCGAAAAGGATAATGGTCGACTTCACATAAAATGTACCATTTTTTTAGAGTAATTCATACATGATATCATTCAATTTTATAACTGTTATATGTACGACTTACCTTAATTAAATGATTATTATTAAGTACAAATTATCTAAAGGAGTGGAATGAAATTATATACGCGTTACCTAATAAATTGACTATGATGTACAAATTTTCTAAATGGCCGAATACTATTATGTTTAAGTTACCCAATAAATTGACTGTAATTATTAACGAATTATCTTAAACGGCCGAATAGGATAATGTACGAATTGCTTTAAAGTGTACGATTTATTTAAGTAACTCATACACGATATTATTCGACTTTATGAATGGTATATGTACGACGTACCTTTTATAAACGATTATTATTTCAGGTTGGACAACAATATTAATTTTTACTATATATTCTCACCAAAATTACGCAAATTTAGACACGGGTAGAGTATTTAAAACAAACTTCTGGGAAAATCCCTATTTACAACTTTTAAAACTATAGTTCCTAAACAATTTAGTAGCAAAAAACACACAGCCATCCACAAAGACACGAGAGTTTGTTTACATCAAAGTTACACATGTGCTTGAAAATCACATCCAAGCCTTTTCATCCCCCTGCCGAAACAGCTGGCATCAAAAATTCAAGTGACCTCATATTTTTACAGAAGTGGTAAAATCAGGCATTTTACACGTTGTTTTTCATCTCATAAAAAGTACAGTCCTTGTCGCTGGCGGAAAACCCCTAAAATGGACGGGATATTCGGGAATTTTTTTCCCCTTCAAACATGTTTGAACGTGAACCTTCGGGAAAATAGTGTTGTTCGACCTGAATACGTATTATATAAAGGAGTCGAATATATAAATGTACGAGTTACCTAATAAATCAACTGTTATTATATACGGATGATTTAAAACCATCAAATAGGATAATGTACGAATTTCTATAAAATGTTTCTTTTATTTAGGTAAGTCATCAATAATATCATTCGACTTTATAACTATTATATATATATACGACTTACCTTAATTAAACAATTATTATTAACTACAAATTATCTAAAGGAGACGAATGAAACTATGTACGCATTACCTAATAAATCGACTATTAGGTGCGAATTTTCTAAATGGCCGAATACTATCATGTTCAAGTTACCCAATAATTCGACTGTAATTATGAACGAATTATCTTAAACGGTCGGATAGGATCATGTACGAATTGCTTAAAAGTCTACGATTTATTAAAGTAACTCATACCTGATATTATTCGACTTTATGAATGGTATATGTACGACGTACCTTTAATAAACGATTATTATTTCAGGTTGCACAACAATATTATAAATTTTAATATATATTCTCACCAAAATTACGCAATTTTAGACACGGGTAGCGAGTTTAAAACAAACTTCTGGGAAAATCCCTCTTTGAAACTTTTAAAACAATACTTCCTAAACAATTTAGCAGCAAAAAACACACAGCCATCCACAAAGACACAAGAATTTGTTTACATCAAAGTTACACGTGCTTGAAAATCACATCCAAGCCTTTTCATCCCCCTGCCGAAACAGCTGGCATCAAAAATTCAAGTGACCTCGTATTTTTACAAAAGTGGTAAAATCAGGCATTTTATACGTTGTTTTTGATCTCATAAAAAGAACAGTCCTTGTCGCTGGCGGAAAACCCCTAAAATCGACGGGATATTCGGGAATTGTTTTCCCCTCAAACATGTTTGAACGTGAACCTTCAGGAAAATAGTGTTGTTCGACCTGAATACGAATTATATAAAGGAGTCGAATAAATAAATGTACGAGTTACCTAATAAATCGACTGTTATTATATACGAATTATTTAAAACGGTGAAATAGGACAATGTACGAATTACTATAAAATGTTTCATTTATTTAGGTAAGTCATACATAATATCATTTGACTTTATAACTGTTATATATATACGACTTACCTTAATTAAACGATTATTATTGAGTACAATTTATCTAAAGAGTCAAATAAATATATGTACGAGTTACCTGATAAATCGACTGTTACTATGTATGAATTCATTAAAAAGGTCGAAAAGGATAATGATTGAATTAATATAAAATGTACCATTTATTTAGGTAATTCATACATGATATCATTCGACTTTATAACTGTTATATGTACGACTTACCTTAATTAAATGACTATTATTGAGTAAGAATTATCTCAAGGAGTTGAATATCTAAAATAAGCAAAATAACTTTAAAATGAAACAGAAACTGTTAAAATATAAATTTCAAAGAAAATCCTATACTAGATCTAAAAGATATTAGTTCTATGATAAAAAGTCTAAAGACACTTATCATTATTATCTTATTTTTTAATAAAATGATTTCAAACAATTATCTTGATTTTCTTACCTGCACGTCTGCTGTACACAACAAAGAGGACAGATGTGATTGGTAGAAATACGGGTATGCAGGTGTCAAATATCACCGTTGATGATAGGCAGCATCCCGCCATTTAACCGCCATTGTTGATCTTTAACAAGGGAGACAACTCCTGAAATTAGAAAAAATGCACCTTGCAGTCGATAAAAAAAAGTTACATGTTTCTATTAAAGTTGAACACCGCTCGTAAATAGGCACTGTCACACAGGTATACATATAAACCCTTCAATTTTGTTACATCCGACTGCACACCTGAAACCGACGTGTAGTATTCGATCGATCCTTTCGTGATCATTGGATTTTATGCATTCTTATTTTATGTGCATATTCTGTTTACAAGTAATGAATTGACCTGTTTATTTTATGTAAGTATTCTCCTGCCTGGAAAAAAGTGAAAAAAGAAAATTTGGCTATTACTGAATACGACATATCTAAAGGAGTCGCATAAATATATGTACCAGTTACCTAATAAATCGACTGTTATTATGTACGAATTATCTAAAACGGTCGAATAGGATAATGTACAAATTACTATAAAATGTATGATTTATTTAGGTAAGTCATACATGATATCATTCGACTTCATAACTGTTATATGTATGACTTACCTCATCTTCACAACGTCAAGGCTTTGTGATTACAGAACTCCACACAAACTCTTGACATAAGTCGCTATTTAAAAGTCGGGCTCACGCTTAACAATACGTAATAATTATAAAAATAAAATATCTGAAATAACTCATTTGAAACATAGTTTGGGTTGAGCACATGTCTGGCAAATCTCGAATGAAAAATTTGCGACAATATTAATTGTCTCACTGAAAATCAAAAGCTTGAGATATCATGTTTACATGTAATAGATAACTGGGACATATTAATTGGAAGTAAGCACGTTTGATGTATGGTGACTTTCCATCGTTTTCCAATGGTATGCAACATATTTTTAACTTCAGAAAGCTGTTCTAACACAGTGAACGAATGTCGATTTAAAAAAAATTAATCAGCAATATTTGTTTAGGTTATTATCCATACAAATGCGACAACAAGATCGAAAACTTGCTATTTTCTGAGATCAACATTTGTTTACATCGTTTCTGATATGAATGAGAACCGCATCCTGATTGGCTCCAAATTGAGTCTTGGAACCAATGAAATACGACGGCCTGAGCCGACTTTTAAATAGCAACTTTTGTCAAGGGTTTGTGTGGAGTTCCGCAATCACAAAGCCTTGACGTTGTGAAGATGGACTTACCTAAATTAAACGATTATTATTGAGTACGATTTATCTAAAGGAGTCGAATGAAAATATGTATGAGTTACCTAATAAATCGTCTATGTACGAATTATAAAAAACCGTCGAATAGGATAATGTACGAATAATTATAAAATGTATGATTTATTTAGGTAACTCATACATTATATCATTCAACTTTTATAAATTTTATTGAATACGATTTATCTAAAGGAGTCGAATACTATTATGTTTAAGTTACCCAATAAATCGACTGTTATGATGAATGAATTATCTGTAACGGTCGAGTAGGATAATGTACGAATTACTTAAATTGTAAATTTTATTTATGCAACTCATACATGATATCATTCGATTTTATAACTGTTATATGTACAACTTACCTTAACTAAACAATTATTATCAAATACGAATCATCTTAATGAGTCAAATAAATATATGTACGAGTTACCTAATAAATCGACTGTTATTATGAACGAATTATCTAAACAGTTGAATACTATTATGTTAAAGTTACCCAATAAATCAATTATTATGTACTAATCAACGAAAACGGTCGAATAGGATAATGTACAATTTACTTAAAAATGTACAATATATTTAGGCAACTCATACATGATATCATTCGACTTTTTAACTATTATATGCAAGACTTACCTTAAACGACTATTATTGAATACGAATTATCTAAAGGAGTAGAATAAATATATGTACGAGTTACCTAATTAATCGACTGTTAATATGTACGAATTATCTAAAACGGTCTAATACTATTATGTTTAAGTTACTTAATAAATCAACTGTTTTTATATGCGAATTATCTAATGGAGTTGAATGAAATGTACGAGTTACTTTCCACACTTGAAGCGAATGAGGTAGTGTTCATAAACTAATATTCGATTTGTTTGTTGATGTCAAAACAAATGACACCCTCCCCCCTAATTTCCATATTTTAATGTTCACTCTTTTGCATGCAGCAATGGTATAGCCATAACTGTATATGTGTTTGGGCAGTTTCCCTTCTTTAGATTCGTGCATGCAAATTTGGCCCTCGAAGGATCTTGTGCAATGTACAGATGTATATGTCTTTGCATCCATTCTGAATACACAAAAGTTGATAACTTTGCTTAATCCGACAAACTGATCTCACACTGGTATTAATGTGAGAAAAAGCAATATTGTATCATAAATTATGATATATGTATGATATCATACAATATAATAATGTAAAAATTTGCCCTGGACCTGAAGCTTAGATGAAGGACTGAGTAGAAAACCGTACTCCAGAGACTTAACTTTGCTGAAATGAGCCATGTCTACTGCTGTCAGTTCCATCATCAACTGCTACCAAGGACATTGCAGAAATTAAGTCCTGTCAAATCCATTCCTCTTCCTGCAGCGGACTGAAAAGCAACAAGTGGAACTCTTCAGTGTTGCTTAGTGACTTTGAATTAAGCATCACAGAGAATACAGATGCTTGTTAAAAGACTGTATAAATTTGACTTTGGGACCTAATAATCTTGATAGAATTAGATATATCATTCTTGTACACAAAAATCTGTGAATATGGCATATTGTTGTTGTGAGTTGTGCACTCACTCAATCGCGGTCATGGAAATTCAACATTGGAACTTTGTGAATCTGTCGGGAATATCTGTTGTAAAAGGAAGTAGAAATGGTCCATCATCTTAAACAACAGCAAAATAAGCAAAATTACTTTAAAATGAAACAGAAACTGTTAAAATATAAATTTCAAAGAAAATCCTATACTAGATCTAAAAGATATTAGTTCTATGATAAAAAGTCTAAAGACACTTATCATTATTATCTTATTTTTTAATAAAATGATTTCAAACAATTATCTTGATTTTCTTACCTGCACGTCTGCTGTACACAACAAAGAGGACAGATGTGATTGGTAGAAATACGGGTATGCAGGTGTCAAATATCACCGTTGATGATAGGCAGCATCCCGCCATTTAACCGCCATTGTTGATCTTTAACAAGGGAGACAACTCCTGAAATTAGAAAAAATGCACGTTGCAGTCGAAAAAAAAAGTTACATGTTTCTATTAAAGTTGAACACCGCTCGTAAATAGGCACTGTCACACAGGTATACATATAAACCCTTCAATTTTGTTACATCCGATTGCACACCTGAAACTTGTGGCCGACGTGTAGTATGTTTGAGAATATAAATGCATCTACAAATGGGGATTTTGGAGTGCAAAACAAATGCAAGCTTGTACACTCGCCAATTATATCTCAATTTCTACTGCAACAATTAAGCTGCCACGGGTTGACATTGTATATCGGACATTTACGAAATAGATACATCAACACATTCATATTGTAAGGTACTTTTGAAATAAACAATGAATCTGAATATAATTCTGGTATTTTTTTTTTATTTTGTATTTTTTTTTATTAATTTGAAAAATTGAACAAAGCTTTAAGCCTACAATAATGCTATTAATTTCACTACACTCTCCTTAGTTAGAATAATTAATCTAACCGTGTCTCAGAACAGGCCCTCACATCAGTTAGAATGCCTCCCATATACCCGTAATCAGAGGTGTGTTCAACAGAGCGGGTGCTCACGAGCGCTCGCCAAAATTCCCTATACCCGCAACACAAATTTTGGCGAGCACTTGCTAGCACCCGCTCTGCTGAACACGCCTCTGGTAATGTAGCAGAAAATTACAGAATCGCTCCGAAACGATTTTTGAGAAAATTAATGAAGTTGCATTGAAAATGACAGTCAAATTATTAGTAACAAACCTTTTTGACACTGTAAATACCTTTCATCTAAAAATTTTATCCATATATAATGGAAGAATTCATGAAATTCATGAAATTAAAACCATATATAATTGAAGAATTCAACATTTTTTCACCAATTTTTTTTACTCGCTTTAAATTTACACACCATGCTGACATTCGGAACTCTCGGGATTTTTCATAGTAAATGCACTGAGTTAGAGTTATCTCCTGTTTTTTCTTTGCTACAGAGACAATACAAGGAACGCATTCTATCGTTAAACCAGTTCTGTAGGACATTTATCATTTTAACGATAGAACATTTTATCTACGACACTCTCCTAAGAAATATAATGTGGGGGTTTTTTTTTCATGGAATCAGAGACATAAATAATATGTTATTTATGTCTCTGATGGAATCAAATATTTCTTTGCCTTTAGTTTATGTTTCTACAATATCACATTTGCATAGATACACTCAGAAACGTGTAAATTGTCATTGGAAATTTGCTGTATATTCTGTTCATATATATTTATGATTTCTTATGAGCAAAATTATAAAATAACAAATATATATCATTACTATTTGAAAACCATGATGAGGCTGTGATTTAGCGTGAATGTAATGCACACGCGCAAGATTGTAAAATAAAAAAAATCCAGATGATTTCCGGAATTTTTTGAGGAATTTTCGTTGATTATTAATTAGCAAAGCTTAATTCAGAAAAATAAAAACAAATTGGTAATCTTCAACTTCCAATGAGTTTAAAATATATAAAACAAAAGACAGTGCTCTTCCGGCCGATTTATCGGTATTAAAGGCCAAAAATTTGAGTCTATTATTTCAATATAGTAGTATAGATACAACACTGTATCATATAACATGTTACAATATTATATGATACAATATCATATCAAACAAGATTATATGATGCAATATTATATATATGATACAATATCATATGATACAAGACACGTGACTCCTGGATACATCTCTATGTCTGTCTGGTGAGAATTAATATTCGGCACTATGGCCGATGCTTCGATCGCCAACTCATCTCGACATTTCATAATATTTAATACAAAAAACGCGTTTCGCAAGTTCTTAAAATATTTAGAGTAGCTGCCCTTTGAAATTACTTTTGAATTAGAGTAGTTGCCCTTTGAATTGACATCACATTGTTGTGTCTGAAGCAGAATAAAATGGCAGCATCGAGATTTGCTTAAACCTCTGTGGAGGAAAGGGAGAAAACGTTTAAAATTGAACAGCAACAAAACATTGTAAGTAAACAAGGGTGCAGCGAAGATTTTTAAAAACTATTTGAAAGGTGAGAATGAGATTTTGAAGAGTCCTACTGTGTTTATAATTGAACGAGATGTGAGTCCACTTTTACATGGATATTTTAAGACCACCGCTTCTTGTGAAATAAATGTCTCACTTGATAGTCCTCGGAAAACCAAATCTCTTATTAAGTTTGTTACTGACTGACTTCAGAAATATATCAGGTTGATCAGTCTAGATGGCGAGTGAGGTAGGACAAGGTTTTCCTAGCATCCTTGATGATGGAGATCAAGCCATGTATCTGGGGCTAGCCTTCTGTTACAAAACCAAAGTTAAATGTACAATGAGAGTTAGTCAGGACAAAATTTTTTCCAACTATCAAACCTGTTTTTAACTACTCAAAAACTTACACTTGCTCCAACATCGATATAATCAAGATCAAGCTCTGTATCTGAAGCTATCTCTATTTAAACACCCATAGTTATATTAACTGTTTAAGTCTGACTAGGTATGAACAAAATTTACTTCATTTTGTATAAAGCTCCAAGACCCTAACACAATTTGAGTTGTTCTAAGATTTTAAACTGTCTAAGCATCTAGAAAATCAAGATCACTCTCAGTATCTGAAGCTATCTCTGTGATTCATTTGCATATTTAAATCAACCATGCAAGTTTGAATAAATACAATTATTCACAATTATTCACATGTGACCAGCTCCAAAAACCTTAGCCTCCTCCAGCATCTGAAACCTATGGCTCAGATTCAGCATCAAAAGCTGTGGAGTGCATCAGTTACACAAGATGCACCAGCCATGCAAGTTTGGTGAAGTTAGGACCAGTAATAACTTAGAAATAGTCATCAAAGGGCACCTGCTCCAAACACTTTAACCAGCTCCAAACACCTTATCCTCCTCCAAAATACTCCAGGCTTTTTCCATGGACACTTTTCCATGGATTTTTATGGAATATCCATAGAATTCCATGGAAGTTTTACAGCCGGGTGACTCACAGGCATTCTAATGCCATTCAGTATATGAATGATATCCAAAAGATTTGGGAAACTTTTCAAAATATGACAAATTTTAAAACATGTCAGCCAAGATCTCTGTTGACCCTTGTCACAACACTTGCTGATCGAGGCCTGACACTCAGTACTGTATTTGTTGCCTGACGAGGGGGAGGGGCTTGCGGTATGTCATGTCAATTAAGTGGTGCTGCACCTTGGAATATTGTAAAACAACTTTTATTTGCATGCGAGAAATATATCGCAAGAGCCTTAATATTGACCCAAATATTTCTTGCTGCGAACCAATCCTCAAATGTCTCTGGTACCTGGTATATTATTTTCCACATAATCGACATCATGATTGCGAAAATTAGTCACCACATATAAGTTTATTTCCGGTTAATTGCTAAATAAAAATGCTGCGAATAAAAGTTGGTTTACTACAATGTATATCTAATTGACTCACAGCTTTAATCTTGAAGCTGGACATGGAAAAAAAAATAGGTACATGTACTGACAATTAACAGACATGATGCTTCTATTACAACACCCCTTAATATTGTGGTCAATTTCATATACTGTGACATTTCTATATTCTTACATTTCCTTTTTTTTTCCTAGATAATATAAAGAATCTGGACCAAAAGAGGAAAGGACAGGCAGAACGATTCCTACATATTACATTTAAACATGGTGGATATTGAAAGGGGAGAGTATATATCAAAATATCAAAATGTGGGTTCACAAGTCATAACAAAGTTTGATATTACACACCTCATGAAAATACACAACTTCAGGTCATAACAATTGAAGAATTGTCCCAAGCATTATAAACTTCATTATAAACATTCATTTGAAAAGTTATGGATCTGATAATGGCAATCGATCGTTATCAAATTTAAACTCAGAAACTGATACAGATTGGTGAGAGCAACTTTCAGTCCATGACCTTCCTTATGACCTTAAATACATTTTTTCTTTAAGAGGGCTGGATGGTCTTGGCCATGTTTAGGCTATATTCACCTCCTTTACATGAAGAGCTCTGTATAAAGATATAGGTACATGTATTTAAATGTTCAAATTTAAAGCTAATGGATTTTTCTTTACGATATAATACTTTATGGCATAAGTATCATATGATACTTAAAAGTTTAAGGCAGCTCTGTTGGCTAATTTGTTGACCATCCAGACTCTTTAATTTTATTTTTATCTCAGTTCATCTTGTTGAATTGTTATCAAAATCATGAGTTTTTCTTTAGTTTTTGGCATATTAATTAAAGCTCTGCCTCACACAGAAGCAACTGCAAGTGGATATACCATACACTTTTCTAAAAGCAATATTTCAAAATCATCTAGCAGCCCAATTATTTAATAATTTAGTTACTGGTACAATGTACTTAATTCAATGAATAAAGGCAGTCAATAAAAATTGTTCTAATAAATATTGCTGTTTGGCCTTATCCATCAAAAAAACACCCACTAACATAATTCATCATTTTTATTACTTCAGGAGTGGGAAGGTAGTCATTTCACTGCATGGCCACTTAAGCCTTTTTTGACCACCTAGTTCATAACAGTCTGTTTCACATAGCCAACTAGTTCTTTCTGACCAACATACAATGTCTACAAATCACTCACCATTTAAGCCAGTTGACCACTTAGGTCAATATCTTGCCACCTTAGGAACTTTTCCTGGAAGTCTGCACTTGTTTATGCATAGAACTAAAGAGCAACTAGCATTTGTTGAACTAATAATTCATTAATAAATAAAGATTCACATGTCAGTCCAATTCCGCTATGATATTCTTAACGAGCCTGTTGAGGATATCTATTATAAAATACAATGTCTGCAAAAAAAGCGTCTGAAATACAAAGTCTGCTTTCTATTCTACGCATACAGCATTTGGAGGAAACAACAGCATTGGCCTCAGAGAAGCTTACTTAATTCCCTTGCACATCACTGTAGTTCAGAGGGCTGGTCTAAGCTTTCCCCTTCCTAACCACTAACAGCCTAACCTCACCTCATCCCATTCCTGCATTCTTTGCTTCCTTCCTTCCCCTTCCCTTCCATGTAACATTCCTTCTCTTCCTCCGCTGCTGCCATCTTCTACACATGGAAATCAAGTCTGCTACCAAGAGAGACCAAATGTGGGAAAGAAGAGCACACGGTCAGCATCATCAGTGACAGATGAATTGAGTAGTCAGAAGAACCAGCCACAAGCATATAGTGGGTCCAGAAGATGCACCTAAAAATAACAAATTCATGGAAATGAAAGGGCAAATACACATCCTTAGGTTATAATTAAGATCTTCAGAATCTAATTTTTTGATCTCCATGAATAGGGCAAAATTTTGAGACCTGAGATGAACAGACAGATGAGATGATTCCTATATATATACCACCCCAAACCCACTCTATGCATGGGTATTAATTACCTCATAAATGTATAATCACATGTACAATAAGCCATAATATTTTAGCCCTCTCCCCCAACATTTTTTAACGGGGGGGGGGGGGGGGAGATTTGAAAGATCATGTAAAATTGTAGCCTTTCATGAAAATTTTTGATACCACAAGATAAATTGGTAAAGTGTGGCATTTAGCAGCAGTTTTGTGAAAGTTTTGAAAAAAAATATTTAGAGGCTTGTCATACATATAATGTATATTGGGTTTGTTGTGTTTTGTAATAGATTTATATTACTTTTAATTATTTTCCTTCACCCTTAGTAGTTTAGTTTGGGGCTTAAATTATATTTAAATATATATGTTCTTATAGATTATTGGAAAAATTAACACATTCGTTTAGGAAAAATGGTGTACCTCTTTGAATTGGGACAGGGTTTCTTCACAATGGAGGCGCCGTGTTGTAACGTTGAACACAACTCACAAGTCTTTCAAACTCATAATTTTCATTGCAAAATATCAAAACTAAATTACACGTAAATCTTGTGAAATGGCGTATGCTCTGCGATAATGTACCTTCCAAATAATAAGGAAAGCGTTTCTTTGTAAATTTGTTGTAGCTAGCTGAAGACTTACCTTTAGACAAGCACGTTTTATCGGGAAAACTCACTTCTCGGGCGAGGTATGCCGAGTGCAAAACTCACGGACCGTGTCCGATCTTGCTAAATTGAGAAGCGTACAGCAAATAATACCAGGAAACAATCCAAGTTCTATGAATTATAATAGGTAACGGAAATATGACCGTATCCCCGGTAGTGTTTATCTAGTTCCTTTAGATTGTGCAAACTCCAAAATTAAAGCATTTATACCAACAACAAAAAATCTAATGTTGTGTAAAAATCGGTCCACATCTTTGTCGTTGGGTCTGGAAACATGCTTGCAAATGCTTTTAAAGAAGAATTCTAATTTTAATTTTATGCACAATTTATTACTTTTTTCCTACATTATTTGTTGTGCATAACTAGTATATATGTCATCTTAGTTGTTGTTCAAGACATTTTCCACAAAATTGGATCGGTAAATAAAAAAAAAACACACATTTTCGCACTTTATTGTATTACCACCACTCACTCCCATCCCATACTCAAAAAAAGATTAAAAACTAGAGCAAAGCTCGTTGCAAAGCAATGAAGAGATCTTCCGTTGCAGCTTCTTGTCTAAAAAGGATTGTCAATATAATAATAGTCATGATCTATACTAGTGATAAAGTAAATGAATAAACGTATACAAACGTATATTAATGAACTATTGGAAACATTTTACTGGTTGACGTCCATTCGCGGATCTAAGGGGAGCGGGTGGCTGACTGGCTGTAATATTCAAGCTTAAAAAATTCGCCAAGTAAAATTACTAATCATAGACCATGGACACTCACTGGCAAACTGGCAAACAACATTATCCATTATCTCTCTAACCCCCCCCCCCCCCCCCCCCCTCTCGGGGATCCATGGAGCCGCAAATGACGTCGTACATGTATTTATCATGCTCTATTCACTTATAGGCAAAAGCAATGTGTGATTTCTTTACTCGATCTGACCTCTTAGACCTTTTTAGTTACTTAAAAGTTATAAAAGTTTTTTATTTGCAAGCATGTTGTCCAATCACATGTACTTCAAAACATTTATTACGCGATCTCCGTACGCTCAACGACATTAGCTCATTTATTTTGCTGAAAAGGTAACAGCGCTGATCAGACAACGGATACACACAGCAAATACGATTTTTAAAATATTTTTTATGGGAAAGTGGACAATCTGTTTTGACTGCAAGTACACACTTTGAGTTTGAAATTAAGTGTGAATAAATGCTTGATAATAGTATCTAATAAATCATGTCCAGTAAAGTCAATAAGACGTTTTAATTTTGTTAATAAAAAATTATTTATGAAAATATAAATCATCTCTCTCTCTCTCTCTCTCTCTCTCTCTCTCTCTCTCTCTCTCTCTCTCTCTCTCTCTCATTGGTATAGAACTCATAAGAAGACTACTAATACTTTTTACACTATTTTGTGTAAGCCAAATTAATTCTCATAGGCTATACATAAGCACTGATAAACCCACTATCGACCTATGGCTGACGATGCTTTAGAATTGGAATAATATTGCTTTTATTAATTTTCAAAACGTTTTCTTAATTTACACTTTATCGTTTAAATCAATAAAAGATGAATAAACTTTGATATATTATCAAAATTGAAAGAATTCGTTGTGTTTGCGGCAAAATGAACCCATGTATGCAAGACGCGAATCTTATGTATTAGATAACCGCTGACCATGGTAATGGTACTCACAATTTAGAACAACCCAGGCATATTTGAAATGCTCGCAGCATGACTAAAATGTATTACATAGACGGTTTTTTTTTTATTCATAATGTGTTTCACTAGAAAAGAAAAGATTTTATATATTTTTTCTTTGTCGTTTTTAAAGGATAAGAACTAAATAAAAGTGTTGTAATGAATTTAAGAATCCCGTATATAAGCTAGTGCACTTTCAGTTGTAAATTTATGTCGGTTATACGCACAAATACCACTCGTATACATGTCAAATGAAATCGTTTACTTGCCAAATGAAAACAGGTACATGTTAACAAGTCAAGCTACACTCATATTACGCAAAACCCGACCCAAACAAAATGAAATTCTAATGACATTGATAAGATCATAATGAACAACTTTTCCAGTGACAGCCGTATCGAAATATTAACCGTTTTTGAGTTATAAAGCGAAGACATTCAAGGGCTCTAGGCCCCTAAATTTAAGGGACCAGTCAAATGAAAGTCCTTGATATTTTGCACATTTTTTGTTCAGAAAATATTTCAAATTTAAAAGTTACGAGGCAAAAATACGACCAAAAGTCTGCAATTTTTTAAACATAAAATTTTAACTAATATTTTGAAACTTTACACGGGGAAAATCGTAAAAACAAAACTCGGAGGACAATGTTAAAAGTTTCTATTTTCAAGATTTATTACTTTGAAACACATGCTATGGGCGGTTTCAGAGCCTTTGCGTGCACAGGAGTGCCTATAAATGTTTTTAAAGGGTAATAACTCGGCACCGATTTTCACAAGATGTTGAGAAATTTTAAATTCCAAAATACCCTGTAATTTGAACGTTATAAGACAACAAACAAGCGAGATATTTGAGATTTAAGAAACGTCGAGAAGGGAAAAAAGTTACTTCCGCAAAGTCTATCATATCGATCAATACCTACTGTTTACCCCCATAAATCTGAGTTGCACTTCTAATTTATCTCAATGTACCTTATTGATGCTGCATGGGATTTGACTGTCGCAAAGAGTTTCCTGATGAAACCATCCGATATTCGAATATATCCCAATGGCATTCTAATGTGTACAACAGAACATGAACTGCCCAACAATCCAATAGGGTAGGGTGGGGAAATTTCGGCCACCGGTTTAATTCTGACCAAAATACAATACAATTGACCCCTTTCTAATGCAACACTTTATCCATTTGGAACTTTTCGGAACACACTGCACACTTCATCCAGGTACGTTCATGTTGTTTGCGATGGAATTTTTGATAACCGTTTGTAATGGAAACATGGAACCAATGTTATAAAATCAATGACATTGCAGCTTCATTTAAGAATTTCATGATCAACACTTTTTTCAACTAAAATTTTGAACCAACAAATGCATGTACGCTATATTTATACAGTTGAACTTATTTTGTACGAAAACGGCTATAGCGAATTCAGGAATATAGCAACAATTTTTACGTCCCGGCAAAGTTCACAACATTTTCCTGTATATTTTGGAGGCAACAATGAAACTTGATACATGTTTTACGAATTTACATGTAAATTGAATAAATTTTGTGGTCCTAAAAGGTTAAGAATAGCGGATATATCATTATTCATAAAAATCATTTAAGATTACCAAAATTTGGTCTTTAGGCATTTTAAAATTTAAAACGTTCCTTACCGGTATCTTTATTCATAATACTACAGTTTGACATTGATGGTGTAGCTAAGTAAATGCATAGCTCCCTTGAACTCTGCTATGACTTGATTTTACTTTAACAAACAATCAGTATCTGCTGGCTAGCAACCTATTCATACATGTTTAATAGTCTTTACATTCTTTCCTTCGAGTCTATGATAAAAAAGACACAAGCTACAGATTGTGGAAAAACAGCTTTAATATATGTGAACATTTTGTCATGGAATACAAAGCAAGGGATGGGAGATTGGGACCAGGCTCCTGAGACAGGTAGACCAAGTACAACAGCAAACTACAGGTGTTAAGGTCATAAATATCTGGGGGCAACAACAACTCTCTATAGTATCGGTCTTTTTATGTCTACGAAATTTGCTGTGCACTAGGCTACTACTGTACAGGACTCTAGCAGAGTTAGCACATCACTCTAAGCAATTAAGAACATCAAGAGCTATAATTGTATTGGTGACTTTTTTTCCTTTGAAGAATCACATGCCAGTTCATTCAAATAGTTTCATTTCTCACACAATGATATTAATCCCTATAATTTCTGTGTATTTCTACAACTGTCAAAAAAAACACAAAAACTATTCTACTTTTTGTTTTATAAATAAAAAATATACAATTAAAATATAGTTAATCTCTTCAAACCAGTAATGAAAGACATGAATGGTTTCACATTATCAACAAAATAATTTAAATATATTAAAAATTCAATCTGTATAATGATAAATACATACACAAAAAAAAAACACAGTTTATGAGAAAAACAATCCACATTTATCAACTCTTATTCATCTGCCTGTGAACTGCAAAGCCATCAGGTATGATTAGTTTGAAAATCTCCAATGCAACACAAAACAAGCCAAGTTTCCATATAGGGCTGCTGCAGCCGCATATTTGCAAATCGTGTCGGTGTTGAATTGTCTATAAACTGGTTCCCCAGCATAGGACAGTAAACAAGTTCATACATGGATGGTCACCATGAAATCAAGTGGACAAGACTTTACTCTGTTGTGATGATGGCTATAAAGATCTTCATTGCTGTAACACAACCAAAAAATAATCAATGAAAATAAAGTGTTATAATTCACTGATAAATTCTTTTAAAAATCTTTCACAATTTTACTGGTATATATCTTTCGATATTTCTATAATTATCAACTACTTTCTCTTCAGAATAAATTTTTTGATCGTTCTCCTTTAACAAAATGAAACAAACATACAAGTATACTTACTTACTGCGGTTACATTTCACACTGACATTTTCACAATAAGTTCATGCAAAGACAAGAGGTTAAAGGTCAGACAGACTATATTATGTTGGCACTAAAGATTTTATTTTATATAAAGCTCTTAATACAATGTGATTTAATATAATAAATAATGTATTATATTTATTCCCTTATAATTTCAAATATACAATGCAATGTGAAGTATATATATATATAGATACATGGTCTAATCTACTATACATGTGCAACTGTCAACCAACAGCAGATATAACAACTAGCAGGAATTGACCAATTAGTTGCGAATAAAATGAATATAATTAAGAAATATCAGCACATAGGATTGCAATATATATTTGCATAATTTTTTTTAATTGAGGGATCTACCTAGAGCAATGAGAGTAAATAGACTAAGCTATGTTTTCATTAGACAGTGGTTTTAAGGCTCTCAATATTGAGTAGTATAGACCAACCATTCCTCATCACATCATAAACATTTGAGTCCAAATTATTAATGAATCCCCAGTACTTATCTGACATTTTCATATTTTGGGATGAATGTAATGAAGAAATGGTTTATATATACACCAGCGACCTTGAAACCACAGGTTTACAGGCTACCTGTCTGTGACCCTTGACCTCTCACCTGCATGGACTTGATCAGCTGTAGCACGTCAATATCGGCACAGGGAGAGGAACTTACTCGCACATCGAGTGTGAACTGCCACTCGGCCTTCCCTTTGCTGCTTGTAGCCTTGGCGCAGTAGACACCCGAGTCTGTGGCCAGAGCTGCAGGAATCTCAAAAGTGAAAGAGTTGCCATCTTGGCTGAAGTTGAATCTGCCAGTGTCTTCTATTTCCCGACCATCTTTGGTCCACATGACTGGAATATGAATTATTGAAATATCCATTATTTTATTTTGTTTAATTTCCATTATGACTGACTAAGCAAGAGATGATTTAATGAGATATCCAAAATTTAAATTTTTAAATATGAAAATATTAATCAAAGTGAAATATTTCTGAACAAGATGTAAAACTACCAGTAATAATAAAATTAGAAATGAAATAAAGGAAAAAAAAGTAATTTTAAGAATGACCAATTCATTCTTACTAGAGGTGAGATAATAAGAAGGAATAGAAGCAAAAGAGTATAAAGATGTGACCTACCTGTTTCAACATCATCTAAAGCACAGGTAGCTTTGAAGGGAGATCCTTCATCTACGGTTCTAGATTGGGGAAATTTGTTAAACTGGGGACTCTGAGGTTCTTCAGGTACTGAAAGGTAAATCAAAAGTCAAAAATTGATTAAGTCAAAGTAAAAAAAAAAACTTTGTTAACATTGCAAATTAAGAGAAACAAATGTGTAAATTCTAATCATTGTAATGCACAGGTACATATGAAGCTGTCATGATCAAATTTATCCCAAGACATTAACATCAATGCTATATGACCGAAAAGACAAAACACTGCTCCCAATTTCCAACAGTTTTACATAGAGCAAATAACTATTTGTTCTGAAGTTGCATATCTTTACATTTTTTTTTATGCAGAGGTTTTCACCATGCCCCCCTTGTACATACATTTACAATGAATATCTACAACTGATGCCAAATTCATTCTCATATTCTACATGATGAAAAACAAACAAGACATTTCACAAATAGAGGGGGGTCACTTCATTCACAGGAGGTGGTGGGGGTGTTCAAATATTTCCAATTACACAGATGACTATAGGGTTTATTTGAAAATAAAAGTTCTTTTCACTATAATCATTCATCCTTGCTGAAAGTTCTGCTACATGCTTCCTTTGAACAATTTTCAACAAATGGATGGAATAGGAAAAGGGTCTACTATAATTAACAATTATTTGGGAGGGACAGGGGCAAACTTTTCACAGATATTCTGTTGCAAAACCATAGATCTGTATCATTTTTTTTTCTAAGGAGAGAGAAAAACTTTGAAAACACTTGCAAATAGCAAAAGAGTGGGTGCATATAGATATGAATAGTGTTGTTCAAACCACAGCACCCAATCATATATTACCTGACTTCCCTGTTGGAGAAAGGGAAAGAAAGCCAAATATTACAGAAAGGTAAAAAATTAAAGGTCATAATTAAGACTTGATAACTGTCCATTATGATTTTGAATACGAATTTTCAAAATAATATGTAGTGATGTGCAAAGTATCAATTAGACATTAATTTGTAACATTTATATACATTAAAAATATTCATTAGGAATCTAGTATAGCATACACATGGCATATATGAAAAAAATTTCCTTAATACCATTTTGTTTAAGAGTACCATAAGACAAAAAAAACCCACAAAAATATCAATGGGAAGAAATATTCAGGGAATATTGCATGCACAGGGTCAAAAAACAAGGATAGATATACAGGAAATATTATTTAATATACCAATTTGTCACCTGCTGAAAAAAATTACGAAAGCTAGCTTTGCTCCCTGCTGTAAAAATACAGTACATGACAAGACAACTACTGTAAACAGGGAAATATTTGCCCATTTTCCTTTGCCCCTTTCACCCTCGTTTTTTTTAAATTTTTAATTACTGTGTTAATTTGAAAGAGTATAATCATATATTTTATTTCTGGAGGAATTCAAAATGGGGTGAAACTATTTGCAAGTTTAGAAGGGCCGAAAAAAAAAGTGGGGCAAAAATAACCTTGTATACACAGTATCTTTTTTTGACCCTGCTTATAAATAACATGGCGAGCTGCTGATAAATTACTACATCTTCTCTATAGTACCTTCTACGAAAACAGTAAAGCTGCTGGAGGCGGTGCCAGCCTCGTTTTCAGCAACACATTTGTACATCCCACTGTCCTCGGGGAACACCTCGGCAATCACTAGTCTGTAGGTGCTTCCATCGTTCTCGTAACGGAAGTCCTCGCTATCAGTGATCTGTTCTCTACCTTTGTACCACTTGACCTCAGGTGAGCCTAAAAACGGTCCACACTGACCACTGAGTATATAATCTATAGACTGCTACATTTTCCTCACCATTTTGAGTACCTGATTTCTTTGCCTGAATCTATACCCTGATTGACCCAGATACTTGAAAGATGGAGAGCTTTTTTTTTTTATAGGAAGTTCACTTGGAATTAAACATGGAAAATAGGGATGGTACAATGTCAGGGGCACTCAAAACAGGAAAGGAAAACAGATTTTCAAAGGTGAGGCTTCATAACAATTCAGTTAAAAATTTTTGGATTAACAATTGCAAGTTATTCGGTAATTCTTCAAAGGATTGGTCAGAATAAAGGTAGGATAACACACACAAAAATTTTTTGAACGAAATTAATTTCTATGGAACTGTATATACATGTACCGGTACTTTGTAAAAGGACTATTATTATCGATACTTAATTACCTATTAATTCATTTTAAAACTTTTAGTATCATTTGATTGAAAAGAATATTTGATTTATATATGTATGAGTTTGAACACATGTACATGTTGAAGTTAAAGAAAATTATATGTTTTTTTACCCTAAAATCCAATTGAAAGCAAGAAATGGTCAATAAGAAATGATGTTTCCCATATACATGTATATTGTTACAGTTTGAATAGTTCTTTTTTACAAAAAGAATACGGTGATTGAATGGTGATCAAAAACTTCTTCAAAGCAAGAATTTTTGTGGATTTGAAAAGACATAGCTATGTTTAAAATACTGATACATGTGTTATTCTACCTTACTTCTTTAGAACTTTGTGATCTTAGATTTGTGGTGTACCTGAAATCTGACATTCTAACGTGGCAGCGTCACCATCATTTAACCTAAGACCTAGGGGGTGGGTAATAAAGCAGGGAGGGTCGGCAAGCTTCTGTTGTGGCTTGGCTGGAAATAAAATTCATACTTAGGTAATTCATGGACCAAAAAAACTGGATCATGGTTCAATCAACACCAGGCCTGATTCATGGTGGAATCGGATCAGTGAATCACAAGAGAGGACTCAAAAGGTATAGGATGGAGAACACAGTACTCACCAGTGACTTGTACACTAGTTTTAGTAGATGCTACGCCAGCGGAGTTAATAGCTTTACATGTGTAGGAACCATCGTCGTCTACAGTGACTTCGCTGATCTCCAGGGAGCAGCTACCAGCAATGCATCGGATCTTCACATTGCTGTCACTCTTCAACAACTGAATGAAAATATCAATATTTTAAATTATTTTTTTTTTATTTTGTTTAGATTTACATCAGCAATTAAAATAATCCTTCTGAAGATGTTCTAAATAAACAAAGGAATAGGCGGAGACATTGGAAACACGTTCACAAATGTAGATAGTCCTCTTCCTGAGGAGATGACACTTACAGATAATTTTAATAGTACACATGCATACCTGTCCATTGAAGTACCATTCTACATCAGGGTCGGGGGTTCCTTTGACAGAGCAGGTCAGTTTCAGACGATCCCCCTCCCTCAGGATTTCTGGGGACAGGTTCTGTGTGAATGCTGGGGCAACTTCCTGTGGCTCTTCTCTCTCTGTTTAAAAGTTAAAGAAAATTAAGCCAATTTACCAAAATGTCAAACGTACCACATACTACCTGGGTAACTAATGCAATGAGTACATAAAGAATACATAAATACATGTACTGCTATAAACTTTAAAAAATTCAATTTTGGCCTTTGTTTTAAAACCATTACCCATTTTTTTAATCAAAAAAACCAAACAATTTGTCAACTTGTTATTTGATTACATGTACATTTAATAATTATTATCATAAAAATAAGAATACAAACTATCCCTTTTACATCATTTTTTAAACATTTATGAAGTTTCAAAACTATATGGAAAAACAAAATAAGAAGCAGTATCAAAACTTTATTCTTTCTCTCAAGATCTGGTTGGAAAAATCATTGTTCCCATCATATATAATATCAAAATAATTATTGAAGGCCTAAGGCATTAACAATACTTTCGAAAAAGGTCAATTTTTCGTTGCTTACTCTTTCTTTCTGAGCGATCTGATCGCCTGGAGGAGTAGGAGCTCTCCTCGACTGTTTCCTCAGTGTACTTCCTGGAGGAGCGGCCTGTTCTGGAGGAGGAGGAGTAGGAGGATTCGCTGTAGCTGGAGTCCTCGTACCGACTGCTGTACCCAGATTTTGTCTGGCGTACGCTGCGGGACTTGCCACTCTTTCTCAAGTCAAGTCCTTCGTGAGCTCGATCTGAATGCAACAGTTTGCAATTAATCACACCTCATCTATACATGCACTATATAAATGTATTGTGTTATAAATAAACAAAACTTATTCTTAAAAGACAAACAGAAACATATTTGTACTCAATAACATTTGAATAACACAAATAAAATACAGCACATGTACCACACACACACAGTCTTAATGTATTACATGTAACTTTAAGTGCACATCTACTTTTCTTTCCTCTACATCTCTACATAAAACAGGGACAATATCTTATATATAACTTGTTAATGGTTTTGTCACAGCACAAAAACATAAAATATATATTTCTAGAGATATACATGTTGATTTTTTAATCCTAGTACAAAGGACTACCGGTATATCATCTACCTGTGAATAACTATAAGTATAGTTTGCTGTATTACTGTGACTATTGAATTCATTATAATGGCTGGATTTATATATATCCAAAGGTACTAAAGTGCTAGATTGTATAACTAGTGTTGATGACTTCCACTACAAAGGACTACCATCTGTGAATAATACTTTCAAAATACCTTTTTTGTCTGCTCCTGTTCAATGAAAAAAATTCTATAACTACACTAATTCTATATTTCTTCATGTATCCTCTATTTATAAAAAGATAATTATATATTATGTTTAAAACACCATCCATGATACTGACGATTCCTTATTTTTCTAGAGTACAGTACTTAATTTTGCAATCCCACTGATTATAATAATGAAAACATATTAAAATCACAAGCGCTGAACTTTTGTTAATGTTCAATTTAGTATCCAACTACAAAGATTTTGGAATCTGCAAGGGTAGCTTTTACAATTTTATGCAGCTATGAATTCTTTGCATTTAATTAGGAATCACAAGTTTTTCTGCTTTTCCCAACAATAAAAACACAATAGTAAGCAGAGACAGCTTTACAGTTTGAAAAATGGAGTCACTTTTCTAAATGGAGCTTTGAGTTTGATTCGTACCTTCTACGACAACATAGCTGGATGTTTCCTCTGTTCCAAGCTCATTGACGGCAATACATGTGTAAGTGCCCGAGTCAGACACCTGTGCACTCTGCACCTCCATGGTACACACACCACTGGAATACTGGCACATGTAGTGTTCATTGTGAGTAATATCACGACCATCTTTAGTCCAAGTAACCTAAAAATTATCAAATATCTATGTACAGGAAAAACCTTGAAATATTAAGATTTGCGGTATGAATTTTATTTTTGTTGCAACTGACCCCATTTTAAATTATGACTTTCGAAGCTTTTCATTACGAACCTTGATGTTTTACGTATTTCAACTGAAATTCACAGAATCTATTCACGTGAATGAATGAAGAAAATTACTATGAAGAGGATTATACTGATAAATCACCTCACTCAACATTAAAAGATACTCATAACCATAGCATAAACTAAATGTATAACTCCTCCATCAGTGCCTACCTTAGGTGTAGGGGTGCACTGGACGCAGCAGATGAGTTTGAATTCCTGTCCGGATTGGATAAGTCGAGGACGCAGACCAAAGTTGAAGTCTGGACGCTCCTCCTTGGGTTTCTCAATCTCTCTCATCACGGAGGGTGGCCGGGATCTGTAACCCAAGATCGTAAACTTATCATCCATGATGGAAGCATGCGCTGAAACAAGTTTTCATGCATCATTATAATCAATAACTAAAGTATTTTTATCAGATAGATACCGGCGCATTGGTGTTGTTTCCCTGCTCAGTGTAATATCTCTCTTAGGAGCAGCTACAAAGTAAAATAACAATCAAACATAAAAAAAAGATTTTTAAAAAATACTCTGTTAGGACAAAAATTGGCAATAAAAAATCAAAATGTAAATAGGCT
Organism: Magallana nippona; assembly: GCA_033439105.1. Taxonomy (NCBI): domain Eukaryota; kingdom Metazoa; phylum Mollusca; class Bivalvia; order Ostreida; family Ostreidae; genus Magallana; species Magallana nippona. The sequence goes on from CM065926.1 coordinate 17,045,618, forward strand.
TTGCTGCTACACAATACCGTAAATAAAAATCTTACGTTCCACTTTGAGGGAAGCCTTTTCTTCGCGCTTTCCGAATGAGTTCTCGGCAATGACGAGATAAGCGCCAGCATCCTCCTTCTTACAGCGACTGACCTTCAGTTCGTACTCGCTTCCTCTGTATTTCTGCATGTACTTGACACTCTGTGTCAGGACACCTCCATCAAAGTGCCTGCAGATCAAATCAAACTCAAAAGAATTAAACACCGACTTATACACAATAGTAATTCTATAACATGGTTCTTGGTAGAATTGACTACAAATATTAGTATACAAGGAAATAACTGTGGTAGGTCCTGTAAAATTTTACCATGTGACAATAGGAGCAGAGGCAGCAATGATTCTGCAGTCAAACTTGGCAATGTTGCCTTCTCCAACCAACACATTTCTAGGACGTCTGATAAACCTTGGAGCAGCCTCCTTGCGGTCTATAAGATAAAACAAGATCATCAAACATATGCCATTTATATGACACCTACCAGGTATATTTCAATTAACAAATCCTACAATCTATGATCTTGACTTTTCCATTAACAAAGTGCATTTTCTTTTTCAAGTCCCTAAATTGTAAGAAAATACAACATCATCAACATCACATATAGTATTACCAAAGTAAGCGTCGTAGATGGAGTACTCCTTTGGACGGTGTTTCCTGAGAGAGCTGAAGTTGGCCAAGCGACCGATAGCGGGCTGTGGCTGTGGCCAGTCTCCCTGTAAAGATATCCAGAAGATTCAATGTAAATCAGTTATCAGTAGATTTCGATAAAAATCTTTGTTCACAATCATTTTCAAAGGAAAATTATTCATAATTCAATGCACAGTGGTGTGTATTGCTGAATGACTTACGTATCGTTCTCTGATTCTGGCTCGGATCTTGTCGTAGCGACTGGATGGAATCCTGGTAGTCCTACTGCTCAGGTCACCCTGTGATACAACAGATAACAGTAAACAATGCATCCATAATATAACAAGTACTGGATACGCTACCATTGAGATAAGTTATGTCATTCTACAAATTCAACAAAATAATTAAAAATAGTATGATCTTTTGTACCTTCAGCCAGGCGTGATCCAGACAATCGTGAACTGTCATTCTCTCCCTGTTGAAAAACAAGTAAAAATTATGGTATCAAGCAATAAAGCTTACAAATTAATCTACCTGTACCATCATCATTGACTCTGTGGACTTACTGAGGTCTCCTGATGAGGAGTCTCCTGATGAAGTCCTTGGCCTCGGGGGAGACCTGAGAGAACGCCTCCTCAGCGAACTCCCAGTCACAGCGGGCAACGTTCTGTAAGGTCTCCAGGTCGTCCTCTCCAGCAAAGGGGGACAGCCCACTCAACCTGTACAACAAAGCATTGAAATTGTAAACTACTCCATGAAGGTCACCTCAACACTGCAGATGGTGAAGTTTATGTTTTACAAACATTCATTGATGAAATAATTCAAATAAATCAAGAAACTCACAAAACGTAAGCCAGGACTCCGACGGCCCACATGTCTGTGTAGAATCCGATAGGTTCCGAGTCCACAATCTCAGGGGCAGCAAACTCTGCAGTGGCTGTTGTCACCTTGACAATCTCATCAGGGTTCAGTTTGGTGGCCAGACCAAAGTCTATCATCTTTACATTTGTAGATTTCTTGGTTTCACACATAACATTTTCAGGCTACAATAAGAAAGAGTAATGTACTATATGCCTATATCTAAAAAAAACTTTGTTTTTACAAATTATTCCTACACTTCATTGAGTGCAGTTTATATACCTGTATACATAAATTCTGTGAACATCTAACTTGTTACTTATGTTGTACCTGGCATTAGTCTTACCTTGACATCAAGATGGACGATGCTGTTTTCGTGCATGTGTTTCAGTCCCTCGCACACCTGTCTCAGGTAGTTAATGACCTCAGCCTCTGTCATCTTGTAATCCTCAGCAGCTATCCTATCAAACAATTCTCCTCCGGACAAACTGAAATCAAACACATTAACAGTAAGGAAACATCTCAGAACATAAGTTCTTTTAAATTCATGTAACACCATCTAGACAGGGTAGAATAACTATGGAATAACTATGGATATTTGTATACTTTAAAAGTATTGAAGAAATGTTGTAAAAAAATAGCTTGTTCGAAATTTTGCAGAAATTGATTTTCCCATAAGATTTAGAACATTTCTGAATGTATCTATTAAGTCGATATATGTTTCTTTTTATAAAGATTTATAAAGATACCGGTATATAAATGACATATTTCTGCCTTAACACTAGTCAAACACATATCCAAATGTACCATGTTTACAGTTTAACTCACAATTCTAAGACCAGGATCATCTCGTGACGGTCCTCAAAAGCGTCCTTGAGTTGGAGGAGTTTTGGATGATGGAGATGGTTCATGATGTTGATTTCGTTCTTGACTGTGGCCTTGTCCAGGGGGTAGGGAGTGTTGATGAACTTGGCAACAAACACCCGGCCGGTAGCCTTCTCCACACAGCGATGGACTACTCCAAAGGCACCACTGCAACATCAGACAATATGAAATTCTAACTATAGTCAAACTTTGCTACTTCCAATTTGATGAGACCAAAAAATAAACCTACAAACTACATTAAATTTCTTTGAAAGCCTAGTTTTCCAACATAAGGCAATAAAGATGTATGTTCTGATACTATTGAAAAAAATTCTCCCATTAACAATGGATACCATCACTAGTACATTGTACTGGTTTCATTCACGTATAGTACAGCATTTGTACATTACCTGCCCAGTTCCTCCAAAATGTCATAATAGTCGTAGATGTTGTCAGTTCTGACTTGGACAGGCTGAGGAACGTACTTCTTCCACAGGTCCTCATCTACAAAACACAAAATAATCAATGAACCCTCTCTTTCTCAAACTTTAACTTTCAATTACAGCTAAAACTTTTACTTACAGAATTTATCATAGTCGTTGATCTTAGGGCCATCATATGTTCCTCGGACTTTTCTTCCTGTTTCATCTGCAAAAATAAAGTGAAGACATTTTACTTATTTTTTTTTCAAAGTACTTCTTACATTGTTCAAAATTCAAAAACTAAAAAACTTCATTGCCTAAAGACTTAATAAATGCCAAGACAAAATTAGATAATTAGGACCCCTCCCTACCTTGGAGACTCCATGCATACTGTAGCTTATGCATTATGGTAGAGAATGAAAATAAAACTTGAAGATTCTTTACCAAAAAGTATACCGGGTACTTAAGTTACTGATTTTAGCTGAACATTTACTGGTTCACTGACTATTTTTTGACTGGTTCCCTACCTTCATGCTTCTTCCTCTTGCTGGCCTCGGACTCCTCGGTCTGTATGGTAGAGGTCGGCTCACAGGGGTCACTCTTGCCGTAGAAGTTCTCAGCAATGACTCTAAACTGGTACTCCTTACCAGCTGACAAACTCTGAATGTTGTGGAAGGTCATTCTAAACAATAAAGAAAATAATGCTTAATTTCCGTCTGTAGAATTAGATTTATTCAATGGCTGAAAATTGTTTGCAAATGAGAGAGGGAGCTGGAAAGAGAAAAGGACAAAGCTTTCAATATTGAAATTTTTTTTTCCTACTTATCTTTTCCTAAATCAATTATCAATTAAAAACAATTGATAGAATAATATCTTTTAAAATTTTTATTGAGTTTCAAGCATAAACAATTTGCCGAAGACCTACCTAGTGTTGGTCACACGGACCCATTTGGTTGCTGGTGGTTCACACTTCTCAATATCATAACCAGTGATGAAGCTACCACCATCATTAAGTGGTGCCTTCCAGGAGAGAACCACAGAATCACTTCTGATGTTCTCCACGACAGGGAATCTTGGAGGATCAGGACGATCTATAACACAAAATACTCATAACCATACATATCTTGCTAATTCAATGGTTTCGTCTTGAAGAGGAAAAATATCTATTTCTATTCCATCAATATTTACGACAACTTCTTAGACCTCTCAGACAAGCAGAAAAAATAACCACAAATATATTAAAGAGGTGTTAATGACAAACACCCTTTATATAAATACGGGCTGATTATAATTTGTTGAGCTTCAATTAATTCAATGATAAACTCTAAAATAGACAAAAAAAAAAGATACTCAAGATTGTCTAGACGAAACTTAATCAAGGTGTTTATTTCCGAGCAATGCCAGAAAGGCCCAGTAAGATGCAATTGAGTTAAAGTGAGGCTCACCATTGATTTGGATCTTGATGACAGCTGAGTCAGTTCCGAGCTCGTTCTCAAGAGTCAGTCTGTACGGACCATCGTCATCCTTGGTAGCCTCCTTAATGGTCAGGATGGCGTGGCGCTCGGTCACTTCATGGACGTAGTTACGTCCCTTGATCTCCACGCCGTCTCTGACCCACTTAACGGTCGGTTTGGGGTTACCAGTGAATGGAATCTTGATGACCACTGGTTCTCCCTTCTCGAAGGTACTGACATCCTTGAATCTGGATGGTACATTGATTTTGGGTGGAGCTGTAGGAAACAGATCAAGAGAACAAGTAAGATCAACATTTCTTTTTGGAAATTCATTCATAATTTACTGTTCAATAACATGTCCCTTATACCTCTGATGTTAAGATTGGATCTGGAAACCTTGGATCCTCCCCTGTTGAAGACTTTAGCAGAATATTCATCAGCATCTTCTCCAAACACATCCTTGATAATCAGTATATGGCGATTTCCTTCCTCGATGATCTCAAACTTGTGGTCATCATAAATTTCTCTGGAACCCTTGTACCTAAATCAAATGATTTTTATTTATTTTTACAGAAAAAATATGAATCTAATTCTGTATATATGTATTACTTCAAAACATACAAGATACTTTTAATTCATTAATAAATGATCATATATTCCTGTATTCAAAGCATGATCAAAAACACTAAGTGTATCTTAACTGATAAATGAACCTATACTGTATAAATCATATTTTAAGGTGAACTTGAATATTAGAACATAAGAAACTGTCTATACCAGTAAAATATGTTCACTACTAAATCAAGTACATTTACAATATACAATGCTAAAAGGGAAAAAAAGTTTCTGATTTAATCTCCATTATCTAATTCTTTGAAGAATAAGATTACGAAACAATAATATTGACTGAATAAATTTTACACAATTCTGAGTGTGTTTGACCTACCATTGCACCTCTGGTTTGGGATTGCCAGAGACCTCCAACTCAAAGGTGGCCGTCTTACCAGCAACGGTATGGACGTCTCGCAGTCCCTGGGAGATCTCGGGCGCTACAGCAGCTGCAAAGGATGTTTAATGACATTACAACAAATACCCAATAATGCAGCAATGTTAAAAATCATTAAAATCATTAATGATGTACCATAAAATAAATAATGAAGCAATGTTTCACATTTTTTTTTTAAAATGATGCACACATGTACACTGTACCAAAAAATAAATTAGTTTGGTCATGCCTACAACAATAAATGAATAACAAAAACAGGGAACTAGAACTTTTCTTTCCTTTTTAGAAATATACATGTAGAAAATAGGTATCAAATTTAATTATTAGTACTTGCTTACCATTTGGATCTTTGACCTTTATGCTGTTAGAAGCAAGAGATGGTTTACTCATTCCAGCCTCGTTTTCAGCGAACACTCTGAATTCGTATCTACGATCTTCGATAAGGTTGGGAATATTGATCATGTTTGTCAGACAGGGCGTCAGGTTGACGCGGTGCCAGTTATCTGTTCCATGCTCCCGTTTGTCCACCCAGTAGGACTTGATCCTTCCACCGCCGTCAGTTTTAGGTTTGTCCCATTTCAGGCTGACAAAGTCCCCACCCACCTCTGTAACCTCGGGCAAGCCTGGAGTGTCAGGGGCATCTGAAAATAGGATTCATATTGCAGGTTAGTAAAATAAAAGATTAAATACATCTGTACTTTGAAAACTGTTCTGGGTTTTTTTTTCTTATTCAACAAAAAAATAATAGATTTTAAGTTTTGTTCCACTCACCAAATGGCATTTTGGCTACAATTGGATTTTCAGCTTGCAGAGGTTCAGACTGTCCGTGTTCATTCAGAGCCATGACTCTGAACAAGTATTTCTGGTTCTCAAACAAGCCTTGAACATCCTGGTGAGTATCCTGTAATGGAGTAAAGTAAAGAATGTGTAAGATCCCCATTTCTTTTCTATTCTATCACTGTAGAATCAAAGGATATAAAGGAAACAAAATATTGTATCATTATACAATATAATATGCCATAATCCATAGTTCATGAGGTATAACAATTTTAAGAACAAACACCACAAAATCAACCAAAATTGAAATAACATGTAATAATTGGATTAATAACATAAGAATCTAATTTTTTGGGTTGACAATGACCTTGCAGTGAGAGGACACAGTGACCCAGTAAGGCTTGCCAATTTCTTGGCGCTCTATGACATAGCCAGAGATCTTGGCACCGCCAGTCGCCTTGGGTGGTTTCCATGACAACCTACAGGAGTTCTTTGTGATGTCACTGATGCCCATTGGGCCAGTGGGTGGAGAAGGTGCACCTGTTTAAAGAAAGTCATATCTGTAAACATCTAGAAATCGGCAATAAAAAAAGATTTACACTCTTCAAGCACTAACACATAAATAACCTTTCCCTCCCCCTCCATCTCTAAACAATCACAGAGAGCTTTAATTATTTACAGTACTGACAAATTGACTCCAGAAACCTGCATTCCAAACAAAATACCCACCAATACATGAATAACCGTCCCCTCCCTTTTCCCTTCCAAGAAATATTAAAGACTCTAAATACTTACTGACGACATTGACTCCAAATCCTAGCTTGGCACTGCCACAGGCATTACTGGCCTCCAACTGATATCTACCTGTGTCATCTGGGGTACAGCCTACAAGAACAGTGGAGAAAATCTTAAAAAAGGCTGATTTTGCATGTGTCAATTAAGCATTATGAAATTGTGAGGGACTGTGAATAAAGCATGATTTTGATATCTTTCATTCATAAAAAAAAATCACATGTTCTTGATTTATAAATAAAAGGCTCTTACAGAAACATATCATTTTGGTTTACAATTAACAACCCAAGAAAACTGCCAATTCAAACCTTAGCCAGTAAACAGTTTGACTAAAGCCAGCCCCAACTAATTCAATTTTTAGTAGGGATCCTACAACGAAGTGAATGCCCCTACTAATTCACTTCGTTGTAGGGACCCTACAACAAAGTCAATAAGTAGGAGCTGGCTTAAGTCACACTGAACAGAAAAGGGCACATTGCCTCACATACACATCTACATGTATCTATTTACAGACCAAAGTTGATCAACACCCTTTCCTTGTAATATTACATTGCTTTATATACAAGGAATTATAATTACCTTTGATAACCAAAACCATGTAGTCATCAAAAGGCGTGATCTTGACGCGGTCGCTCTCTGGCACGTCGTGGTTATCCTTCTTGAGTTTGACGTCGAACGGTCCGCTTCCCGTGTACGGAATTTTAATCTTCAGCTGCTCTCCCACCTCGACATTCTGGTCCTTGATGTCTTTCTCAAATTTAGGTGGATCTGGAGGAAGAGAAAATGAATGATGAAAGAGACTGTTTTGAACATAAATACCTGGTACATGATTCATCGCTTAAATTAAAACAAATACAATATGCTGGTCGCTTGTCTATGGGATAGGCTGAAGATATCAAAACAGTGGCACCTTAAGGAAGGAGTCTTTTCTGGTTTTCGACTTGTCAAAAGTAAATTTGATTAAATGTTCATTAAATGAAGATGAAAGGAAATTGAAATATCATATTTTTCTATCTTTTTTACTATTATACAACTTGGCACAGAAATAATAATCAAAGTTTAGAATCTAACGAGGACTACATTTTTGTTGGAACATTGGCGTAGGAAAATATCACATGTTTTTTGCAATTCAGAATTGCTATAGATTCATTAGTTTATTTAGCATTTTTCAAACAATAACATTAATGATGGGTTTTTTCAACTAATTTGAACTAATAATAAGATACTAGGATTTAGAATATGTTTTTAAAACATAATTTGCCTATCAAATTACATTTTTATAAGCTTTTTTAAGCGCTCATTCTATAAATAGATTTGTGTGAAAAAATCACTAAAATCGGATTTTCTCTGTTATTAGATGGTCAATATATTAGATTTTCTGTCAGTTTATATCTTTATGTATATAGTCTTAATAATATGTAAAAATCATGTTATTGTAAGCATAGAAAAATAATCAAAATATCTTCAAAATTTAAGAAAATTAGAGGAAATGCGAGCTAAGCAATATCAATTTTATTTTAAATATTTATTTCAATTTAGTAGTATAAGCTGATAGAAATTCTGATAATCTATCATTTCATTGAAGAATACAAACTTCATATCTTAAACAGATGTCTACAAAACTGCAGATAACTACCTTTATTTTTATCATCCTTCAAGTTGAGAAAAAAAGGTAGTGACCTTGACCTCACCCTAATGCGAAAACAAGGAGGTCAAATTTGATTAAACTGATACAATCATTTGGTGATATGATCTGTTTGACCGTGTAAAAATTTCATGAATTTCTTGTTATAAGAAGTATGTCTAATAACGAGAAGACTCCTTCCTTAAGATTAATTCACCAAATATAAGTGGTTAATTAGTGATGCCACAAGTACCCAAATAGTTCTGAACTTGACAATATACTGGTATTGTATGTATAAACCCTCAGCTGTTATTGCCTTGACATATATTCTATCATGAATAAATAAATGAATTTGTGTAGTTCCTATACAAACTCATTTACTGATGATCACTTACTCTGTAGCAGCAAGCGGCAAGTGGCTTTCTCGGTTCCCAATGTATTAGAAATTTCACAGGTAAATTCTCCCTCGTCTTTATCATAAATTTCATTAATGACGAAAATAAAGACGTCATCCTCCCTGATCACTCTCATGCGGCCACCACTGCCAACTGGAACTCCATTCTTATACCTGGATATTCAAAAATTAAAAGATATCAATAAAATTGATTGAAGTATGATATTACAAGAATTTCTCATCCTAAATATTAAAAAAAAAATTAAAATGTGATGTTAAGATGTCTTTAAATAAATTGTCTATACTTCAATACCGCTCCAAATCATCAGAGGCATACAAATAATTGAATTCTTAGTATATTAGATTTAGACAGTTCAAGTAACATTCCTATGCTTTTCTATAACCCTTAAATATAATCAAAATAGGGAGTACTACTATTTTCATTAAAATTCAGCAGCTACATAAATCTGTAAATGACCTCACCATTGACAATTTGGGAAAGGAGTGCCGTGGACCTCCGCAGAAATTGAAACTTCTCCCCCCAGTGGTGCCTTGGTGTCTGCTGGCTTTTTGATGAACTCTGGAGCAGAGCCAACTATGGAAAGAAGAAAACAATTGAATTTAAATCAATGTTAAAAAATCTACACAGAATAAAGAATCGGTTACGGTATTATGTGTATGACCATGTACCGATTTTCTCCTTGATCTTGTAGGATGGTGAGCACAAGCTTGGCTCACTGTTTCCGGCAGCGTTGACAGCCATGACTCGGAACTCCCAATCGGAGTTCTCGGGTAGGTTGGTGACGGTGAAGAGGGGATCGATGCAGGGGTAGTCATTGACCTTAAACCAGGTCTCTCCTCCTTTGGGTCTCTTCTCCACAATGTATCCTGCAAAGTAAAAAAATGCCATGATCATTTACACCATCATCACAATCATCATCTCCAGCATTTATTCATCATCATCATTGAGATCATCACTTTCCTTGACATCACCCCTTTCATAGCCATCATCTCTTTTATTGTCATTTATTTAAGTCATCATCACTTTCATCATCATCATAAATGGCTTTTATTCTTTCATTACCTGTGATTTTAGCTCCTCCATCATTCTTTGGTGGCTCCCATTTCAGATCAGCGTATGTCTTTCCAATGTTGACTGCCTCTGGTACGCCAGGCGGACTTGACTTAGCTGAAACAGTAATCATTTATTTGTTAGCTTAGAAACTAACAATTTTCATCAAAGGCCAACATTTTTACTTCTTTCACAGAAAGAAATCATCAATTCCTACTTACTGTATTTTGGTTTAGGTGTAATAGGACCAACCATCTCACTTGGTTCACTCAGACCTGCCATGTTTTTGGCTCTCACTCGGAAATCATATTCCTTGTCCTTCTTCAAACCTTTCACTGTAAAACAACGGCAATTTCATCGAACAACTTAACAAGAATGAAAACTGAAAATATAACTCTCGGAGGATATTTTATTTTTCATTAATCATTTGGAAATCTTTTTTAATTGGGAACTTGATTTCTGTATATAACATGACCTACAAGGTATACTAATGCTAAAGTCTAACTTCCCTCTGGTCAACTGGCATCACAAAGTTTTTCAGTGTTGCATCTTAACATGGAATAGAGTCTTACCCTGATAAACACACTCATCAATAGGGAAGTCATTAGCTTCCTTCCACCGTCCCGTGGTGGGATCCTTGTACTCCACCACGTACCCCACAATCTTCTTACCACCGTCATTCCGTGGCTTAGACCAGGACAGAGTGACGGCTGATTCATCGATGTCAACAACGCTGACATGGCCAGGGGCATCAGGTCGAGCTATAATACATTATTTGGAATACTTAGCTAACTGTTACGTGTAATTACTCAGTAAGACAGGTTCAAACATTGTATCAGCAGGATCTTTGCTAATAAACAATAGGAATCAAATTACATTTTGACAAATTCTGCTTGTACAATTAGACCACTGAGAGAATTTCTGAGACAATTTTCTACTTACTGTAAGGATGCTGTGCAACAATTGGAAGGTAAGTCTCCAGCGGTTCACTTCTTCCAAAATGATTCTCTGCGGAGACTCTAAACTTGTACTCGTGGCCCTCAGCCAGGCCCAACACCTCATAGTTGGTGCCCCTCACAAACTTGCTGACTGGTTCCCAGGCACCTGTGTGGGTGTCCATCTTCTCCACAACGTAGTTGGAGATGGGGCTTCCTCCATCCTCCTGTCACAAACATCACAAACTTTAAACTTTACATAACATCCTTCTTTATGAAAAGCAAAGTTAATGTAAAATACATTCAGTGTATTACTAGTACTCTTTTCTGAAGATCAGAGAAGTTTTTTGTTTTTTTTGCATAGCAAATGTGAACAAAATTTTCTTGTTTTGTTTTTTTTTTTTCAGATAAATTTTCCCCAATATTACAACACTGTGCAAAATAATAGACAATAAGAGAGTACAGCACTGACTTTGGGAGCATTCCAGGTAAGGACACAGGAGTCGGGGGTGATATTTCCTACTTCCAGAGGTCCCTCAGGCTTTTCAGGAGAGTCTGTGAACGATATCAGATACAAATCAGCTGAGTTTCAAGAAGTGAAAAAAGTCTTTGAAATTCTATAACAATCACAGTCTGATGAACATAAAACCTTAGGAAGAAAGATACTACTTACCAACAACATTGACATTGATGGTAGCAGTGTCGTTGCCCTTTTCATTGGACATAACTACACTGTATTTGCCTGAATCGGACTTCTCTGCTGCCTTGTTGAACAGCTTGATTTCTGTGGGGGTATTCTCAAAACTCAAGCGACCACCTTGTGACAGAGCCCTTCCACCCTATCGAAAAAAATGTTGTGACGTTAATAATAGTTTCCATCTCTCTTCAGCAGACGTTACCTTTTCAGAAGTACATATTCTCTGAAAATCAATGTCTGAAACATGACTTACCACAGACCAGTCCGCTTTAGGTATGGGATTGCCATCGAAAGGAATAACAATCTTGAACTCTTCCCCTTTCTTGACAGTGATGTCTCTTGGAATGAAGTTGGGGCTGACTTTAGGAGCAACTGCAAAAGTACAGTAAAATACATGTAGTTTGAAATAACGATATCCACAGGATATTATTCAACTTTTTGTTATAAAAATTATATTTTTGATATCAATTAAATACTGTGGAATCATTAGATTTCGTGGTGCCTCAGTTTTCGTGGAATTCGTGGGTACCTCTCATCCACGAATTAACATCCTCCATGAATTAATAATTTAGGGTTAAAAAGTCATATTTCCTTTTGAAGGTATAAGAGAATACACAAAATTATGTCCCCACGAACCTGTAAAATATAAGCAATCCACAAAAATTGGCCCCCATGAATTTTATTGATTCCACAGTAATAGATTATAAATCGTCTCAGTGACGTTACTGTACATCTCCTAAAAACAAAGCTCAAATAGATTGAAAGATCTTACTAGACACCTGGTTTATTGTGAGGGCCCTTGCTAAGAACCTCTCCATTAACTCTTACCTGGAGGATGCTGTGCCTTAATGGCCTCTGAAGTTTCAGCAAATTCTCCCAACCCCGCGTTGTTAATGGCTGCCACACGGAACTCATATTCCTTGCCCTCAGTTAGACCTTTGACTGTGAACTCATTGTCATAAATTTCAGCAAAGTTGGCCCTGCAAAAGAAATAGTGCCAACTTTAAGATACAATTTAAAACAATTTTGCAATCATACTCTCTTTGCCAGCCTGTGCATTTTTTCATGCACTTCTCTTTTGTCGTAAACATTAAACAATTTCAAATTGACAATTGCAATATAAATAATAAGTGATATTTTTAAGAACTGATAAAGTGAATTACTTGGTCCATTTAGTCTCTCCTGCTTCTCTCTTCTCCACCTGGTAACCTCTGATGGGGTTGCCTCCATCTTTTTTGGGTGGAGTCCACTCCAAGGTGATAGAATCGGGAGTGTATGCTGAACATTTAGGTGTGCCAGGTGCACCAGGGGTGTCTGTTGAAAAACACCATCAGTATTATAGACCCCTTTGTTTGATGTTCAACATAACATTACAGTTCAACTTCAGTATCCCAAACAATCAATATCTATACTAATGATATGTCAATGGGAGTTGGAAGTCCAAACCGCTGTTTCTATTAAAAACTCTGATATCTCACAGATTTTCATCAGTGTCTTGAAATTTAAGTTTGACTGTTTAAACATGTCATTCCTTTCTAAAATGCATTTCAGAACTGTAAAATTTTCCACAAAATCAATATGTGTTGTCTAAATTCATGGACAACTATTACACGTACCATATGGCAGTTTAGCCAGCACTGGTTCTGAGGACTCCAGGGCGTCACTGACTCCTAGTGAGTTTTCAGCCATTACTCTAAACTCGTACTCTGTACCAGGCTCCAGATTTTTCACCTGACACTCCGGGGTGTTGACAAAGCTGGACACCTTCTGCCATTTCCTGGTTCCAGCCTTGCGCTTCTCCACAATGTAATTTTTTATCTTTTCTCCGCCGTTGTCTTCAGGTGCTGTCCATTGGAGAGTCAACTCCTCTCCCAGTATGTCTACGGCAGTCAGAGGTCCTTTGGGGGATCCTGGGCGATCTGTTGGATTGTACAAAAAACAAACATAAAAAAAATGAAATTTTCAAAATCACACAATCTTATTACTTATTATGGTGAATTACTGTGAAATCATAAATATTTTGGATTCACTACTGGTCAATTGCTTTTGTAGACTAATAGACTAAGTGTAAATTTTATTACAATTTCAGATGAACCTGAGATTACACAAAAAAATTTAACTTCAACACTTGTCAAACCATGCAAATATTACTCCATGACTGTATATATTAAAGATTATGACAGCAATTTATGAATAAGCAATTCTTTTGATTTTACAGTAATGAATTGGAGCGAAAAATAATAATACAAATGCAATTTACCTAACACGTTGACATTGAGAGATCCAGAGTCCTGTCCAGACGGGTTTTTGAGGGTGAGTCTGTATCGGCCCGCATCTCCTCTCTCGGCCTTGGTGTTTGTAAGGAGCACATGATCGTTAGCCACTTTCAGATGGACACGTCTGTCATCCTCAATCTCTTTGATTCCATTCATCCAGATGGCCGTCGGCTTGGGGAATCCGTTGAATGGAACCTGGATCTGGAAGTTCTGTCCAGCTTTGACATTGATGTCTTTTACATTGGACATGTTCAGGTTGGGACGTGCTAAAAATAGATAAATTTTATAAGCAATACACATATTATTTTGTAAAACTGAAATACCAAGGTTTATTTTATAATCAAAATTAGAAGAAATTTTGAAAATAAAAGAGAAATACTGGTATATTTTGGAGACTGCGCCAGAAACTGAAAATAAGACCCATGCCTTACTTATAAGATGCTATACAAGTGAGCTAATCAGGTCCTTCCCTTCTTCTTTAAAATCAAACAAAGTTTAAAACAACTAGTCAACCAGACATTCTTCAAAACAACCAGATGTTCTTTAACAAAGTCTACCTGGTTGTTCCTCCACAGTGATCATGCTGGTGGGTCTGCTGGGTTCACCGGGACCAGCATCGTTGACTGCGATCACGCGGAACTGCACCTCTTCCTTCAACTTCAGGTTAGGAATGGTGCACATCAGCTCATTGCCAGAAACCTCTTTACACTGCTCCCAGTCGCCCCCCTTGGATTTCTTTTCGATGATGTAAGCAGACGGTTTCTTGCCACCATCTTTGGTTGGTTTCTGCCAGGAAAGGTCCACAGATTCCTTGGTGATCTTGTCCACATTCGGCTGTCCTGGGGCTCCAGCAGGGACTATAAATAATCATACATTGATCATGAAGTATTTAACCATATATCTAAATAATTGCTAATATTGATGCAATGTACATGTATTATGCTAAAAAAAAATTTCTTTTTTCAAATTTACAGTGAGGTATTATATCCTTTAGTTGTACAATAACATGATTAGTTAATACACTTACCGTCTAAAAAAAGGTTTTTAATAAATATTATGGGCAATCAGATTTGAGTGAATTGTATCAGCTATGAGCTTACAGACTTGGTCCCTGACTTGGTGTGGGGGCGTTGCCTTGCTGAATTTCCCTGGTCCTCCATCATTGACTGCTGCCACTCTGAACTCTACAACTGTCCCCTCCTGAAGACCCATTACAGTGAAGTTGGTGTCTTTGACTGGGAAGCTGTTCACAGGAACCCAGTCACCTCCCCTGCTTCTCTTCTCCACAACATATCCTGCAAAATGAAGGATGACTAATGAGTATGAAATAGAGTGGAGGAAATTATCACAGTATCCTGGAAACATACCCTTCTTTTAATTTGAACCCCTTTTGTCTTGTTTAGAACAGACTTTCCTTTCTCGAAATCAGATTTAATGAAAGTCAGAGATGGAAAGGTTCCCAGTATACAATATTCTGGATGTTTTTCAAGCTGAAATACCAATGTATTTTTTTTATCAATCTTTCCATACCTGAGATGGGATTTCCTCCATCGAAGTCTGGCTTGTCCCATGTCAAGTCACAAGATCTCTTGTCGTATTTTGGAATCTGGAGGTTTTTTGGAGCATCAGGAGAGTCTGTGTATAAAATAGCATTCATGAGAGACTCAAGTAAGTGTCAATTCTTTTTACAAATGACTTTAAATATCATTAAAAACAACACCCTAAACTTGCATTGAAACATACAAGGTGTATAAAATTATGAATATACCATATATATAATTAAACAAATTGATTTGGTTGGGCAGATCTGATCTGTATATTCAATAAGATAACAGAAATATCTTACCAAATGGATTCTTAGCCAGAGTAGGTCTGAATATTTCCAGAGGTTCTCCGGCTCCGTAAATGTTTTCAGCCTTGACCCTGAACTTGTATTTCTTTCCCTCCTTCAGGCCCTTCACTGGCATGGTGGTTCCTGATCCGATTCCTGTCACCTTCTCCCAGGTAGAGGATCCTTCTTCTTGCTTCTCCACCACATATCCTGTACAAGGAAAACGATGCTATCATAAGTTCAAATGAATCAATCAGATAGCACAGATTTTTCAGTGCCAATAAATTCCATGTTATTTCAATTATCTCAATAATAAAATCCCATTGTACAGAGGAATTTGAATCATAATGATTTTTAAGAGTAATTAACTAAGCAATGTACCTCTCTAGTATAACTGACATATTAAATAATAATTTAATAAAGAAATTTGTCTAAGGAAAATTATGTTCTAAGAAAGTTGTAAATCTTGGAATATCCATCCAAGATTTGCCCCTATCATTTAAATAGTACAATAACCACAGATTTAACAGAAGCACACAATAAAAAGAATTATATTTGTTCACCTGTAACCTCAGCTCCACCATTGTCCACAGGTGGCTTCCAGGAGAGTTTGCAGGAATCAGCCATCACATCATACACCTCGAGGGGTCCCTCTGGGGCGCCAGGCTTATCTGTATGATAGCAAAAGTATCAGTATGTAGTTGGACCAAAAACACAGTGGACAGTGAAATCAACCAATAATCTTAACAGAGCCATTTATTTACTTTAGAAAACTGCACACCAGAATTATTGCTTGAATTATCTTACCCAGAACAACCACTGGGATGTCGGCAGTCTCAGTGCCATAAGCATTGGACACAGTGATGGTGTATTTGCCTGTGTCCTTCCTCTCACATTTTGGAATGAAGAGTTTGGCATCTTCTTCTGTGCTGGTACATTGTGCCTATTTAAAATTAAAAGAGGAGTTGATCTTTGTTCTTACTACAACCAAGCTCTCTCTCTGTCTCTGTCTCTGTCTGTCTGTCTCTCTCTCTGTCTCTTAAATTTTTTTCATAATATAAAAATATTAAGGTTTGAATTTCAGTCAAACTCATAAAGAAATAGTTGTGAAAAGATCCATTTAGAAACAAAATTTGCCAAATATTCCTGAATTTTTTTAAAAATTTTAAATTTAAATGTTATATTTGTTCTACAGAATAACTGACCCTGCTGTCCACAGGGGATCCATTCTTGTTCCAGGTACAGGTGGGAGTGGGAGCTCCAGAGATCCCAATGGGAATAGTCAGAGGTTCTCCAGCCTTCACCCGAATCTCCTTGGCTCCAAACAAAGCGTCCAGATTGACCTTAGGTGGTTCTGTATAAATAGAGAATAATGTGCTAATTAAGAAGTGCTTACAACATTCTTTTATATCACTCATCCACCGTCTTAAATTTTGTTCTAGAAACTGCAATTAGTGCATGTGCATGTATTGATTTCCTGATTATATATCCGTGTTACCTTTGGTTGGTTTGGCAGTGATTGGTTTACAGGGAACACTGGGTTCGGAACTTCCAGCCTCGTTGACAGCCAGGACTCGGTATTCATAGCCCTTTCCTTCTGTAACCTTCTCATCCTCAAACTCACAATCCTGAAGAAAAGATGGAGCAATACTTGAACTTGAGAACAACAGTATATAGGGTAATTCTCTTTTGATACATTAACATCTTTGCTAAATTGAACATATTTTATCAATAATACAATTTATTTATCATACATTTCTTTTCCCACATGCTTTGTATCATACATGTATTTTACAACATACTCTATACCAGTGAAATGTGATTGTCATAAGGGTGATATCAAGCAAATATGATATGTGTGCAGATATCAGACATATATATTTAGTGACATAAGAGAATTATGTATACTGGTATGAAGATATCATACCTTAACAAGTCCCCTGTTGATTGGAGTCCATCTGTTGGATTTGGGCTCCTTCCTCTCTACGATATAACCTTGGACAGGATTTCCTCCATCATTCTCTGGAGGTTCCCAGCCAATAATGATGTGATCCCTGTCTTGCTCAATACACTTAGGCATGCTTGGTGGGAAAGGCTCATCTGTGGAGGGAAGACAAATATAAATCTGAAATCTCTTCAAACAATAGCATTTGCTTGTAAAAACCCTATATTACAAAGCATGAAATTTTATCAGTGGAGAATACTTTTAAACAATTACCAAATGGATTCCTGGCAGTGATAGCAGAGTCTGTTTCCAGGAAGTCAGATTCTCCGTTGTCATTGAGGGCAGCCACTCTGAAGTGATAGTCATGCCCCTCTGTGAGTTTGGGGACTGTGAACTCGCTTCCCTTGATGTTATCCTTGACTGGTTCCCATCTTCCTTTCAGTGTGTCTTTCTTTTCCACTCGGTATCCACTGAAATTGTTTAATTGTTTCAAAAACTTCAAAACTACATGATTTAAAAGAGATATCATGTTTGGTAAAAATAGTATGGAGATTGAAAATAGCAGCATGACTCCTCAAAATTAGACCATTAAATATCTTCTTCATTTATAAATCTATTTAATCTACATTAAACATCATCTTTAAGAAGTTTACATGTTAAAAGTTTTGCAAAGAATAGGAAAGACTTTGACATCTTAAGTTACCAAATATGAAGTCTCAAACTATCTCAGATAATTCAAAGCTAGGAGAAAGTCAAAATTGAACACAGAAAGACAGAAAGCAAGTGCTCTGAAACTTTTCTAAAATCAGAAACTAAACTCCTTGTCAGAGTTAACACAAACCTGACAGGGTTTCCTCCATTGTCTTTGGGCTCCTTCCATTTCAGGGTGGCCTGATCCTTTGTAACATTCTCCACGACCAGTGGTCCCTCTGGCTTAGTTGGGGGACCTACGAACACACCAGGGTCAGAATTTTAAAACAGAAACTCTATGTTCATTCTTAAACTCCCATTTAGAAAAATCTGGATGGTCTAGGTGGATGCTTTGATATGAGACTTACCCAGTACCACCACTTCAATGTTAGCATCATCGGAGCCATGTTTATTGGCCACGACTACAGTGTATTCACCCGTGTCCTTGCGATCACCTGACAGGTATTTCAGATGGCTTTTCTTTGGCGTGTTGTTGTTGATCGAGACGTTGGAATCTGGAGTGATTTCCTCCTCCTTGCCATCCTAAACATTTCCAGGAAGAAAGCAAGATGTTTTATATGCTAAAAAGATTGAAAAATGTTTTTCCAACTTGTCATGCAAAAAACCTTAGTGGCTGTTAAGCTTGCTCAAGTCTGTTAAAATTTTCAACATGAGCTTTTTAGCTTTAGTACAATCCAGTTTCAAATGTAATCATCAAAAATTTAAAAAACTGATGCTTTATATACATTCATAGAATACATAAATTGCTTTGTAGCTCATGAGCTGTAGCGCATTGTTGCATTAGCATCTGCTCTCTTAATTGCTTGCATTTTAAAAATATTCATATATATTACTGCATGGTTATAATCTGTTATTTCATTCAGCTGTTTTACAGATATGTTCATGAATTTTTTTGTTATTCTCTTTGTGTATACATAAACAATAAGGAAATTTTAAGGAGAAAAAAGAACACACGATATGAAATTTCAGAATGAATCAGGAGAAAATTATATACATTAAAAGAACAGTCAAGAGTATATTGTATACATTTATGTATTGTATACATTTATGTATTGTATACATTAAAGTGTAAAGGAGATAATATTATGTAGATAAGAAATTGGTGATGGTGGTAAAATGAAAACATGGTAGACATTTGGTCTTGTTAGGAAAAAAAAAGTACAAGCAGAGAAAATCGGAGTCAGATGATGGCAGAAAAGCGCAGGAACTCTTTAGCTTACCCTATGACCTACGACCTGAAACAGGGTCACAGAAATCTACATTGTAAGATTAATATGATATGATGGAAAATTATAAATTACTAAACATGTATTTCAAACTATATCAAAACGGAGCATCAAAGTTTTTTTTTCAGTTCTTGATTTATCAAAGAATAGAGAATTCTTTATTCATCCTTCTTAATTTTTATTCAGCATTTTTTTTTTTTTTTACAAGCTGCTGTAAAACAATTTTTCAATTCTTACTCTTGTATTTATTGCCAATAAAGATAGAAGCACTAGCTTGCTCTCTTTTGCGCAGATATCGCCGATATCAAGATTCGCATGCGACATATACCACGTACAGTTTATCATATTCATGACACACTATACTTTGAGTATATACAGAGAATCTATACTACAATATACAAATAAATACCTGGTTATAATATCTATCTAAGCACTTGTGGCTGTTAAACTAATTATACTTTAAGTCTACGAAACCCTCACAAAATATATCACATATCAAAAAAGAATAATAGATTGATTATCTTATATATGAAAATTTAGTAAATTCTACTTTTACTGATATATCTGAAAATATACAGATTTATATAAAGATCATAAGTTGTCACTCTCTTTTTCTACACTACTGATACAGCTTTATAAAGTAATACAATACGGATAGATTTATATATGTATAAATACATGTACAATAGTGTACGATAGATATCAGAGAGAGAAATACTGTATGTCTACTAGAAATAACCGTGCAGAGCTTTATTGACCAAATAGAAACCTTTAAGTCTAGTTCTGTCTCTGAATCTGAGTCTAAATCCTGCAAAAAAATTCAAATCATTGCTCAATGTCCATATTTCCTCAACATGAACAAATTTGATTTCAATTGTAACATGCATTTTCGATTGCAAAAGCAAATTACACAATTATTATATCAATTTTAATTGCTAACTTGCACTGTCCCAGATAAATATATGTTACTACATTTCCCTCTTAAAAAATGTAAAAAATATAAATGTGCTAATTTTTTAACACCTTCATAGTGTGCACTTGGGCTAAATTAACTCAGATAATTGAACTAACAGCTACATTTTTTTTCTAAACTGAACTTGAGCTTTATTCTGTGGCCAGTATCCAAGATGTGACAAATAATGACTACCGGTACACTCTCCAGTATGTAACTAAAAATGACTACTGTATATTCCTTATTTTACGCGAGTACTAAATTCCGTGATTTAATGGTTTTGCATCAAATCGCGAGAATATAAAATCGCAAACGCCGAATTTTTTTCATTATTCCAAATAGTTTACATCTGTTTGAAAAATAAAAGCTGGATTTTAAAATCCGCAAGATGTGCTTCTCATGATTTTACGCAGATATTAATTCCTCACGTTTAAATACAGTACACTCTCCAGTATGTGACTAAATAATGACTACACTCTGTTATAAGCCTACCAGTGTCTTCCTCTTCCATGTCACAGTTGGGGCTGGCTCTCCAACAAAGCTGATATCAATGTTAAATGGCTGACCCCTCTTGATTCGGACTGGTAGCAATTTGTTTTTGTCCATAATTCTTGGTTTAACTATTTGAAAAAATTAAAAACAAGAACTAAAACTTTTTGTTTTACAAAATTAGACCCCAAAAAGTTGCTGATTGACATAGAAACCAAGCTGTTGTGCAATAATCTTGATAAAATGTTCATTTTTGTTTGGACACAAAAAAAATGGTTCCTAAGGAGGTTATTTCATGAAGGGACAATTTTTTTTAGTAATTACACCATCCAAGTGTAAATTGAATGTATCAAATAATTGTTGGGATGTAAACGTATCCATTTATCAAATAAATTCCAGTTCCTTCGCATTGAATTAATTGCAATATATCTCTATGGCCTATAGTTGATTAGTGTACAAGTTCGCGGGCTTACCTCTGCGAGCCTTGGTCACTACCGGTGGTGACACAGTGCTGGGCTGGGAGAGACCTGCTCGGTTCTTGGCGAGGACTCGGAACTCGTACTCTTTGCCCTCGGTCAATCCTTCCACAGTTCCTGTGGTCTCACCGCCTTCAACCTCCACACCCTAAAATCATCACAAAAATTTCATGTGAATTCACATGAATTTCATTTCTACATTTCAATAAAATATGGAAGGACATAATCATCATCTGTATAATAAAGCTAGCTTTGTTTGGCTTGAGTCCTACTTTTTCCCATTTGTCTGATCCCTTCTCTTTCTTTTCAATGATGTACTTCTCAATAGGAGCTCCTCCATCGTTCTTTGGAGGTTTCCAGGAGATCTCCACATAGTCCTTATCATAGTCAATAATCTCCGGTTTCTCCGGGGGATCAGAGGGATCTAGCCAACACAAAATTCTCACATTAAATCATCAAAGAACCAAATATTTCTTCATCAAATAGCTGTTCTATTGCAAATTTAGTGCAAGTTTTAAGCTTGAATTTAAACAAGACTTTACATCATTCTGTTGGCATTTGATGCTAGTTCTAACTGAAAACAATGAAGACATTCATCTTGCTTAATTCAGTACTGTATAGAGGGAACTATTTGCTTCCGTTTTATTTTTGCCCCTTTTACCCTCGTTGTCAGCGGGCGAATTTAAGACTTAGCGAATTCCTATGTCTCAAAACTGTTTGCAAGTGAAGAAGGGCAAAAATAACATGGGGTAAAAATTACAGTATTATGAATTCAAAGTGATGAATACAATGTATAGGTGAGCACAAGCTTACCCCAGGGATCTTTGGCAATGATTTCACCATCTGCCACAAGTGGGTCACTGACCCCCTGGGCATTAACGGCCTTGACCTGGAATTGGTATCGGTGTCCCTCCTTCAGTCCCGTCACGTCAATCTCCAGATCTTCGGTGGTGCAAACCTCCTCCCAGGTATCCTTGCCGGCATCGTTCTTCTCCACGGTGTAGTGTTTGATGGGGCTGCCGCCGTCGTCCTTGGGTCTGTCCCACAGGAGAGAGCAGCGGTCGCTGTACACATCCACCACATCCAATGGACCCTCTGGTCTGCCTGGCCGGTCTACAATACAAAACCAAAAGAGAAAGTTATACTAAGTACAATAAAACTTTCAAAATACATTAACTTCTTCATCTAAATGGCTAAAAGAGTAGAAGAAAAGTTTAGGCTACTGACCATGATTAATTCAGCATACATTAGTTATAGAGTATAGACATGACACAGAGCATAGAAAGTGCACAATTGAATTATAGAGTTGAACAACAGAGTTCTTTCATTTTATGTGGAGTTTACAGTAAGACATCTAAAGTGCGAAACATCTTGTAAACCCATAAAACAACCTTTTGATTATTTATCCTCCCCCCTTTCAAAATTTAAATTTTAAAAATGCTGCTTACCCAAAACTCTGACTGGAATGGGAATGATCTCGGATCCCACTTCATTGGTGAGAGTGAGTTCATATTCTCCAGTGTCTGTACGCTGAGCGTCCGGAATCCTGATCTTGGCCGAGCGGTCCGTCGTCTGTATGTCTGTGTCAGCTTCACTCAGGCCGGTTCCATCCTTCTTCCACTGAGCCACAGGCTGAGGTGTGCCTAGAATACACAGGTATTAAATATATGTAGTCTTATACATGTAACTGTAATTCTATCCATATGCATATTGGATTTGTTGGCTGTTTAAATGATGAAAGTACTGTACAATACATGTATATATTCATGTATTTATAATCACCAATTTCTGAATTGCAATATTTGCAATAATCAAAGCATTTTTTATGTGGTATTTTACTTACGAAAAAGCAATCAGCCACAATATAGTATTCTATTTTTAGAGTTGATTCAAAATTACAATTTATTTCTGTCTGACTAGAAAATATCTCAAAGGAAAATAAATTAAACTGAAGAAAAAGTTCTTACCAATATATGGAATTTCCAGTTCAATACATTCTCCTTTCTTGACAACAATTTCTTCTGGGATATATTTGGGATCAACTTTGGGAGGTTTAGGCACTGTAACCAAAACACAAGTTATCAACACATTCTTACTCTCTAAGAACCTCTAACTACATGTACATGTAATATACAATCTGATTATAATTCAAAATTCAAAATATGAAATGATGTTATAGCATTAAGTATTTTGCCTTTTTCTTGGATTCTTTTAAATTGTTAAATTTCATGCTGACCAATGAAAAACTGTCTTACATTCATCCACAATGACGTCAGATTTGGTTGGTCGCTCTCCCACCTGACAGGTGTATTGACCTGCATCATCACGGTTCAGATTGGTGATCACTAGCTTGTGCATCTCTCCTTTCTTGGTAACCTCAATTCTCCTACAACCATGAAATAAAAGTTGTAAATCTTAGATATTATTGTTTAAATTATTACCTAGATAAATGTTTTTGACTATAACAATTTAATTTACTAGTACTATGCACTGAATTTTGTATGCCAATCATTTTGTGTCTGACTCTGGGATTGGAGAGTCATTTCAGCTAAATAAGGATTATGGGGGGGGGGTTACTTTCCATATAAAAATATCAGCTTCAAGTTTTCTACGCCATGATGACAAAAAAAATAGCCTAAACTGGGAACATTTATACAGTATGATTCAAGTGTACACACACAATTGTGGGCAGAGGTACCCCTAAAATCCACTAATTCCTATCCAAAAAAATATTATTATAAAGGATTACATATTCCAGGATTCCCTAGTTTACTCCATGTAGGCCGTTACACATTCACTGATCAATGACATAACTTGAGAATTTCTAAACTTACGAATCGTCCTTGTTGATGGGCTTGCCGTCTTTCAACCACTTGACCGGCTGGTTGTGTGGATTGGAGGCTTTACACTCCAGCACCAGTGTCCCGGTTTCACGCTCTCTCTTGTTCTCCAGTTTCTTAAAGAACTTGATATCAGCTGTAACAAATACACAAAATTTAAAGCTTGCACCACAAAATTTTACCAATTTCCTATCATTGAGACAACCCTCAAAATTCACCTGATGTAAAATGAAGCAGTTTTACGCATGACAACAATAAAGCTAGTCCATTAAAAGAATAACGTTGCCAAATGGGACTTACGCTCCACAAAGAGGTTGGCTTTGGTGGACTTTTCCAGCACTTTACAAGTGTACTCTCCATCATCCTTCATGTGGCAGTTCTTGACAACCAGTCTACGTTTGAAGTTGTCCTTAATGATTTCATACTTTCCACCTCCAGACAATTCCTGATAAATAAAAAGAGAACATAATCTTTATGATTTGCAATTATCATCATCTGAGCTTTGGTGATGTGCTGGTGCACCTTCAAAGGAATTTTTTTTTACAATGTCAGGGCACCCTTTTTTTTTTTATCCCCACTGACCTTTTCTCCCCTCCACCACGTGACCTCTGCCTCAGGGTCGTTGACGTCACACTCAAACACGGCCTTGTCACGCTCCACTCCCTCCACGTCTTCCAACAGCTTCATGAAGTCCCACTCAGGCTCTGACAATATGAATTCAACCATTCAATGTTTATGATATCATAATGAAGATTGAAAAAATAGTCTACAAGATAAACTGTTACTTGTCATTTAAAAAAAAAAATTGGATCTAATTTCTATTTTAATGAGAAAGACCACTTGTCCCATAAAAACATAGGTTTGAGCCCTAACCTCGCAAACCATAAAATGTATGTAATCTAAAAAAATTTCAAATGAAATCAAATTTCATTGAAAGAAATAGAATCATACAGCTACTTTTATAACATTGAAAATCCCCCCCCCCCCCCCCACATTCTTTAAAAACTCTGAGCATATATTAATGAGTTTGACTGACCTGTGACCTTTAGGTTACAGGTGGTGCTGGCGCCTCCACACTCACACGTGAATTCGGCCTCATCCTCGGGGCGAGAATCCTTAATTCTCAGGATACAGCGATTCTCTCGTCTCTGGATCTCTAACTTCCCAGGTGTGTACTGTAGTAATGGAAATTAAGGGAATAACTTGTGCTCCTCCATTATTGAAACCCTTATGTCATGCAGATACATAATTTGTCCTTCTATGAAGATTAATTTGACACATTTGTACTATCAATGTACACTATCATGATAAGTAAATAATGATAAATAAACACAATAAAAAAGCATCTCCATGATATATCATGGAAAAGGTATGATGATAACCTCTTATCATGCATTCATTTAAATAATTATGTAATTTTGTTTTCTAATTAAAGGTTCAAGTTTACTATTGATGTACATAACATAGTCTAATGGTCTTTTTTACCATACTAATCTTAAACATCTAATGTCATTGATAAAAAACTTTTGAGTTTAAATAGTGTTCATTTCAATAATTTAAAAAAGTAAAGAATGACAGCGAACAAAAACAAAAAAATTTACTGGAGCATAAATCATTATTTAAAAAACTGTCAAACCGCAGAGACTCGAGAGCTTACGCAAGTTAAGATAGGGGATTTATCTGAACATCTCGAGGTAATTATCTTTTGATTTATTACTGTTGTTGAGACCATTTATAAATATATTCAGTTAAGTATGAAGGAAAGATCGACTACAACATAAATCAAATATGGACATCAATGATTTTGTACAATTTCTGACTTTCCAAACATTGCTATATATTGTCAAAAGCTACACATTTCCTTGGGTGATGAATCATCAGTATGTTAGAACTTTAAATTGAATTTTCATGTAAAACAAAAAGCAGAAACACTGAAAGCCAATTTAGCAATGATCATCCAGGTGTTGTAAATTTGAGTATTATCTGATCCATGTGATCCTGGTAATTTATGCACAGATTTTGAAGATCATGGACCAATTTCAAGATGGCAGGTCTGAGAAACAGAATGACATTGTTTTACCAAACATAAAAACTAAGGTAATTTAAAAATCATAATCCAGTATTTTAAGTATATTTTTTTTGTCATTGTCAAAAACTACGTCTACTCTTGCACCAAGATTTCAGCTGATTACCTAGGTACAATTTAACATAAGAAATTTGCAACAATTCATACATGTTATATTTCTCTTTTAAAAGGGAGTGCCCGTACTGATACAGCCCCAGGGACTGAGTGGTTTCATCAAGAACCCTTAGGAGGATGACGACCAGAGTGGTTCCTCCTCCTCCTTCCTCTCCAGTGATTCATCGGAGACTCGGAAGAACGAACTCATCTATCCAGTTCTGAACTCTGTGGGTCTAAAAGCTCAGACCATAGCAGTTTGGTGTTACATCAAGCCTCACAGTATCGCAATCTTTCCTCCTGGAGAATCTGATCTCATGTCCAGAATTGTGAAATATTCAGAGAATTATCTTGGCTATGAGAGAAACCAGCATAAACTTAAGATGCTGACACCAGGACAATTATCTCCATTGGACATAAAAAGTGTGAACAATGTCAGACCTGGGTCAGTGGTGATGATATTCCCTAGGACTAAAACTCATGTGACCATAGAAATTTCTCAACTCAATGCAAGCTTTTCTCTCACTGTCGATATCTCAATGACTGTGTACAGTCTTAAAAAATGTGTCAGGAAGAAGCAAGGTATTCCTATTGACAGACAGGAACTATTATTTATGGAACAAGCCTTGGAGAATGACCACCGTCTGCTTGAATACAAAGTCAAGAATAGGTCCATCTTGCACATCATGATCCAAGCACATTTTGATCTGCTGCTAAATGTGGATACATTCTGGGGAATCAGCTACAGATTTTATGTTGACCCATGCAGCACAGTAACTGATGTGGTTCATAATGTGTTCCGTAGAACTTTAAGTCTAAAAGGACTTAAAGAATACAACAGCATTCATGAATTCCTCATTCCACTCCATACCTTAATTGTGGGTCACAGATCCAGATTTGTGCAATGGGACCACTGTCTTGCAAAGGTGGGCATCAAGTCTGGTAACACACTTCTGCTGACCACTGTTGTACACCAAAACCATAGGAAATCCCAGAATATCTCCGTCATCACAGAGAGTGGACAGAAATATGAGGTCAAAGCTTCGAGGTATGACAGATGGTCAGTGGTAGCATTTCTGTTGCATGGTTTGACTCACATTCCAGTAGATTTCATTAAAATTCATAAAGACAACCAGTCCCTTGACTTGTTAAGACCGATTGGTGAAGTTGCAAAAGGTACCTCAATTGTAATGAACATTGTGATGACACATGTAGATGGGGACCTCATGTTTGGGGTACCTCTACAAGTAAGTCTAGGAAACGGAATCATTGAAAATATGAAAATTGCTGCTAATAAGCCTGTTCGAAGTATAAAGAAAAGACTTGAACACTGGGGAGTCCCTAACGCTTTGCAATATCAACTGCTTACTGATGAAAACAAAAAACTGCCCAACAGTAGCATAATCCAGTATGTTGTGTATGATTTGAAAACACCACTCTCCTTAAAATTGGAAGATTTCCCTGTATTTGTTCATACTCCTGATGGACTCATTTACAAAACTTACACATCTGTGATGCAAAGTATTGGTCACTTTAAGCAAAAGATGCAGATGAAGTCGGGATTCTATATGGACAGATGCCGTCTGATTATTGCAGGGGAGGAACTCCATGAGCATGACTCGGCGATTCTCTACAATGCTGGTGTAAGCTTACGAACCTCAATATTTGTCAAACTAGAGAGTGAGTATGAGCTCTTCAATGTTCTAGGGAGTTCCTCTGCCAGCAGTATTAGTATTCCATTGAAACCCACAACTTTTGACATTGAGAGAACATTGAAGAACAATAAGAATATTCCAGAAGGCAGCTACAACTGTCTTCTGACCTTCATGTACTGGTTCTTTATGCATAGAATAGTGAGCAAAAACAAGATTTATCATCGGAAGCAAATCAAGAAACGTTTGCCAAACGCAAAGGAGATGTTGTTTCCATTTACCGGTACTTCCACATGTAACCTGCAAGACATTTATCCACATGGTGCTCAAACTTTGTCTCCAAATTACTTTCCTGACATTAGAAGTCTAAAAGTATTACCCAGAGTGCATCATCACATTAAGTCCAAAAGAACTCCTTCCTTTGAACCTACTCAGTTCTTGGATGCTGCAAAAGGTTTGCAACCCAGCTCCTCAGATCCAGTGGCATATGGCTGGCACCACTCCCGCGTGGTTCCATTTCCCAACATTCACCACATCCCAAACAAATCACAAGCACCATCTGTTGCAAGGGTCCAGGACTATTTAGAAGGCTTAAACAGGTTGGATTTCCAAAAGAAACAGTTTACTTATCTTAATTCAGATGATGATGCAGAATTGGAGACCTCTAATAAATTGTCAAAGGGTTAGACTCTTACCATGATACTATTAAACATTACACATTATGTTGTCTTATTCAACCAAGCCTATTGATAATGTTTTAACCACTACATACAAAAATGCAAAAAAAAAAAAAGATAAACTAAAATATTGCAAAAACAACTGCAATTTTTAGACAATGTTGGAGGTTCTCTTTCATCAAAACTCAAGTTGCATTTTGTTTTGCACAAAAGCATGTTTTGCAAGCAATTTGTTGCAGACATCAAATACATAAATATAGATGACTTTTGATACAGTTTGACTACATCAATAGAGGGATAATGGACAAGGACTGTCCCTGTGCATTTAATAGAAAAAGTGTTAGAATTGACACAATAATTTGTTCTTGAACTGTGCTCAGGATGAGAGGTTCAGAAAATTGAAGATTAAAAGACTGAAAAAAATATTATATAAACCATGAAAGAATCTGGATTCATGGAGTGCTCCGAGATATTAGGAATAAATTTACATTGAAGGATATAATTGCAGGTGATGGCAATCCAAATATTTGATGCTTTGCTGACACAACTATGGTACTCATACTCTTCAGTTAAACTGATAAATGATGGATAAATATTCTTTACAATATACTTGTTTATAAGTTGATAACAAAAGCATCAATATAATCAGATTGGTGCTCCAGTAGAGAGGGGAACTGTTACTTGAATTAATTTTTTTTTTAAAGAAAAGTGTGCAGTGTTCCCAGGGACCTATATACTGCTGAATATACAGGTCCCTGCCTGTGTGTTGAACTGAATGAGGATCGAACCCCCAGCTCCTCCTCCAGGAAGAGGGGGGTGGTGCATTTGGTGACTGACCCTTACCTTATCTGGGTTCTCTCTAATAATTTTTCTCTGGATTTACACAATAAAAGCACATTGAAACTCAATGAACAAAACCAAACTATTCAAGTTTAGATCTTTTTAAAAAGATTCAAATCAAGTTGAATGAAATGAAAGTAAGTTATTGATGAAATTTTTCTATGTTTTACCTGAAATCTATTGAAGCTTTGAGAAAACAGAAAATGAAATTGAAGAAGTGGCAAATTTGAAAGAACTTTTTCTAATTTATACAGAAATCTGGATATAATTTGACCTTCACTTACATCAATGGGTTCGCCATTGCGATACCACTTGACCTTTGCCCTAGGATCAGACACAAAGCATTCCAAAACAGCTTCCTTTCTTCTTGTGACAGAGTATTTCTCTGGGAGTTTTTGTGTGAAGAAGTATTCAGGCTCTTTGGCTAAAAAATAGTTATATATATGTGAGAAAATTCTTCGGAAACACATCTCAGAAATTTCTTCTTTTAGTTTTGAAAGTTGCGTTCAAAAATGATTCCATTGATAAATTAATTAAAGAATCAATCTCAACCCCCCCCCCCCAAACTTTTTTCAAACTTTTCTAAATGCAACTTGAAAACTACAAAAAAAAATTCTGTAGTAGGATTGTTTCCAGTGGTATCTTTCAAGTAATTCTTCTTGCTGAATGCTTATATTTTTTACAGAGCAAGGCGAACTTAGTATTTCAAGCAAGTTTATCTAAAAAAAAACGCTGCTAAAATCTGCCCTCAATACTAGCGCTGCTAAAGAAACCTATGCATCCAATAAATACATAAATCTCTCTAAAACATTGCATGCAGAGATAAAGTGTCATGCAGTATATATATTAATAATATAAATATTTGTATAATATGATAATAAAAATCAACCAGAAAAAAAGAAAAGAGTGTATAGAAAAGAAAGAGAAGTTCTGGTCAAATTTATACCTGAAATTTCCTAATAGACCTTCTTTTTTAATACCATGGGATAAGGAGTTTGGGAGCAAGGGCGCAGAGGCAAGTGGGCAAAATTGAGCGCTGATGGGCGTAATGCAATGGTAATTTTGTTTTCCTGATTGATGCCTTAACTAACACTTAATTCATATTCATATAAGTATTTAATTCCCCCCAAATCCCCAATCAACTGGAAACGTACCTTCAACATACAACCAAGCGGAAGATTTGACACCATTGCATTCCAAAGTGTACTTTCCGCCATCCTCCAATTTAACATTATGTAAAATGAGTTTGTAGACGTTGCCCTCATTTTTGAAATGATACTTGTGGCCATTGAAGATCTCCAGTTTGTTCTTGAACCACTTGAGTTTAGCGTTGGGTTTGACAAATTCACAGGAGAAGACGGCTTCTTTGGTGCCCTCTTTGATTTTCATGTCCTGCAGATCTTGCAAGAACTTGTCCGGTTCCTGTGAATGGAGTCAGTATTAGTAAATGTAAACATTGATAATAAAAATGATTAAAACTTTCCATTTGCTTCATTTTATTCAATTCTCAAACAACCAGAATATTTTCATTTCTTAATAAAGATAAAAAGTTTCAAAATATGTTTTATTTATAAAGAATCAATAACATTGTATATCAAAATTGATTCTTACAATGCAGATCTCGAAAGTACAAGTACTTACCAAAGTTATAAATCATAATCATATGAAATTAAAGTAATTCTATAACTTTTCAACACTGCAAAGTCTAAAAACAATTATCTAAAAGAAAATTGCAAGCCATGCCTCTACCCTACAGAAAAATATGTTCACCTTGCAAAGTGCCTGAAATTCTATAGTTGAGGAATTTTAGAAAGCATTATTGTACAGAACAATGAAGAAAAAAATTT
This sequence comes from Magallana nippona, assembly GCA_033439105.1. Lineage (NCBI taxonomy): Eukaryota > Metazoa > Mollusca > Bivalvia > Ostreida > Ostreidae > Magallana > Magallana nippona. The sequence continues at coordinate 17,077,115 of CM065926.1, forward strand.
ATCTATACCTAAATATATATATAATTTAATCTTTGGTCTATTGGAGGTATTCAATGTTCAAATAAAAATTCTGTGCTGGGGGTCAAGCTTTGAGCATGTGTTGGAATCATACAAGCAAAATTGGAGTATATTTCTTTCTTTTTTTTTCTTAATTTGGAGGAGGATATAATTTAGATCGTACAAAGAAACAAAAGGAAAGTGGGGTAAAAATTTGATAAAATGATAAATTGTATAAATTGCAATTGCAAGCAAATTAGGAAAGATAAAATGGTTTGATCGATCATTCTTTTCTATTAAGGCAGAAGTGAAGGAAAAAAATTCAAGTGAAGTGTGTAGAAAAGTTATGAAGTGTGTTAAAAGCATATAGAAGCTAGAAAGGAGTGATCAGTGGTTAGGGCTACTCTTTATATGTCCTATACCTCTTTTTTGACCTCCCTGTGCTGGAGAGTTGGCCAGTCTGGAATGAGCTCTACCAAAGACGCCCTGCGCTGCTGCATGGAGGATCTACGATTTTGCTCTATTGCCTCCAGTTTGTCAACTGATGGTTTTTTAATTGGAATATCAAGCGTTTCAACCGATTGTCTTCTACTGCCTCTATCCTGATGAAAACACACACACAGACAAACTTAACTTTCTAGTCTATAGCTATATAGCTACTAGGGGTTTAAGCCAAATATTCTACGGCTAATGAATCCTCTGATTTGCCCTTCAAGTTGTTTTCAAAAATTAAAATTTAGTGAAAAAGAAATCTTAACAAAATTTTAATACAAAAAATTTAACTAAAATAAAACAAATATAAAGGAAAGAAATCAGAGGATTTATCAATTAAAAGAAAAAGCACATATACATGTAAATACATGAACATAAAATGATAAATGTTCCATTATCAAAGCATGGGTTGTCAGACAGACTAAAGCACTCAACATTGATTGGTAAGTAAGACACTGTCGAGTTGTCTCTAAAGTCCACACCTCTATATTGAACCTCACTGCAAAAAGGAAAACCTCTATGAGGCAGTCCTCACGTAAAAACATCATTAATTTAGTCAGATCAGTTCTCCACGGCTATAATCACACCACAAACTGACAAGTACAACCGATGCAGGCACACTGGACCTGCCTTGTCCACATTTTTTCTGTGCTTTAGAACCACATGGAAGGGGTCCCCCTGTGAATCTGTCGAGGCATTGGACCATCGACGCTGAGACAGATCTTTGCGAGACGGATAATATGGTTGAGGTTGATCGTCCGAGATCAAGGAACCTCGCCTTGAGGGACCCACACTTGGGCACTTGTAAATTCAATCAATCATGAATCAATCAATTTGTCAATCAATTAATCAATCAATGATAACTATTCTATATAGCAATAATGACATAAACTAAATAATGAATGTAAAAGAAAGGAATACTCAGCATTCTGCAACTCTTTTTTTTACATGGCTGTTGACATAGATATAGGATGAATTAAAGATACTAGAAAAAAAATGGTTAATATGAATGTGATGAATTAAAGGACTGCTGAGATGTATTAGTGAAATTTCTAAAGTGCAAAGGCAACTTTCAAGTTGTTAACAATGTAAAAAAAAAAAAAAAAATAGTAAAGGTTAACGTTACTTCTAAGAAATGAACAACAAATAGGTTCTGCATATTCAATCAAGTCTGTGCAGCCTCTGCAATACGATAAAAATAAGAATTGACTGGAAGATCTGGCTTGTTACTCTAGAGTGTGCGCTTCATTGGTCAGAGTGAAGAGGAAGCTTCTAGGAGTAATTTAATTCAGATTAAAAGGATTAATTGTATTTTTTATGTTAGGGTCAGACTCTCTATAATACCTCTTCATCCTCATAAATTACGGCTTGGCCACTAGATGAACGGAGCTGCAACAAAACGGAATCAAGTACACATATGTACACTCTGCCTCCCGTAGAGTCTACAAGCTAGCAATCCCATATGAAACTTCTTGAGATCAATTTGTGTTTACTTGCATTTTTCCTTATATTTATTTGCATTTTTTAAAAGCAGTTTTAAATCACGCTTCACTTTCATGAAATGTTGATTAAAAATACCGAAAAAAGGTACCCCTTTTTTTAAGTTGCTGACAGAACAACTGCTTCCATTCTACATGCAAACCCGAGTTCGTCTTTTACCTTTTCATCTTCGCTGTCACTTCCTGGCACTTTCTTCAGTTGTTTCTTCATCATCTCGATCTCTGAAGGACGTCTGCCTTTCTTGTCCACTGCGGAAAAAAATTTCATAAATCCAATCAATCTCAAGATACAAATATTTAAAGGGAAAATCTTCAATCTCTAACAATATGCTCCTAATTCTGTGCTTTTTACTTTGAAATAAAAAAAAGGGGTTTTTGTCATAAAAGGAGGCAGCTAACAAGACAACAAAGGACTTTATTTGTGAGATGAGGAAGGTCTGTGATTTAATTAATTACGACGCCACTGTGAAGTGAGTGCTCATTGGTCTTTAAATATATACAATGATATTTACTTTCTACACAAATAAATTTGTGGGAGAAAATTTTGATTATACAAAATATTAGGCTTTTTTTCTATCTAATACACAAAAAATGCTAGGTGTACAAAAAATATTTACAAATATAACACAAAAAGACATTTCTATGACAGAACTACCAAACATATTTGACAACAGTAGGGATTAAAATCTGTTTTATTTATTTGAAGAAAACAAAATCTCAGACTGTTCGCCTTTATAAAGCTGTTGTCAAAAATGTTGTGAGAAATAAAATATTTACTTTTACTAGTACTAATCTACTAGATATTTGATAAATCATCATATCACTGCAAAACTAACGATAGAAATAAAAGAGGAAGAGATTCATGGCTAAATATTCCAAAGAGTTTCTTTCAAACTGCCAAGGCTAAAAAGATATAGGAATGAAAGCTGTTTGTTTTGTGCTAAAGCACTACAATGCAAATGAGAAGTTGATCTATATCTACTACAAAATTATACATATAGTGTAGAAGCATTTTATTTCCAAAAGGAGAAATTTTTATTAGTTCCATTTTTATTTCTGCATTTATAGGTGCAGTGTTTATACTGATTTGTGTATATATATTAACTGTCAAAAATATGCAGTTGAAATGTGAATTAACCTTTCAATAAGTGTCTATAATTTGATTATTTCTTTCAAGAAATAAAATTACTTTAGACAGAAATTTTAACCTCTCCATAAAATACCATACTTCTACATATAGCATCAGAGCCACCCTGTTTAAAATGAAATAAAATCCAAAGATCTACTAAAATATCCACACTGAATTTCCTGTAAATGAGCTTGAATTTTCTAAGTATATACATTTTTTTAAGATTGTACATCAATTTCCATAATACATGTAAGACTAAAATTTGCCATCATGCTAAATAGGACTATACATGTATTATTAATTAACCCTCTTAATGAAGTCTAAGTTTTGTTGGACAAGTCATTGATAGATATTATATATCAGTCTAATATATGTAAATTAATTTCATCTATGCACACAGAATTCCAAGAGTATATACGTTTTCTTTTCTTCTCTATGCATATATTTTTCCTTACCAATGGAAAAAATTGAGTTTCTCGTATAAGATTTATGATTTATAACATCTGAAAGAAATATTAAGTCTGTATGTTCAGAAAACATGTAACAGGTACAAAGAAATTCAAGCTCATATTTTTTCCAAAAAAATTTCTACTCCTGTATACCAAACCAGATAATATTATACAGTCCGTCTGGTTTATTAATCAAACCACAGGATTCATCAAACAACGAAAGAAAATTCACACAAGATATCGTTGTTCAGATACAAACCCATGGATTGGGGTTTAGACTGAAGAGATGTGTTTTGTTGGTTACTGCCTGAATAAGCAAAGAACAAAAGTAGAGGTCGAAAGTCTACTTATTGCAACAACAAATACATAGAATTGGCAATACCTCAAGGCATCAAATTTACTACATTTTTAGCATCTTTTTAAATGACTTTTTTGCAATTTATGATACCGATCATTTTATTTGTTGTTTTTTTGACTTATTAATTTTCTATTCTAATCCCTAAATCTACGTATTCTATCAAACACACCGTTTCCACAAACCTTATATGTTTTTGCAAGTTTCTTAAACTTCAAAACCATCTCAAAAAAATTGTTCTATCTATTTTTCCCCATAAATTTACATATCTTTAAAATCAAACTCTATCTAATATTTATGGCAAAAACTCAGTTATATCAAACTGCAAAAATCTGATGTTTTAATAAAGAGTTGTTAAAAATCTATAAAATTAGAGTGAAAAGTTGCTATATTGAGTTTACCTAAAGAAAGTCATCATTATGAAATAAGAATCAAGAGTGAAAAATGTCAGAGCACTTCAGATCATATCCAAAATCCCTCACCATTTGCTATCATTCTAAATTATTATGGTAGAATGTTCCATTGTTCAGAGAGACAACTCTTGCAGGGATAAATCACCATGATTCCTGTTTTGAATAATGTCACCTCAAACACTACTTTCTGTCAAATTTTTACTAAGCATGTGGATTTCTAATAAGATTGAAGAATTTTCTTGGGAAAATTAATATCCAAAACACAAATTTGATTTGAAGTAATGCTGAACTTTTACATTGTGAGACTGACAGCTTTAAAATAATTAACTACAATCCTATATTTATGTATCTAAAGATCTGTGATGTTGAATATAGGATTATTTGAAGTGCTCTGTGCAGCAAAATCGCAGACATGACAACAGCGCACACATGACTACAAGTATTACAAAGAGGCTACAAAGTCTGTTGCTAGGCACCCGTTTATGATACGGAAGACTATATAATTGCTAGCGCACAAAAATTGAACTGCCGTACATTACAGCGCAATGCATATGGATAACCGCACTTATTTCTGCATAAAACATACTTGGCAAATCTGAAATTGAAATTAATTACATGACACATGGCAAGTGAAGATTTGCATATAGTTGGCATCAGTATATTGAATTGGCATGTTACATAATGCGCAGTAAGCAAGACATGGGTTTTTTTATGGTTTCTTAAGGGATCCATATCAAATTTGTCAATATATCACAACAAAAATCAGCCTTCAGGTTTTTTTATCAACTCCTAATGTCTGTAACCTATCCAAAAAATTATTGGCTCAAAAGCAATTTTTCATCTCTCAAGAGGATTACATTGAGCTTGCTTTTGAAAAAAAAAAAAAAACAAGAAAGAAATCAGTTCTAATGACTGTACCTGGTTTCAGTGATCCCCAGTCAATATCCTCGTCATCTTTCTCATTTTTCTTGTGATCTCTAAAATAGTTTATAAAATAAGAATAAATTGAAGAAGTACAGGAATAGATCAAAGAAACACTTGCCAACTACTTACTATAAATGTAATAAAACCTATAGATTTGTTTAAAGAATATACATGTTTTTTATATCATTATAAGCATAATAAACCTGTGTTTCAGTAGATTCCTGTAATCCAGTTGCGAGTCCTTGGGATCTGAAATGATAAATATCATGGTCATTGCATATCTATAATCCGTAAACAAGAATTGATTAGGAAACCGTAAAGTGATCTACGTTAACAGAAAATTCAAACTTTTAAAACTAAATATATGTACCACTTCTGGAGACTGAAAAGTACAGTCAAACTTCGTTATCTTGTACTAGATGGGACTGTTTAAAAACTTCAAGATATCCGAGTATTCAGGATATCAAGGGTTAAATAATTAATTACGTAAAAAATAAGTGGTTTGGACTTACTAATCACTTTGACATATCCATTGTATTCGAGATATTAGTGGTCGAGATAAAAAAGTTAAACTGTATATAGTATAAAGTAGTCCAGAGAAAGTTACCTTTCACAAACACACTCCATGTTGCCTCGTCCACCTGGACACCTTCTTGTTCCAAGATGGCGGTGTATTTAGCCTCGTCTGTGAATCGTGAACGTCTGATCATCATGGTACTCTTGGCACCCTGGGTGGTGATTTTGGTACGACTGTCGTTCTTTAGTTCTCGACCACCGCGTAAGTATCGAACAGCGGGGGCGGGCGCATCAGGCTGCACTTCAATGTCCAACTTGCACGAAATGTCATTTCCTGTCATCATAGAGTCAAATCAATTAGTATTAAAATGAAATATCCATATTTCTTTTAAAATGTATATAACTGACAACCACAGTTACAAGTATTCAATATACAGTCAAACTTCGTTATCTCGAACTAGATTGGACTGTTTTAAAATTCGAGATATCCATTATATTCGAGATATCAAGTGTAAAATACGTAAAGAAAATAAGTGGTTTGGACTCACAAATCACTTTGACATACCAATTATATTCGAGATATCAGTGTTCGAGATATCGAAGTTCAACTGTACATGTACAATATTCAATATATGTAATATGCCCAGTATCATTTTTTATTTAAAAAATCAACAAACAAAAAATTCAAAATATGTTTTGTACATAACAATGTTCACTGAAAAAACTCTTCATATCTGATACCTAAAAGTACACTCTTAACGAATTTTTATTAGGAATTCTTAGATAGATAAACGTTATTGCCCCCCCAATACCTTCGTCCACACTCTGATTGGATGGTTTTCCCTTGAATTTATGGGTAGGCCCATCAAGCTTCTTGGGAGCATCTGCTGCTGATTGCTTCTTCTTAACAACAATTCTCTTAGGTCCCTGTGTTTCATATTCTCCATTCTATCAATATACAAAATGAATGAACAAATTGAATTGATCATTAGATACATGTACTTGTTTTTACTGATTCAGTGAATTGAAAATTTTGAGAGAATTTGAATGAATTATTGAGAATTATAGTTGCATTCAACACTTGTTATGAAAAATAAAATAAACTTACCTTTTCAGGTGTACCTTCTACAAAGGAAATAATTTAAAAATCAAGTTTGAATTAAGAATATGCTATCTGGATAATATAAATTTCAGATACAAAGAAAATGTTCAATAAAGAAATGGGGAAAATCAAAATTGATTATAAATTAAATGGTATGGGTTTACATAAATAATATTGTTCATGCAACAACATCAATAAATGCAGATATATATAGGGGAGCTATATGTAATCTAAGCTACACTAGGGATAATACACAGCTGTACTATTATATGATATATAGCAAATTAAATGTATAAAAACTTATTTCCATGTATTTTGTCAGATTTATAATTAATACATACCTAATTTCTGAGGCAGGTAAGACAGTGATACTTTGTTAAAATGATTTATCAAAAAAAATTGTTTTGAAAAATTAATTATTATTTTTCATATTTATACATGTCTAAGTAAATACAGGTATATTGCTTGAAAAAATCATAACTGTGCTTATCATCAAATAATGAAAATGAAGCAGTTATATGAAACAAAGTTTTTTCACAACATAGTCACTATACTGTTAGAGCCGACATAGTCACTATAACATTACAGCCGACATAGTCACTATTTCATTAGAGCCTTTCACAACACCAAGCCCTGCTATGTTTCCGGATTATATATCTATACCTACCGTCGTTTGCAATAATTAGTGGAATGTCAGGTTTATCATCATCAGCCTCATAGCCATCTTCCGAATTGATAATAGCATGGATCTCGTCTTTTGGAACCAAAGTTATTATTATCAGCTAGATTATGATCATAACATCATGTACATACAGAGGTGCTGTTATATCAATATAGTCAAAAACATAAGGTTTTTTTTATCCTGCAACTTCCCCTTGCATTGTCTGAATAAAGGTATATAACCTAATAAACCAAAGCTATATTTGGTCAATGCCCAAATATAGTCTTGTGCATTTACTTATCCGACATTAAAATATATAGTGACATCATCTTTTTTGCTTCTTTTATGCCATGACGCCATGGTTTCAACTGCAGATATGCACCGAAAATTGTCAAAAAATACCTGGTAACTTGTTTTTTAAAAGCATCTATCAGGATTAAACAAAATACATTTTAACTGTCTTGAAATCTAAGCAATATTTGGGCAAGGGTAAGAAAACCTGAAAAAGGGTGAGGCTTGCTAAGCCGGGTTGAAAACTTGAAGAGGGCTTGGAGGCTCGCCTGCCCTCTCTCACATTTTCTCACCCAGGCCTCGCCCAAATATCGCTTATATTTCAAGACAGTATTCATGTATTCTATATGTCTACTTAAAAGGTTGGGATATATATAATTTGAAACATATCAATCACTTTTAAGGATAAATAGGTTCAATTTGTGCATTTACACAAAGGTTTTGTAAAAGGGCATCAATGCAGATATAAGAGCAGAAATATTCTGCCTACAAATGTGTCATCTATATAAATATACACTTAGCTGATCTATATACTAATTTCTCATTTCAAAACGTACACATATACCTTTAAGAACACAAGGGATAAAAATGCAAAGATTTTGAAAGAAGACATATATTTGATACATGTAGTTGAAAGAGATTATATCATAGCACCTAGTCTATAAATGCAAAAAAAAAAAAAATGATTATAAATTTTTCCATAACAGAAAATCAATATTTCATACGATCTAAATAAAATTAGTACCAACATTGATAATTATGTGCAAGAAAATTAGGTATATTGCTTTAGACAAAAGAGGGCTAGAATTCATAATGTACAAATTTATATATATATAATACATACAAATGTTAGAAATAGAAGATATAGAGGAAGTAATTTCCACATTGTAACAAAAGAAGCCTACATATACATGTACAGGTTAGAAACCAAAGAAACATCCATTACATAGACATTTTGCCCACCAACTGCTGAAGTGCATACAGTGAATCATGCACCAGAACTGTGCAAGTTATTTCCCTTAGTACAGACTACAACATGAGATTCTTCTACAGGATTTGTTTCCCTATATTGATATAACAAGCAGTGTATACACAAGTGTTATGATAGAGTTTACAGCTTGACTGTACATATCTCATGCTGTCAACAGGGTGATCATTTTTCAAATTTTTTTTCCCACTTTTAAACATCAAGAAACAATTTTTTATACTGTTAGTACATATGATAACAAATGGAGTATAATGATGTACCAAGTCAAAACACTAATTTCATAAGAGGTGTTTGATCAATTTTCATGCCTAAAAATTTATTTAAAATCTTGACAACGTTATCTTTGGAAGATCAAAACTAGCTGTAACTTCTGTAAACATATTTTTCAAGCATGTGCATTTCAAACATTTCAGCACATATATATCCTTCTCAGTACATCACTTATTACAACATCTACACAAGACCTTCACCCTGTTGACTTTCAGAGCCATACTCTCTTACCCTCTTCCAATATGGTGGTAGGTTTCTTCTGATATGGTTTTAATTGCCTTGGTGAATTCTTATTGGCTGTTGACAAATGACATCATTTACAAGGAAAATATTAACATAGTTTACGACTGACGTAAGGACCACAACATGTAGGGAGGGGGGCACCTTACCCGCATAAGATGACAACAGAGAGGGGACTATGGAGTGACCGTAGTGTGGGAATTTCTATCGCCCAACATTTACCTTCATCATCTATAACAATTTTAGGGGCCTCTGGTTTAGGCTCCTCTTTAGGTTTTTCGGGAGCCTTAGGCTCTTCTTTAGGCTTTTCGGGAGCCTTAGGCTCTTCTTTAGGCTTTTCGGGAACCTTAGCCTTAGGCTCTTCTTTGGGTTTTTCGGGAGCCTTAGGCTCTTCTTTAGGCTTTTCGGGAACCTTAGCCTTAGGCTCTTCTTTAGGCTTTTCAGGAGCCTTAGGCTCTTCTTTAGGCTTTTCAGGAGCCTTAGGCTCTTCCTTGGGCTTTTCTGGAGCCTTAGGTGTTTCAACTATTGTTGTTAAACAGGTAAGGTGTACGAAGAAAGAAAGGAGAAAGACAAGGAAATAAAAAATCAAAATCAAAAGAAACACTGTGAATCAACTAAATTAAAACTATAGAGATCAAATGTAAGGGAGAGAGAAAATAAATCAAAATTAAAGAAAAGATTTTTTTGAAACTAACATGCCGGTAAAATGTTAATATAGTACGTAAAATAATAGAAAAAATAAAATAATTTCTGAAGACAGTGGCAGGCACGATAGATTTCCACACACATGTCAAAATAATAACCCAAGCAGTCTATGCAGTTCTATTTAGAAACTTCAATCAATACAGATGACAGTACTGTCCTATAGCTCAGAGTCTATATATACAAACTAGTTATATCCTAGCTGCAGCATAAACTTAACAAAACCATTTATTTTTTTTAGGAAACTGTGTCTTTCAAATAATTTCTGTCTTATAATCTTTATACATGTTTTTAAAAACGTTAAAAGTCTTTAAATTTTTGTTGTTTTTAAAAAGAAGTTCTGATTTCAATAACAGTAATCATTCATAAACATCTAGGTTTTTCCCCAATAATATCAAATTTGTCTTTGAAACATGTTCAGTTCTTTTGGCTATTATTGTTTTTTAAAAAGCATTTATAATCATTGCCAAAGACAAGTGAATCTTGTATTTTTCTTTATTTCATATTTATTGTTGGCTTTCATTATTTTAAAAACAATTATTATCATTGCCAAATACAATGAATCTGGTATTTTTCTCTTAATTCGTATTTATCAATTAAAAAGCTGTTCCAAATCTTGAGCCTACCTTTTTGTTGAACTTCCTCTTTCTTCTGCAAAGACCAAAAACAGTCATTTACAAAAACGTTTCTTTCATTCAAAAAGCTCGTTTAATTAATCATCACATTATTTTAAAAATAATTCAAATCTTTACCTCAGTTTTCTTTTCTTCAGGTTTCTTTTCCTCCGGTTTCTTTTCCTCTGGTTTCTTTGGTGCAGCTGTAAATTGTAACAAATCAATCATTATATATATGTACTAAATACCCGTCTTACTTTGTTGCATATCATATACATCTTTCATTTATATACCTTACAACCACCACTCCTTTCAAAACTTCATACAGTAAAACATGATTACAATGAACATGCTTATAATGAATTCACACTTACAACAAACACAGTTTCATTACCCCTAATTTGAAAATGTACTATTTATTTACCAGATGCAACGAATATAATGTTTATTATGAAAATCACTCATCCCTGGCACTTTGCTAATATACTATATTTTACTGTTAGTATATTCATCAAAATTTTCAATAGTAATAAAAGATTTAAATACAAAACCATGTCTTCCTGTGACATGGCACTATAAATTGCAATAATCTGCAAGCCAATATACATGTATTTTCAATGAGGAACATGCAAACAAAGCAACACAATATAACCTGAAACCCTTTTATTACAATTTATATTGCTTGATTAACATCAAGGACATATGGTATGATGCTCACATCAGACACTTCACTAACCTTTGACCCCAAGACTTGCAGAGCAGAAGGCAGATCCAAACTGGTTCTTGACTTCCACCTTGAATTCTCCCGAATCTGCAGGTTTGACATCAGCTATGTACAGACGACAGGTTCCTTTGTCGTAAGAGATCTTGTAGCCATCAGAGTCCTTGATTGGCTTGCGATCCTTTGTCCAAGTGGCTGTGATTGGCTCAGTTCCTGTTACCTTGGCAATCAGGTCCAGAGCCTCTCCTTCAGTAACTGATTTTGGTGTCAGCTTCTGGGAGAAATTGGCAGGTTCACCCTTAACCTGAGGCATAAGAGCTGCAATCAAACAGAAAAGTAGTCATAATTAATATGCGTAACAAAGAAAAAACTTTCCTACCGGTATTTGCAACATTGCATGCACTTGACATGACAATTCTGAGGAATATCTGTCCATGAAATTCCTTGGTAGAAATAGGATATGAGCTTACAGATTCGATTAGATATGTAATACAGTTGAAATCTATACCTTTCAGGTTGATTTTTGCATTGGTGGTAATTTCCCCTGTTGGGTTTTTGATGACACATTTATAATCCCCAGAGTCAGAATCCATTGGCTACAAGACAAAGAAGATTCATATTAAAATATCGTTAAAAAATCAAGCTCTTTAGAAGAAATTCCTTCCATGCATTTAAATAAATTGAATGATAATCAATCCAAATCTCACTCAGAATAGATGAAAACTAACATTTGAAATTTCAAGGAAGATGAGAAAAATTCCAGAGCTTTCTTCCTTAACGTCCATTCTATAGCGCCCTCCCAATTTCAGTAAGGAGTTTCCAAAATACCACATGGTAGTTGGCTTGGATTTGGAGTTGATTCTCATATCACAGACCAGCTTTTTGCCGTTGTCCACCAAGCGGACATTTGGCATGTCCTTCATGGAGGGCGGACTTTCTTTCGGTCTGCAAATATTAAATAAGTAAATCAGAGTAATCGTTGTAACAATGGTAAGATGCTCAGATTTATTTGAAAAATTGCAAAAACCCTAATACAATAAAACTTGGTTCTAGTGAACTTGATTATAATGTAATCTTGCTTAAAGTGAGGTCATTTTAATCCCCCCCCCCCCCCCAAATCTTTTATTGTATTAAATCTTATTGGATATAAGGAATTAAAATTTTAAAAAAAACGGTTCAAAGACAGGTGTATTTTACTGTACACATTAAGGATTTCCTTTTAATCAAATCATTAAAAAAAATATGAGTTCAAATAGAGTTTTAGATTTCAACAAAATTAATAACAATTTGATTTTAACTATTAAAGTAAAGACTCTAACGGATTAATTTGACATCAATACTTGGGCTTCCTTAGACTTGTAATGTATCCATCAAGCTAACAATTACATTATAAAGATAAAGAATTCAATCATTATTTGGTAAATAACTGTGATGATGATTTATTAAGGACCCTTAAATAAGAGCTTAAGCTAATAGGTCATCCTGTCTGTTAATGAAAATAGATACACTTAATAAAAACACTCTTGAGAAAGACAAAAAAAAATTAAGAAAATTTAATCCCATTTAACTGGCTTATCTTGTAGTAAGTTCCTGTTAGCTAGGATGGTACAGCAGGCAGAATTTCCATTCATGTTGAAACAAAGTAGCAATTAAAAAGACATAAATAGCTCTTACGATAGCCTCCCTCAAATAGCCTTGACCCCACAGTGCAACAAGGTGGCAAATTTATATTGTCTTATCTTTATAAGCTTCTGTGCGAGACAACAAATTGCATTTATTGAGCTTCCATACATCTGCCCCATGTGGAGTTAGGCATTGCTAGTGAAAACTTCCATCAAATACATCAAAAATCTGGAATTCCAGAAAATCGCTTTGAAAGAACTCAATTAATTTACTGACAGCTAAAGGTGGAAATATCAACCACTGATTGCATATATCTAGGTTACCCAAGTTTAACCGCGTAAGATTGCACTCATTTCAGGGGGCTCGTTTGATTTATGACTTTGTAAGTGTTTCTTAGGGGAAGCTAAATTAACCTTGCTTACTGCAACAACATCAAACTTCAGATAACAACTAATGAAATATAAGTTAAAGGGGAAGTAACTCCATGCATCTAAAGACAATTAACCTTAATGGCTTAGAAAATGCAACAAATATAATTATCTAATTTTCCTTTTCACTCACGAAAAAAAATGTTTTGTACAATTAGTTTTAACCTTTAAAAAAATTGTCTTTAGTCTCTATTTGATAGATTCAGTTAATTTAATCAACATTTGTTTTCTAATGGGAAGATGAGGACTTCAAAGCATTAAGGAGCTACATCTTGAATGGTCCATTTACCATTGTAATCAAAAGTTATTGTGAGTTTTAATGAAAATTCACACTTGTAACACAAACATAAGATTAGGGTTAAACAAGGTGAATTGAAGGATGCTGTTTAAAAGGAAGAGGAATATATACTCACGGTTCTAGATTGATGTTAATAGTGGCTGTGCCTTCTCCAGCATCGTTCTTGGCTACGACCTTGTAGTTACCACTGTCAGCGGCAGAAAAATTCTAAAACATAGATCAAGAATGTAAATTCATAAAAAATAAATTAAATTAAGATTGAATTAAACTGCTTATCCTGACACTAAAAACCATGCTTATTTCATTTCATAATACCACTTTCATCTATAATTTTATAACCAATAAACTCAATTACTATTCAATTTGGTTATCGCAAACATTAATATATCAAAATACCATGGATGTGTGAAAGGTTTTGAAGATACAGACAACCACTTCCAGGTATAACCTTGATATCTCAAACCTTTGGAAATCACAAATATTTTTTAATATATCCTGGCCAATTCTAAATATCAAAGTTCAACCACACAATAGTGATAATCTATAATTACAGCAAAAGATTTCCCCACTCACCAAAATATCCAGGTAGAAGGTGTAGTCGTTCCCTTTCTCAGTGGAGCGCATCTTGTAGCGGGGTCCCTGCATCAGGACCTTGGAGTCCTTGTACCAGGTCAAGGTCGGTTTGGGAGAAGCGTTACAGTTACACTCTACCACTAAGTTCTTGTCCTGCTGGTTGACCTTGGGCTTCTCTTTGAAGGTCGGTGGTGATCCTTTTGGCTTCTCCAACCCTGTAGATAGTCATTTATAATTGATTCAGCAGTGAAGATGTGAAGATTTCTTTTTTGACACTTATAAAAAATGGTTATACACAAAACATGCAAAACTGAATAGTATTTTGAATTAAATGTTTGAAGGTCTTAATTCATAAGAATGAAAATTACCAATATGATTTTTTATTTTCATTATTTTTTTCTATTTAGTAATATTTTGTATTCATTTTTTTTTTTAGTAATTATGAAGTATACCTGTAGGTACTAATTACAATTGCTCATAAGAAAGGAAGTTTCAAATTGGGTAATATTAAAGGGAAACCCTTGTGGATTAAGGACTGCAAACTGGAATAAAGAGTTGGAAGTAATCAAAGGTGGACTGAAGTTGTATAAACATACATCATAATGATATTTTAAAACTGGACAATTTGCATTGGAGGGGGGATTCCTGGGGATCAAGGACTGGAAACTGGAAAAAAAGTTCAAACAAAGGTGATCTGAGGTTGTGTATAAAACATACATTAGAAAAATGGTATTAAAACTGTGCAAAATGGAAGGGGAAATTCCCTTTGAATGACAGACTGAAAACTGGAAAAAAATGTTGGCAATATAATAAACAAAGGTGATCCGATTTTGTGTATACAAAACATACATCATGACAACATGAATATTAAAGTACAACACTGATTGTACTATATTATGTTCTATATACAACATTGCATGGAGTATGTGGAAAAATCCACTTGACTCCAGGTATTCAGACATATGGATTAGCCAGATCATATGGATGAAACCAATGAGGAAAATATGGATGATTTATGAGGATTAATGGAAGGTCCTGTGGAATCATTAAAATTCATGAAAACATAATTTTATGGTTTTACTCGCATGATTAATAAATTGATTAATACTGTGTTTCAGAAGTCAATAAGTATGTAAATCGGAGGTAGAGATCGAGACCCACAAAATCCACAAAAATTGAGCTACCACAAATCCTAATGATTCCACAGTATTTGATATACAATGTATATATGCATATAATGAAGCTGGATGGTGTACAAAAACATGTATATGGGACGGATTATGGATTACGGATCGTGTGTGGATACACTGAGGGGCGTGGTCACACTTGTGTAGTGACAACATCAAGGACAATATTATCTCACCAATAATCATTGCTACTGCCAGGCCGTGGCGAACTGAAAGTGTAGTCAGGATGTTATAGATGAAATAACAGAATCATAATCATAATGATGAAGGAAGAATATGGTCGGCTGAAAACATTATTCCTAACCTTACATGACAGATTTTCTATAATGAAAATAACTGGGGTTCAAAGCAAAAATAATATTGATAATGTATCAAGTGTAAAATTTCTTATCAATGAGAAATATTCTCATCTTTTTTTAAATACCAGTACATGTACTGTGTTTAATCAAAATAGTAGGTACAAAATTATGCACCAGAATATATTGTTGAATTAATAAATAACCAATTTTTGACAATTTGACAATATATTAAAAACTTATCAATCTCTTGAATTCCTCATTGCTGAACTGCAATTGAATTGGCTCTTTTTAAAGTCTAAAATAAGTTTTAAAAATTGTAAATTGTCCATTTTGATATCTGTCTGCAATTATTCAATGACACCTGTATACAAAATACTACAGACAGGGTTTTTTCCCCGTTGAGTCTTGACAAGGATATCATTTCTTTATGGGAATATTCCTCTGTATGTCATCTAGCTGATAAGACAGGGGGGAAAAAAATACGAAAATCTTGGCTGAATCCATTGAGCAGCTGCCCACATAAGATCCCCTCGTAAATCTATCAATCGTGCTTCATTAATGTAAACATGTCCCAATAAAATTCAATTTCCTGACACCTTGCATCCATGTAATACAAAGGAAACTTACTCCTTTTTATGTTAAAAATCAGTTTTCAAACTTTTAAAGCATCTGTGTGAATTTATAGGAATGTAATTTCAAAGAACACTAAGAAGTATTCTAATGATCTGAAGATTCCAACATCCAAGATTTTTATTTTTCTGAATTTAATCAAAGCAGACAACCTGCTTCTGAAAGTGTGATAGAATCAGTTCTAAATGTTTGTTGAACATAAAAATTAAGAAATGATCTAGATTTATAATCTTTCATCGAGCCCCAATAATTCAAGGAATCTATAGCCTAAAGGCTTTTTAATAGACTTGTCTCAGATATTTATCTCCCATGATAAGAGAAAAAGAAATTCAACACTCCGCATCACAAGAGTTAATATCCTATACCTCGCTTCATTTAAAGAGTTTTTTTTTTTAAATGATTAATAAATGCACTGAAAAGAGGCGAAAACTTACTGCACAATTACAAACATTTTTAAAACCAAAACAACCATCTTGCCAAGAGATTTTTTGTGTTGATGTTCGGAGAATGAGAGATTATGTGATTTCTAGTGGTTGTGTCAGCTATGGGATATTTTACCTTGGAAGTTAAGGGTAATGGTTGCATTTGATTCCCCAAGTTCGTTGACAGCTGTAGCTTTGTACTGGCCACCATCATCTGCTTTTGGGTCCTAAAAACACAAATGAAATAGTAATGGTAACAAATTCATGCAAATTTACCATCACATCTAAAAACTATGTTCTTCTATGATATGATCAAGTATAAAGATAACAAGAAGTACCAGTAGTCAGTCTAGTGGGTGTCAAGTGCCTAAATTACAGTTCAAATGCCTCTATAAACACTTGATATCAGATATGTGTCCAAGGATAGCAAATATCACTGCATGGTAATGTGGTTTACAAATATAACAGATACTGGTTTACCAATGAGTCACATTTATTAACAAAGCAGTAACTACAGTTTAAAAGTTAATTTATATAGCTTCAATAGAATTTATTTATTTCATGAATGCTCTTTTAATTAGCTGTCATAGTAAACAGTTCTGTTAGCTGCATGTTCACATTAGACAAGTCTCTTAGTTGTAGAACTGAATACCAGTAACTGCTTTTCACAGGCTCCAGTCAATTGAAAGTTAACAGTCACATGCAAAGCCAGCCTACAGATTGTCGTAGATTACATTCACTAAGTATTTACTGTGGTCAGCTTACCTCATAGTCCTTCACAGTTTATATAGCTGGAACAACCCATAGTTTATTTTTTGCCATTAAAATATTAACTTGTCTATCACAGTTTACATTTACCGTAACTTGCTGTCACAGTATAATTAACAGTTGCCTTATTGATCATAGTTTACATTTACTTTGCTGTGACAGTACAACTGACCAATTAACTGATCCTTGTTTACATCAACATTATCTAGCTGTCACAGTACAGTTGACAGTTGACCAATTCACTGATCCTAGTTTTCATTTTTTTAGCTGTCACAGTACAGTTGACAGTTTACATCTATACTCAGCTCAGGTTACAGTTTACCCATCTGTCAGTTTACATCTACTTAGCTATAACTGTACAGTTAATTTAGCTATCACTGTTCAATTTATATTTAGTTAACTATTACTGTACAATTTTTAGTAGTTCAAATATTCCCAACTGTTAAAGGCATAACATTACCTATTTGTTACAAACTGTCAGGAGTTCAGTGTTTACAATAATATGTGATGGATAAGTGCTCCATCCAGTGAAATTACAAAAAAGACACACCCATCAAATGATGGAATCACTTTGTCTGAATATTTTGTCAACAGGTATAAACATATCTTTTCTGTAAAAAGTTATGTCATAGAATGACTCAAAATTAAAATCAAGTTCTTTTTAATTAAAAAGGATTTTCAATAATTTTATATTGAAAAAACTGTTCCCAAAATAAATTGCCACACAAGTGGTACACCACTTTTTAATATTAAGGATGTGAATGGCATTTGAGATTTATAGGATGAAAAGCAGTTTTTTAACTAGAAATCTGCATTATTTAAGAAAATAAATGCATTCTTTATAAAAGAATTTCCTCTTTCCACTGGTTTGAACATGGAAAATATCTTTAAGACTTGACGCCTATAACAAATTGAATGCATGTCAGATGGTTTCTTTCACCAGAGAATTATCTACTGGGCAAATGCATATCTTCACCATGTTGGCTATCTCCATTGCATAGGAAGGGTTCAATTCAAGTGTAAAAAAAATTTCAATGTGTAAACAATTGGATATATCTGCTGGTAACTGATTTCTGCAACTACAATGCATGAGTTTGTCATACCTCGATATATTCTGGTTTCACAAATACAACAACACATTAACAGGTAGTGCATACCAATTTTTTTCCGCCCCATTTCCCCAAACCCAGCATGGGCTAATAATTCAAGCTGCATGGTTGATTCAAAACAGTAAATGGCATTTCACATTTGAAAACAGACTTTTGAAATAAAGCAAAGATGTTTTTCAGGGCAAAGTGGCAAAAATAATTTGTGGGGAATTTAACTATACATTGGGAATATCAGGCATTGTTTCTCACTTTCTACATGTATCTTTACTCTTACAAAGAAACAATGAACATACAGTCCAACCTTGTCAACTTGAACTCAACAGGACCAAGACAAACTTTGAGGTATTACAGGATTTGAGATAGGGAGGTTACATATATTAAAGAAACAGTTACAGTGACTGTTGTCGGAACATTATCTCACTTTGACATAATCATGATATTTGAGATATTGATGTTTGAGATAACAAAAATTTTAACTGTACTTTAAGACAGTATAATAAACAGATTGCCAAGCTTTGATATCCAGTGTATACGATTTTCATCAATTTACAGAAGACTCCAATTAAAACTAAGAATGTGTATAATTTCATATAAATAAATGTTGATAAAAATGCTTCTAAAAATATACTTTAATACCTGTATTTTTAATATAAACCATTATAAAGGTGTATATTGTAATTTGTAAAAAAAAAAAAAAAAAAATGAAAAAAAAAATGAAAAAAAAAAAAATTATGACAGTAAAAAATGCATTTTTATGCATTTTAGCCATAAAGTTAAAGGTGATTGTCTGCAAATTCTTTGGGAGGGGGAACATAAATTATTTACGTAAAAATTCTTAACACAGAGGAAAAAAGAGAATATCATATTATAACACTGTAGTGCAACCTCTACAGAGCTAAATGCAGAGAAAATACAAAAGGTTCCAGATGTTGATGCCAAAAAGCAAAGCCCCCAAAACAAATACAGACAAAGGACAACACGCACTGTCCACCATCCCCATCAACCCATGTGGGGGTTCATTTTGTCTGCGATCTTGCCAAAATGTAAGGCTCTTCGGGCCACAGAGTACAGAATGTCTAGAATGTAGACGGATGTGTTGAAGGAATGCAGTCAGTCATCAGAGGATGATCAAATTCAAGACAAATAAACTGGAACTTGTCCGAGTTGACAGGCTGAAGGAGGTGCTTATACAACATTGCTATGCATGTTCCCCTTGTATCAGCATTGCCAACCACCCAACTCACACAAACAAACAGCTCTTTTTGGGGTTTTTTCATTCTCGAAAAAAAATCTTCAATAAACAAAATAGCTGCAAACAAATTTTAACAAACACAGGAGACTTATATCAATTGGAGATCAGTCAAGAATTCTCCCATTGACGAGAATAGAAAAGTTTTCCTATTTATAAAAGATGGTTTTCAAATTGCCTTGTGCAAACTCAATCTAGCTAGTAAATTTGGCTAGAGGTCTCCAGGCTTTTTTTTTGCTGCTTTTCATTACACCATGGAAACATTATTTAAAATAAAAACCCGTCCCATCCAGATCGTTTACTTACATACCAGTATATATATTCATATGAATAGGATTTGATGGATTTTGATATGAACGTAAATCTCCTCCTCTTTTATTTTACCACTGTAACAACTGCTGAGAAACCATTTAACTGGCAATCATTACGCAACGCAATAAAAAGATTGAGAACACAAGATCTTAATAACATCTATACCATGAGTCTATAATATGTAAAACAAGTTAATGGGTTATGTAAAACCATCTTAGAAATGAATGATCTAGTTTACTTAGATATCAAAATTTTATTTTTAGAACTTTTTTCGCTATCTTTTTTTGTTTTAATATATTATGATGTACACTAATAGCACTCAACAAAAAAATTGTCTCAAATTGCATTTGCATTTTTTTCATTGGATACTATTCATAACTGATGGCAAAGAATATATATATATAAAAGTTTGAAAGCATTTTCTTTGATTATTCAACTCTTGCCTTCGTTGCAGTGGCTTAGTGTGGGATTACACAAACACTGTGCAGCATAAACTCACCACTAAGCAATGTTTTCTCTCTCAGAGCTGATACTGTTTTCCTTAAATGTCTGTGCTCTCCCTCCCTCTACAGTTTGGCAAACATTCTCCTGACTTGAGACATGTATGTGAGTTGATAATCTCTATTGTGTGGGGAAGATAGTATACACCTAGTTGATTCATTGTTCTATTCTGAGAAATTTATGACAGAGAGAGATGAATTTCTCACTTCTTTACTTTTTGAACCAATCAAAAAAATATATCTCCCCCTAATTACTACCGTATTAACAGGTAAATACAATTATCTTTAAAATTGTTAACCAAATTCCTGTGCATTTTGAATTATTTTACATTGCATCTGATACAAGTATATAAAGAATTAAAAAAACCATACAGCCTACAAATTATCAGAGTTTAAATTGTCAAAACTTAATCTGTTGATGCAAATAACATGTCTTAAGTTCAAATCAAATGAGAAATTTTTCTGATCTGACATCACATGTGAATTTGAAGCCATTGAATTTGACTCTAACTTATCTTGTAAATCAATTAATAGTTTTCTTTCGAAAAAAATTTACATTCCACTGGTTTTTGAGCACTTATTAAAATAAATGAAAGACTCCTCCTGAAGAATCATTCAGGGCTATCTTTAACTTGTTTCAAGTGTTGCTTTCTAGAAAATTCTTACCGACTCATTAAGAATTTGTAACAAATTCACTTAATCTTTATTAGTATTATGTTGCCAAAACCAAGTATTTTGAGTATTAAGTCAGAAAAAAGACCCACAATTCAGCAAATACTAGGTAATAGGTTTGCAATGGGAGAGATAATTAACGTACATTGTATTCAATCAAGCCAGAAAACACATTTTCTTTCATTTCTTTCTTTTTTTCACTTTGGTAGAGAAAAAAGCAAACAAAATGAGAATTAATGAGAGAGAGAGAGAGAGAGAGAGAGAGAGAGAGAGAGAGAGAGAGAGAGAGAGAGAGAGATGGTAGGTACATGTATAAGTCATTTAGTAATGAAATATACCGGTATGTCTTTATTAGAGGTAGAGAGAAGCAAAGAGATGTCACATCATCATAATGAACAGTACTAAGTACATGACTGATTGCAATACATGTCTGACTTCCAACTGAACTTCTTGCCAAACTTTGCCAGAAATCCAGTGAATGTTTAGATACCATGATACTCTCTACTGCAAGCCCCGAGACAACATCTTTATGACTTCTTGTACACAAGCAGTTTTGGCTTCGGAAATTCTAGTAATTTTCTGCTGAGGCAGCACAACTTTGGCTTCAGCAGCTGAGGGAATTCATCTCTCAAAGTATCGGAAAAAAAAACCCAACAAAAATCATTGAATTTTTGTTAGCTATGCATTAATGCAGATACTTAGAGGAGAGGGAATCATATCTCTCTGCAGTGTTTATACTTGTTGCACCTGAGAGTAATCAGAAAAACCTACTTGGTAGTTATTGAGACTCAATAATACTGGGAATGTTTATCTGTTATGAGGTAATACATTAGCATGTACTCAAGGATTACAGAACACAGATGTTTCGAGATACTGCATCTCCACTGACCAACAAGCCATCAGGAGCATGCCAACTCATATTAACATCTCTGTAAAGAACCAGCCTACTCATATTTAATAAATTGCTCTGGCCTTCAGGTCATCAAACCTTTGAAACATACCAAAATCAGGAAACATAAAAAACTTCAAACAGAAAAAAAAAATTCAGTTGGTGCAGCTTCTACTCTTAACCCCATTGCAGGTGTTTCATAGAATTCTGTGAGACAACATCAGATTTGAATGTAATTCAATTGCTATTGCGTAGAGTACTTCCCTATCACCTATATCTCACTCATGAAATAGAGCATGGAAAAAAAACGATAAAACATTTCTCTATTGAAAAATTTCTGAATTCTTTAACAACCCTTTCCTAATCCTTAACAAATTCTTGTTCCTTGACTTGATAAAGCCTGGGTGAGTGAACTTCACGCTGATACGATAACCTCCATCTTCAACTAACTCCATCCCCCCCCCCCTCCAAAAAAAAAAATCAACTCCAGTGACTATAAAAATAAATACCATAAAATTCAAATTAAATCTAAAAATCTCACTTGACTCCCTATCATTGTTCTAATCAAAATCCAGATTAACATTCATAAAAAAGCAATCATTTTTTATCAAATTGAAACAAACCGTCTCATAAATCTCCAGGTACTTTAGCTTGGAGTGTTTTACACAAGTGGGGAAAAAAATTCAAGGGCATCTTGGCCTTTTTATTTATCAGAGAACTTCGAAGAATTTTCTCTCTTAAAAAGTTTTAGTCTATGATCAAACTATGACAAAATAAAATTTAGCTTCAACACACAGCCATATCTTTAGCCATAAGCCATACTAATGAATTTTGGTGGTGGTGTAATTAACCAATCATTTTTTACAGACTAATGTCTTTAGATTGCTTACCCCACATCAACTACAGAATACGTGGGTGTACAGATGTTTATTTCTCTAAATATACCTGACATAACCTCAGGAGCATTTGACGTAATTATAAGTTCATACCTAAAACTTTTAGTGGCAAATGTATGAAATCTCTATACACTACTGTTGATTGATATCAGGAGCACCGCTTTAGACATTAACATCACTTAGGATTTTAACAATCTCATTTTTTTTAGGGTTTAATTATTGACAAGAACATGCCAAAATTAATTTTTTAGCCCCACTGAGTTTAACACATCTGCAAAACATCTGGGAAGTTAATGATACTTGCATGTAATCAAATGATGTTATCAAAAGTTCCAATATTTCTTGTTACCTTGAATTAGGCATTGCACGTACATGTACATGTAATTACATGTAATGAATATTCAGTGATGTGAATACACACAAGACATTCAGTAAATACTTATAACTCAAAAAGTTCAAAATTGAACATCAAATTTGGATTCAAAAGTTTGTCAATTATGCCAAAATTGTATTCTAGTCTTTTGTTGCAACTCATTGTTGCTCTCAGGCACAAACTTGAATTTTTATTATCTGTCTCTACTTTTGATATTTATGTATATACATGTATCTTAATTTACATGTTTTATATTGTACCTTTTATTCATTGTCATTTATTACATATTTCAATAAATGACCATTTCTATTCTCTAAAGAGGAGTTATGTTTTGTATTGATGGTGGTTGGTAAGGCAAGCAGACATAGAGTTTTGTATGGAGTTTAACTCTTCACAAATTATCATTAAACTACCTGGTATATATATAAAAATGTGTTGTTACATATAAAATCATTGAATGGGAGTATCAGTATACCGGTATGTCATATGTTTGGATGTAAATCTTGAGAAAAGTTTCGATAGCCTAGACCTTCAGAATCCATATATGGTCTCTCTGGAACTTATCCTATGCTTTGATATTAGCAGGTCTACACAGGATATTAGGCTTCCGGAAATATCTTCTGCTATTTTTTTTTTCTACTCAGGAATGCATTCTCAGACAACCTTCATCTCTTTCCCGTGGAGAAAGAGCTATGCAGTGCTGCTATCATCTCTCAGAGCAAATGCTCTCACAAACTTGCAGGCTAGAGCATTAATTATAGCATATGATTACAGTTGTCAGCAAACCGAGAAATTGCATAATTGTCAAGATTTGAATGGCCTTTTGTGGTTTCCAAGGTAACAGAGTGATCACTTTGAAAGAACAGCACCTTTTATCAGTTTTCCACAAATGCTTTGTGTTTTCATTGAAGAATTTTTGTGTTCATGAAAATAAAGCTTAATGAAAAAGAATTCGAAAAGAGTCTGTAAAAATGATTGATTCTACTGCAATGCCATTCCAAGGACTTTTAAAAATACAAGTGACCCTACAATGTGGTATATTTACAGGGTTAAAACCTCTTCTATCTGTTTGAAATCAAATGAAATGGCACCGCACAACAAATAACAAGATAGATCTTGTGTTTATTCAACACCATGTTACCCCGATAACCATGTATTTATCACTTGTTAAAATGCAAAAACCAGGGGGAGACCCTTCATGTTAAAAGTTCTTTTGCAATAAAATCCATGTAGCTACAGCACCTATTGCTGAACTTATTATTTTATCAGCTGTACCGTAGGAGATGAAAAGATACAGCCCCAGGTACCTGGTCACTTAAAATGCCCACTGAGCAACAGGCATCTCGAAAAAATTGTGAGGAATTTTGTGTCAAGAATATGATTAACATAATGTACTATTATTGGTAAATACTGATTTTTTTCTCCAGAGGTTCATGTTCATTTTCAATGTGAATGTAAATTGTGCCTATTCTATTAGGGTTTAAAATCAATGGGACCAGGGGAAAATTATTCAATATATCCAAGTATTTGAGATATCAATTGCAAGGTCCAAAAACTTGCAAGGTCTTAAAAAACTGCATTATAACTTTGATCACTTTAACATATCCATAGTCTTCGAGAAACCAACTGTATTTCAATTATTTCAAAATATCGGGTACTGAATTACTTATACTATTGAGACTAAGTTGAGCCATCTAAGTTGCCTAGTCTGTCTAGTACCTTGATTGTGAGTGTGGCTACATATCGGTCTGGGGCTGAGGCATCCTTTTTCACCAACATAGTGTATCGTCCTCCATTTGTAATTTCAGTGTTGTCCCGAAACCAGGATAGTTTGGGTTCAGGCTTTCCCTCCAGATTGCATGTCATCAAAAGCTGCATTCTCTCTTGCTTGATGGTCGGTTTTGTCAAGAAATGAGGTGCTTTGCCTTGCCTATAAAATCATAAATTACACTTCGTACAAGTTTGAAGTAATATGTTATAAGTACATATTAAGGTACCAGTCTGTTTCTCAAATATTATCTCAAAAAGCCTCGGAGAGTTCTTTTTTTTTTTAAATTAATAAAAACGGGATAAAATTGTGGGACTCTTATGCAATTGTCCAAAGAACATGTAATAAAAAGGCTTTTAACTAAGTAATATAAGTAATTACTAAACAAGAAACAGGCATGCCATTACAATGGGTACCACACTACTTTCATTGTGATCAATGATTTGTTGCAGTAATTACACATATTGTTCACAAGGAAACATATTCTTGGCTGTACAGCTGCCAAAACTTGTGGAGGAATCACTTATGTGCTTCTCCCGTGCTTTTAAACCTTTCAAACATATGATTAATGTAATGTTTCTTGTTGTAGCTTGAAGAGAGTCTTGTAAAACTCCACAGTTTCCATAGATACTTGATGAGATGTAAACTTATGCAACGATCCTACTATAGTCTTACAGGTGTTGCCATTCAAGATTCCTACAAATACTCACGGGGCTTTCTTTCCTGAAAGAAAAAAATGTAATTCATATATAGAGAGTTTCACAGTCATACATTGTATGAAATAGGCTTGAATGTCAATATATCTTGTAATTACTTGTAACATATTTCATGCAATTACTTATAAAAAATTTTATGTAATTACTAATTACATCTTAAAAATAATCAAATTTTGCGTGATTATTTGTAAAACCTTTCATGTAAATGCATGCATATCTTTACTGCTTCTTTCGCTTATGTCAATGCCTGTAAAAATCTACAAACCTTCAAAGTTCAGAGTGATGGTTGCTGTGGATTCACCAAAGTTGTTCTTGGCAACGGCCTTGTACTCTCCTCCATCTTGCATCCCTCCGCCAGCAATCTCCATGGAAACGGTGTGGTTGGCCTTGTCAGAGGTCATTTTCATCTTGTAACGCCCACCTTCCTTCAGAACTTCGGTTCCCTTGTACCAGGTGACGGAGGGTTTGGGATCTGCTGTCAGTTTACAATCAAAGATGATCTTGTCCCCATCCTGTCGAATCATTGGTTTGGTGATGAACTTTGGTGGCTGTCCTTGTTGTTTCTTTGATTCATCACCTGAAGTTGAAAAAAATAACATTAATCTTTTTTTTTAACCCCTGGCAAAAATTAATCCACGTACATGATAAGTTACATTTCAAACAAAATGAAGAAAAGTTTTGGTCCTTTATTTTTTCACATGATTCTACATATTGCCATTTGGCTGTTACTGCAAAAAATGGTAAAACATGTGTAATCTGCTGGCTAAGTAATCTGGAATGTTACATGTTTTGTAAAAATCTTTTACATGTAGTGGAACAATTGTCATGACTGCAAAATAAAGTGATTTATATGCGACTCCATTTTAAAATGTGTATTCATATAAATACTAAATTCAAAAGAACTTACTGTCAAAGTTAAGCCTAATGGTGGCATTGCTTTCTCCTAATGCGTTCTTCGCTGTGACTCTGTAATTCCCTGCATCTTTAGCGTTTACATCACTGATTTCTAATACTAAGAAGAATTTCTTGCTCGGTTGTGGATCTGATCGGATCTTGATGCGACCTTAAGGAAATCAATTCAAGCAATAAATCAATATGCTTTCAATCTAGTACCCATCTATAAATATATTGTTTATAAAAACTATTAACCTAACTTAATTTATAAAAATATATTTGCTTTAATTACAATATGTATGCTTATATTATCCTGTACATGCACACCTACATAAAAATGTAAATGCTATTTTAAAATTTCAAGGCACATTTTACATGCAACTGATGCAAGTGATTTTTTACCCACAATAAGTTTTCCTTTTTTTTTTTTTACCCACAGTAAGTTTTCATTCACGAAAGAAATAGTTAATATTTCTTTGACCAGTTTTTAAATACACATGTATGTATGACTGTATCAATTGAAGGACCAATAAAAATAATTGTTACAAACTATGAAAGATTAATTAAGAATAAGCATTACAAATTACATGTATGACTGAATCCATCTATTTGACCAATAAGATCCATAAACAATACAAACTCTTTTTATGATTGAATCCATCTATTTGACTAATAAGAATAAGCATTACAAACCCCCAGGTGTGATTTGCTGCTCGTCCTTGAACCAGGTGATCTGTGGAGCTGGGTCAGCTGTGAGTTGACATTCAAACAGCAGTTTTTTACCATTGTCTGCTTGTTTTGTGACGGGTTTCTGTATAAAGTTTGGAGCAATTCCATCTTGTCTAAATATAGTAAAATAAACATATTAATATATTAGAACATGTCATTTGACACAATCAATTCTATAATTCTAAAACATCAAAGTGTATGTTGTTTTAATAAAATGTTATTAATGATTGACTGATATTAACTAGTTCAATGAAAACTGCAATCAATCCCCCCACCCCACCCATCCCAAAAAGGTGTTTAAACCTAAAACCAGTATCTGTACGGAAAACAAAACTTCACAGTTTATGAAATTAACAGTAAATAAAGAATGGCAGTTAAAAATTAACAAAAATCAACCTGTTGAAACAGTAATACCTTTTTTGTCAGGATTACATAATAATTGTAAAAACCATTTATCAAAGTTAACAAGGTATTAAATAAAAGTGGCAGTTGGAAAAAATCAGTTTGTTAAAACATTAGTAAAGTGTACGTCATGATTACACAATTCTCAAAGTTTACAAGGATTGAGCAGTTCCCCTCCTTCTTTCATTGCTATAATGTGTCAAACGTCAGACATTGAGCCAAAGACATGCAGCACTCCATATCCTCTATCTACCAACTGAAATGCACTTTAAAATTGATTATTGCAGTGTTATTTCAATCACATTGGGAAATTGAAAATAAATTGGAAGTGGCAGTGAAATGCAGGTGGACAAGAATAGATAAAATATTTCCACCCATCAGAATGTATAATAGTCACAGGGTTCGGAGCTGTTGGCAAAATGAATGGAATCCTCAGTTGTGGTATATATCCACAGCTGTTTTGATATGGAAACTATTGCAGGAACAAAATGCAGCAGGTGTCGAATTCAGTAGATCACGATTTGAACTATAAACAATATGTGAGGTAGCCTTTCGTTTTAGCTCTCATTTCACTGTGGGAGTTCTGATAATGCGAAGAAAATTATCAAAACTCACACTTTGAAACTCCCTGATTTGGACTCTCTAATTTATACAAACAGATATTTTTATCTGAAAAAATCCAGAGTTTGACAAACAAGATGATGAAACATGCATGTTGTTTCCTAACAATACAATTTTACTGCCGAGATAATCAACCTATAGGACCTTGTCTAAAATAACTTAACATGTGTGTGCAACTTTTTTAGAATGAAGATCACATTTCATAACACATATGGATTAAATGTGAACCACATGCATAGTCCAATTGTACTATCATAATACATCAGCTTAGTTAGTAGAGATCATTTATCAGTTACTTGCATTATACTGTATACCTTAATACATGCACAATTGTTTAACATGTTACATGTGTACTTATCAGTGCATTTCATTAACAAGAAATAAGGCAAATCTAGGATTTGCAGATTTTATTTGACATATAATGAGATGTATGTATAAACATCATTTATGCGAAAATGCAAATGAAATTTTACTTCAGCCAGCTTTCAGAAAACTTCCTACTTCCACTTTTTATTGTTTTGATCAGACAGTAGTCTTGATATACAAGACCTAATTAATTCATTGGATTGAAATTAAAAGAAATTCGCTTAAAGACAAACTATAAATTCTGCATCTAAAGTTATCACGAGTTCCTTGTAAGTCACATGACATTTTAACAATTGAACAGAGAGGGATCATCAATATTGAGCATGCTTCTATTTAATCATAAATTTCATTTATTTTAAAGTCCCATAACACTGCAAAGTTATAATTTTGGTACATGGTATGCATCAAGGAAAATGTTCATTCAGGCATATCATGCTCCATTCTTTGAAAATACTTACTGTTTTTGACTACCTGTAAATTTTAATTTTGGAGTCAATCATTTTTCTGACACAAATTTCTCAAAATACATAATTTATTTGTATTATCTTATCCACGCCAGTCAAATTGAAAAAAAAACAACACAAAAAACCGCCAACAGACCATCCTGGGTTTGTGTCACATACTTTGAATATAGTTCTGCCTACACCTTTTGTTACACTCAATTCGTCTTCATATATAGTTAAAACTATGCAGTTCTTAAGAAATAAATTTTATTACCCCTGCTCGTCCGTCTGTTTTGTAATCTTCAGGTAAACAAAGTACCTGCTGAAACCGGAAGTATTGCTATCGTCATAAAGTACACATGTAAAAACAAAGCAGCCTGAACAATTCCGGCTAATCATCTTGTTTGGTTTTCGAGAAATGAATTGATTTTGAAGGGGTGTGAACACAGACCTTTTTATTTTACCTTTTGACAATTCTTATACTATAAAATACACATTATATAGTAATGTAACAGTATATTCATAAAGTGGTCCAAAATTAAGAAGACATAAAAGGTGAACACGAGACACTGTTGTGTGACTGAGATTCTTCGTTTAGAAACTCCGATATAACCTGCATGCTTGTTTGAACTTTCTAAATCAGTGTAAAACTAAGGCTAAATATAAAAAGTATTGTTCATGGCAATTGGAGTTCGAAAATAACCTTACAACGGATAAAAACCCCAATTTAGTAACCTTTCTTCACATATTACATTTGATAAACTGGTACAAGAATTGGCCAAATTGGAATATAAAAACCAACTTTTCCCATCAATATCAAAAGAAGTAAAATCTGGTTTTTGAACGCTTCTGCATCAGGTAGAGGCAAATCTCTAATAATATGCCTAAAGAATGCGAACACTGACGTCAACCTCAGAACAACTGCCTTAATGCACTGATGATATTCTTCTCCTTTTTTTTTTTAAAGAAAAGATCAATATATTTGCACTGACGATTGAATTAGGGATATCATTAACATTATATATTACAATTTTAGTTATGATTTCGCAATTTTTAGGTAACTGTTCACGTTTTATGAAGTGAACATAAAGAGATACTAATATACTATAATTTTTCAACTGTTTAATCAGACAGCAAACAGTTACATGTAATTAAGTCTCGATTGCTCGATCTTTCGAAGTTTTAGATTCGACAATCCTCTAGACTTCGAGCTATCAAATGTCACATATTAAATTGGAAAGGGGAGCATGAAACTGTGTATTTAAAGGCCCTGGATTCTTACCACTAAAATTAAGGTTGATTGAGGCGGAGACTTCCCCAAGCTTGTTTTTGGCCACCACTTTGTACGTGCCGGCGTCGGCCGCGGTGACTCCAATAATGTCCATCATTACATTGTATTTGTTGCCCCCAGCGGGCTCCACGCGCATCTTAATGCGGTTGGACTGTGAGATGGGTGTTGTCCCTTGGAACCACTGAATGTCCGGCTTTGGGGACGCCTCCAAAGTACACTGAAACACCAGCTTGGCGCCATTATCCTCTTGTTTTAGAACTGGTTTCTGGGTGAAACGTGGTGCGATGTCGTCACCAACCCCCATTGTTACCCACGTTTAACTAAAATGCAAAATGGAAAATTTTATGTAAAGTGTACTGTAAAACAATCTGGTGCTGACACTATACAAGCAATAAATCTTAAATATTCACTTTTGTACATTTTCAGTTCATAAACAAAAATACTAATATTTCAGAAAGACTAATTGCTATTATTAACCGGAGAGAATTCAGAAATCCATGTATTAAGTTGATAAGTCCTAAATCTTCAAACAATAACTAATGTATATAAATCCATTCGATAACTATTCAACAGAATTGCAATGTCATACACTTTTTTTTTTTGCAAGATTCTTTAGCTATTCCACAGATGAACAATATGGTATTCACAGTCTGAATTCCAAGAGACTACTAACAATCAATAATACGCGGGGTGAGCAGTGGGGGACCGCGGCACCCCCGGAGTTACACGACCATACGTGCACCACAGATGTACCGTAATCAACCACACGTGCATGTTAATTAGGAGAGATAAGTAATTGCAGTTGACATGCTACGTTACCAGATCAGAGACGCAATCAAGTGTTATCGCCTTTAACATGAGTGGGTTCTGAAATTATATGTTTTGTTGTAGTTGCCTTTAAAAATCCCATGTTAAACAAAAATCCAGCTTAAAACAAATCATTTTTAAGAACAGCCATATGTAAGAAAATATGAGCAAGCACATCTCGCTATTTCAAAAGTGAGAGATCTGTTTAATTTCTATTGTTGTGCTAGGGAATTACCCAAGTCTACAGCTATCTGCAAAACAGACAGACAGATTTAACACCTTCTCTAACGTTGGTGCTATTGAAACAGTGCAGCCAGACACTGATGGGATATAAAATACTTTTCAAATTCCTGTTTTAAGGATCTCGCTGCTTTCCCCAAACAAACCATTCAGAATCTGTACAAGAAGAGTTGAGAAAGCAAATAAAAGTTCATCTTCTAGATAAAGCCTCGACAAGGTTGCAAATACCGCACTCATTACGAGTATTTACGTTCTGTATAATGCACAGTGTTACGCGGATATCTTAGATACTGTGTAATCCGGAGTTTGTGACAAATATTGAATACGCCCTAGTTATCGGACAACATTAACGTCAATTTATCGTTTTATAAAAAAAAACCAAAAAACATTTCAATGTAATGGGTTTATTATGGAAACGTTCAGAAGAATGTCTAATTGTAAAAACTCCACATACATGCAATGTATATCCCCCATCAATCAAAGTTATCTATTAAGTAATGTAACTGCAAATACACGCGTATTTGTGCGTGCATTTTCAACAAGCTCGGGCTTTCAAAATCCGTGTTGTACTAAATACCAGAGTTGTTTTAATAGCCCCATCTTCGAAAATCCCCAGCTAAAAGGAATGTATAATTATACAAAGTAAGTGGTACGAGGATTTGACTACTCTGCAAGTCCGCTATTTTTCTCGTTCATTTTCTCAATACTGCAGATGTTAGTGGGAAGACCCAAAAGAACGTAAAACGGTCGATCTCTGTCTTAACATGCACTCAGTTCCAATCAGCGGTAACATAAACATCTACAATATTAAATTGCTAAAAATCTAAATTAGCGCTGTTTTATCTATAGGGGAGCGTGCTTTCGGCTCGCCAGCTAGAGACTGTTAAATAATTTGATCTCTCACTGCAAATTGGATACCGCCTGCCCTCTGCTGTTTGTTTTTCGGCTAATTTCCTTTACTTTGTAAACATTCAAAATTTGCCTCTCCAATTGTGTTTTCGAAACAGCTGAGACTGGATGTTATCGTGGGATTTCAATAAATGATCTTTAAACGTTGAAGATATATTCCATCTGATGGTCAATTTGCTTTGGAACGGTGGATTGTATGTACAACAAATGCATTTATTTCAGTTAAATAAAAGAAGAAATTAAGACTTTGAATAGTTGAATAGATAGTTGCTCTAAGTGCAGCCATGCGTTACAATTTACATTTGCTTCCAAAATAACTAAATATTTATAAATGTGCGAAGATCAGCTGATTTTGAGACATCTCAAAAAACTTGACCTCGTTTTAGACGGAATTTATCATTCTAGACTCAGAGACAAATATTTTTAGATTATTTTAATCTGTATCCAAGTGTTTATAATAAAACTAGGACGTCTTGTTAAATAATCCTGCTAGCTATGCACATAGCTGCGCAAGTCTGTCAATCTTCGCTATGCTTCGTATATATTTATGCTATTATATTTCGTTGTAAGATCTTTTCTTGGCTCCTACAGATATCAACCATCTTGCCGACCTAGCATTGCTAAAAACGAAAGCTAGATTGATGGTACACGTTTTGGTCGTCTGCCAAGCATATGCAAAAGTCTGTCATTGTTTCTTTAACATATTCTTTTTTTCCTTTTCTCTTTTTTTTTTTTTTTTGCTAAGAAAAGTAATGAACAAAACAAAATCGTATTTAGTAATTAACTTCTTGAACTTGAGAGAACGAAAGATCCTGCTCAAAATTACAACAACAAAAATGAAATTGCCAAATTCTTCAAATCGACTCAAACGATGTTTTGGAAGCCACTATCTAATGTCCCCCACTAGGAAGGCATTATCTTCAGAGAGAGCTGCACCACTGTGAACTCGCGCTGCACTTCGAACTTTTAATTATCATACAGTTTACATTTACAGGGATAAGAACATAAGTCCCTCGGAAACCGATCGCATACAGCTTATTTATTAAGTTTACAGAAAAAATGGACAATTTAATTCAAGTCCCTTCGTATCAACGTTAAAGATCAAAGAGCATACTAAGGGTGAAGGAAAAGGCTGAAAATTAATAATTGGCAAATTGTCCAAACAATCTGTTCCCAAAGTTCGACGGTATAAAGATTATATATATTTTCTTAAGTCAGCAGAAAGAAACCTACAATACCTGCTCAGAAACAAGTTGATGGAGAAACAAGTCGAAAGTGCTCAAAGGTATCCCATAGAGACATCAGTCATTGTCAGGTTTAATTAACAACAGAGATTTGCCACGAGAATTGCAGTTTTTGTTGTCTCAGGGATATTTTGAGAGAGAGAGAGAGAGAGAGAGAGAGAGAGAGAGAGAGAGAGAGAGAGAGAGAGAGATGTTGATAGATTATAATAGCAAACACCTTGCAAAGGAGAGTACAACGTTTTCTCCTGTTCTTCTGACAAGATGATAAGAATCGCCGAAAATTCCACTCAGAAAAACACAACTCACGACCTCGCAGACATTTGCAACAGACAGATAAATAAACAAAATCAAGAAAAATTAAAAGATTATACAAACGGACCCCTCCCCCGATAGAAGAGAGGGTCTCGTCGACAGTGCTACAGTGGCAGTGTTTACTCCAGCGTTGTAAACTTTGGCGGAAATTCAATTATCAAAAAATCTTGATAAATACGCATGTGAATTAAAGACGAAGTTTACCAAACACATATATACACACATGTAGAGAAAGAGAGAGAGAGAGAGAGACAGAGACAGAGACAGAGGGAGAGACAGAGAGACAGAGAGACGGACAGAGAGAGAGAGAGACAGAGACAGAGACAGAGGGAGAGACAGAGAGACAGAGAGACGGACAGAGAGAGAGAGAGAGAGAGAGAGAGAGAGAGAGAGAGAGAGAGAGAGAGAGAGAGAGAGAGAGAGAGAGAGAGAGAGACAGAGGGAGAGACGGAGAGAGCAAATTGACACTCAACAAGTCCTGGCACACCTTTCAAGAGGAACTTATTGTAACATCGAAGCAATCCTGCCCAGATTGTCTGTATAATCACATAGTTCCAGAATAACATATACACATTTAATAATACATGTAACCGCACTGATTATAACTGACGTATGATTTCGTAAATCAATGTAATGGTTCGTTAACGTTCTTAGCGAAGCAATAAAACAGCTGATTCGTCACAATCACTAAAAATGAACAGTTCTCGACAATAAAAAATTAAAAGATCCCTTGATATACATGTTCGACGTGAGCTCAATCCAGATATGGTAAACAACACTCTTTTATAACAATGCTGTAACACAAGCAGCAGAGTAAATGATGGCATGCACGAATCTCAGCGCAAAAATTACGTAATTTGTATACTGGCACTTAATGAAATGCTTCAATATCAACTCAGTTTGAAATTGCATTAACAGAGGAAATTCAGGTGCGTCTGTCTATATCAGCCTTCGATTGCAGACATTAACTTGAAATATCAAAAACAAAAGATAAAAACATGATTGTTTTTGTGCATTCCATATCGATGTCTAACGTACAACCCAGCGGGAGAAAAGTTATTTTAGAGTTTTTTGTAGACACAGCTTCTCATAACAAGAAGTTGCTATCGCTGTACGCAGAAATAAAACTTTTGAAAATGGGATGATACATAAATGTTACTCATATTTAAAAACGATGTGAAATTTAATAGAGGAGGCAGCTGCAAGAACATTCTGTTAACAAGTTTGATGAATAAACATGGCAAATCAATCGTTATTGCTGGAATCAAATCAGATTCCACTGATGTGTAAAGCAATTTGCTGATGAGGCTGCTATGTTTTACCTGGTTGCTGTGTTTATCTAACGCTTCCGCTCTGAAAGTGAACAGAAGAAGCAGACGATACCTCTGTTTCCTGTTCTCACGTATAAGGTACTTGGACACAAGTGATTGGATAACGCTGCATTCACTGATTAATACACTCGAATCGTTATACTTTACAAAAAAGACGTTTCACAATCGAGAATTCTTTTCTTATTGACTTACCGAATATCCAATTAATGAAATTGCATATATCCCATAGACTTTTAAAAGAAACCCGAATGAAACAGAGAACTAAAGAACCGGCAGAAGTCGTAATATCAGACGGCAGCCATGAGGCTTTCGGAGTGGAAGTAGATATTACAAGTATGCAAAAAATCCCATTTTTTCGCGAAGAAATCTAATATCACCAGCAACGGTTCCCATATTTGTATTAGCCAATCAGAGCGAGTGTCACTTCTAATCATGGCA
Source organism: Magallana nippona (assembly GCA_033439105.1). Classification (NCBI taxonomy): domain Eukaryota; kingdom Metazoa; phylum Mollusca; class Bivalvia; order Ostreida; family Ostreidae; genus Magallana; species Magallana nippona. The sequence continues at coordinate 17,113,217 of CM065926.1, forward strand.
CGCGTGAGGGTTGGGTTTAGCCAAGTCTTACAGTTTGCGTAATGAGTAACTGGCATTACATTGATATTATCTTGTAAATAGGATGGAAGGATCATCAAGAGTAGCTCGGCAATACTTGTGTATCCCATGTTTACGTGTATAGTCAATCTTGTCACTGACTATTTTTGCGCAACAGTACCAGTGCCTATAAAATTCGGATTTTTTTATATTGTGTTACCAACTTATAAAAAGAAACTCTCATGATAATGTTTTTTTCGTAATATCTTGCATGATTTTCATTAGATATTGCATAATAAAAGAACACTGTTTACCAAGAATAATATGGTTTCAATTACTGCTTTTTGTTATCTTTAAAGAAAAAGGGGAAAAACTGACCACATGTGCAAAGCTATCGGCTGTTTTTGCATAACACGTCCTCCCAATGCGTATATGCAATTGCATTATAACGAAAAGATGGCAAGTATCTGGATTGTAAATAAAAATAATTGTTCTCAATTATTGCAAATCAATCCAGGTTCTCAATTATTGCAAATCAATCCAGGTTAAATGATTGTCTGTATAATTTGTATCAACAATGGCAAATTGGTTTATGATCGGACTCGGCGGTGTACGTCTACATCTGAGGTCCATCTTGTACCAGTTATAAGAGGATTAGCGTTGTTTAAATGAATAACATGATTATTAACAATTGGTAACCCCCTACAACTGCCACCACACACGAGTGCCCTCTCTTTATTTATCAATCACATTCGGTATAGATTCTTGGAAAAGTCCGTGTACGATCACTGGGAACTACATTTGTTTCTTTAATATATAATAACATATGTATATATAGTGTCATGGATACGATGTCTTTTAATTCAATATATGCTGAAGATGTCTAAAACATGCCCCTAGAAAATTGTTTTCGACCTTGAAAAAAGCACATGGCTAATGCTTAGCTCTTTGACCTTGAAAATAACGACATTGAAACCCATGCATGTCTTTGCCAGTTAACGTCTTTGCCGTACAAAATGAATTTATGTTCATTTATGATAATTTACCTTTATATACCTGTTTAGTATGTTTTTGTTAACGTAAGATAAGTTCTAATTTACATTTTATTATAAATATTCCATAAAAGAGCAGTAGGTGGGATTTTTGACCCGCATAACCTCGTTTTGCCAAAATACCAAATCTTCATGTGATTTTTCAGGCATTGATTTGATTTTATTTCTTTCTTTTTTTTGCACATTTAAAGGTTCTTTTATTGATGAAGAAAATGAATATCAATATCGTTTGTATTACTATGCTAAACCTTGCAAACGGAGTTATTGGTAAATCCTCGAGAATTTTGCATTCTTCAGAAAAGTTTTAGAAGGATAAGAAAAGTATCCATTTTATGTTTTTTTTTTTCTCCTATTGGGTTGTGATGACATGGCTTTAGCTGGTCTAAATTAAATATTCACACGTGACGTAAGCTTCTTGTTAGAAAAAGATAACAGTAGTGAGTGATATCTCCAAACATCCCAAAATTTAACCATGTAATGAAAGAAATCTGATTGTTTCACTTTATGACACGTGCATGCTCAAGTATATTTTGTATACGTGCTTGAAGTATATACAAGGTGAATGTTATTGAAAACATGCAAATGTTGCTTTTCTAAAGAATATTCTATCGCTTTCATTAACTCAGCCATTTAGAGCATAGTTAAGTGCTTTACACTTCGATATAGGTATCTGTTCTGCATTGTCGGTATATCATTGGATTGAACGAATAAAACAGAGGAAACATAAGAAAGAAAATGAACACGTCCATCCTAAAAGATGACTACATTTGTCAAAAAGTATTTAAACTTGGGCTTTTAAACAACTCTGTAAAATGGTGTCATGTCCGGAATAAAATTTCGTATGCGTCAACTTTTACCTGAAAAAAGGCTGACTTAATGGAGATTATATCCGGTGAAACATAAGGGATATGTATAAAGTAATCGAGGTCCCCCATCACAAATCAAAATCTGATACGTTTTGTCATCTACTGAGTATAGTGACTTCACAAAGCCAGTATAAACGAGAAACGCTGTCTGTTTCTTCTTGTTCGCCGTCGCTCTTGGCCTAAGCTTCTTGATCATTCTTATCAACCGCACAAAATCCTGTCGTCTACAGACGCAAGCACATCCTAGATAGAATGGTGGTGATATATAAAGCCGTTGCATGTACTAGTTATCGGCGAACTACATGTAGCATGAAAATATACCGACAAAATCAATTTTATCAATCAAGTTTATCAATTCGTTTGAATTGGAATAAAAAAAAATATTTGGAATATACAGAAACTTGAATATGCCTAAATGCTACTGAAATTGACAAACACCCTGAAAATGTACACAAGAAAATGTTTTCAGACAAGCACTGTTATCAGGTTTTAAGACCAGCAATCTAGAGAGTAATAACAGAGAACGTGTAAATATTTTATATAGTCTATAAAACCTACCTGGATGTAACTTGTTACATTTATATAACAACGTACATTGATAGATATGTTACATTAGAATTTTAAAATTTATCAATTTAAACTTAACTATAAACTGTTATAGTTAAGTTTAAATTGATAAATTTTAAACTTTTGATGTAACGGATATATATTAATTTCCCTTTTAAATTTGCATTTTGGCACAGACAGATAGATGGATAGACATAATTAAAACTCCTACAATATTTTCCAGCTAAATAAGACATTTCCTGTGATCGAGCAAATGTTATGTTTAGAAATGAATTTCCAATCAATCCTGATGCACATATTAAGATCATGAAGAAGGTAAAAGAGAACAAAAAATGGCTGTGTTCCTATATACATTAGACATTAAATAATTATACTACAGTTCCAATTCCAAACATACGGAAAATGGTAGCTTTTCCACAATTTTTCTCGTAATTGACTAAAAAAAGTTAACAATCTAAGAATAAAGAGAAGGGACCTTTTTACACTAGTGAGATTGCCATATTATACTAGATGAGCTGTCTCTTTGATGTCGTCATCTTGCCATGGTACATGGTACATCAGACACAATGAAGATACCACGTGGGCTGAAATATACAGTGATAAAGACAGGAAAAGGCAATTAATGTGTAAAACATATAGTCCGATGGTCTTGTACTCAGCAGGAGGCAAAGCTGAATCGGGGGGGGGGGGGGGGGGGGGGGGGGGGGGGGGGGGAGGTAATTGAGTGGGGTGTCAGATAACTCTTACCTTTCGTTGTTGTATGTGACCTAGTAATCCAATCCACTACACGATCACATGTAAGTAGATATGAATAGGTATATACATTTGTAGTTCTCCCTCTAATCGTATTGAGCATCTTGTAAATGGGGAATTAACCAGCACTTATACATTGTGCTGACACACCTTTCGTTCTTTCCACCTTTCTCCCAAACAAAGCTACCTTTTCTATTATAATATATTTATCAATTCTTTCACCTATTGATTAGAACATTTAGATCAATATACAAACTCCATATTCGATGAGAATGTTCCTGTAATTCATCGAAAGAATTTTGAGAGACTTGACAGACGTAAAGTTTGCAAATTTCCTTCAAAAATACATACATGTATATGAGTACGAATGTAACCTTTCAATTAAGTTAATTGTCGGAGAAACCGTGATCAGAGTCAATGATAAACAATCCTAGATGTTAAACTAATATACTAGAGTTAAATAAATAAATAAATAGAAATATTCAGCAAGCGCCTGGTATTAACAAAAGAGACTTAGACAATACAACTCTGTTTCAGATATTTGTATAATGAGGGTATATACTCGTACTGATTAAACGAATATTTAGCTGAATTTCTTCTCTTGAATATCGTTTGTACACCGTAAGTCAATATTTTCAAAATGCTGCAATCTCTTCACCCAAAGGTAATTTTGCAATATATGGTTCAAATCAATCAACGGTGGACATCCATTGGTAAGATTTTTTTTTACTGAGAACGTTCAAATCAAATGAAGTAAATACATAATAGTATAGTAATGAAACAAATACTAGTATAGGTTTATTTCATGCTTTTATTCGTAATATTCAAATGAACATACAGTAACATCAGTACACTGATGAAGGGTCGATAATTCAAAACCTCTCTACATAACTGTTTTGACAATCTACCAACAAAAGTCCTTTTGTGTATTTTCTGGCTTTGGGACTTTTTTGAAAGAATAAATTGGTTCATTGTAAAATTTAAAAAAAGAAACAATCTCTGTTAGTCCAATGACAGGGTTATTGAATTATCTCAGGTTATAAATACCCTTTTTGCGAGACATATAAAAGAGGTTATCCCTTTATTATTATAACAGAATTGTACATCATCCACATATTGGATTTAAATTACATGATATGCCACCTCCGGACAAAGTGGATGTATATCATAAACTCTTGTGTTTCGTATTTTTTTTTCAATCGATAAATTCTAATAGATTTATAAGATTAAAGTTTGTTTTGAGAAATTTCTAGATTTTACTTTTAATTTTGAACTTAATTTATATACTAAAAATATGAAAGAGTGAATATGAAGATTGGCTAAAAAAAGGATGGTTTTAAGAGAAAATTTTGTTATTTTGTTATGAATTTGGTTTAGTGTTTCAAAAATTCTAATAAAACTATGTCCTTATAATAAAACCTATATTCACAAAACGACATTCTGTTAACCTACTACTATCTAGAACTACTTTCTTTATTACCCTCTTATGAATCGAACACTATGTACATTTTTTAAAAAGAGTCATTTGACCTTCGACCCTATCAAAACGACTCTAGATCAGGATAAAGGATTACTTAGTCTGACTTAACGTTACCGGCAAATTTTGTATCATGGACAAAACATTTGTAAAGGACACGCAAACAGGACACACAGGATAACACCTGGAAACAAATCCTTTCTCTGTTGTAAAATTACAGCCAAAAAACGCACGTGAGTAAACAACATTATGTTACATGTTAAACAAGTGATTGCATTTCATTTCATAGATACGTCACTTGCATCTTATACGAGGGACAGCGTCTGTTGACAATATGCATGTACTGTCAGCGAAAAGGGGTTCCTGATGCTGGGTCTCCAAACTGGGAAAATATGTAATTATTTGTGAATTGCAGTATGTAATTAACTTTATTACCATCTTTGTTGTGGAAAAAAGTGGGTGCAGGAATTGTGATAGGACAATACTATTAACAAAAAGAGTTCAGAGAAAGAGTTGAAGATAAAAGACTATCTGAAGGCAACGTTGTTCCGTTTCGATATTTTTTTATCAAAAATAAATAATTCTGTATATAAAATGTTAAAAGAGTCACAGTACTGAAATTGACAACAGTTGTTGCACACATCCAACTGTATAAAAGAAGAGGAGGTAATACACACAGTGATTATCCTTCTTGCAAGGAGACTATTGAGGAATTTAGTGTTTTTCCTCATCAGTACGCTTAACAACGATGGTAGAAGCTTCAGGATCACTAATAATGTTTAATTCAACAACTATGACATAAGAAGAAAAGTCAAGCACCAAAATCAACGTTGAAATTAGCTTATAAAAGTACTACAGTCTCTCGTGGACAATTATATTGTCATTTGACTACAGTTCTTTCAATTTGGCGTCGCTTTAGAAGAATTCGTTGGCGGGGGCAATTCGTGGAAGACTGTAATAAAACAAATTAGAAATTTTAAAACATACAGATGTCAGATAAATATCATAATCTATTTGATTTAGAAGAATAGTTTTTACAAACGCACCCGGTAAAGCTGGCGCGATGCCTCGTTCTCCAAATTCCCAGAAATTCCTGCAAGTAAAGAAAGACAACCTCGGTACGTATCTAATGGAATTTAAAAAAAAAACTTGTTTTCTTGAAATTCCATGTTGATTATATACAACACCTTTATATATTACATTGCACAGCAATTATACGCCTCTACAAATTATTCAATCTATCTTCGATTCATGCCAAGTTCTCCGATTTTGCTGAACTTTAATGAAAAGCCATGTTTGAGTTTTTATATCAAGTTTGTTTGTAAGAGCTTTCCAAAGTTAACACACATAAATTCACCTTCTAAATACAAAACTTACAAGGGAGGGTGATGTTACCTGTATTTAAATAAACACAATTTTCAATCAAGTGATTTTATTCCTCAACATGAATACAAATACACTAAGTATTCAAGTTACATCTAATGATCTGTCCTGTTAGTAATAAGGGCAATCCAAGCCAAGCGAGTATCCAACACTAGTATGTAATTCATAATTTTCACTAACTATTTTGTATTTCTACAGATTACAGGGTTGTTTTTTTTTGTCGTTTTTTAATTTTTTTAAGTGAAATTAAACTGGAATTTGATTATTTTTTTTCAAAACGACGATTATTCCTATAGACCTACGCGTGCGGGTGACGTTAACCAAAGAACTAACATTGAACAGCCTAAAAGGTAAATTGCAATTATTATTTCATTATATTGTTATTAAAACTTGTCAATACAAAATCGCCTTCTTGAATTCTTAACCTTGCGTAAATTTCCATGCATGGTGAAGTTTTGTTTAGATTTTGTGAAAGACCAAACATTTTCAAATTTTGTGAATTAAAATCTACTTTAAAACTTTAAAAACAAGAGATGTTTGTGAAACACTACTGCCCCCCCCCCCCCTTAGACCTCTGCGAAGAAAATGAACGGAAACTGCAAAAAATTGAAATTTTTCTAAGTACAAGGGGCATAAATTTGTCAAAAATTGTTCGATCGTATCCCAAATCGAACTTGACCTAGATATACTTATGATAAATCTGTATGCCGAATTTCATTTCAGTATGTGCACTCTCTGCTAAGAAAATGAACGGAAACCATTGGTGGACCGACCGACCGACCGACAGAAAGCAGCAAGGCAATATGTCCTCCCTTCTTCGACGGGGGGTGGGGGGGGGGGGCATAAAAATCAAAACACTATTTATTTATGCATAAAATTTATGAATCAGTCTGTCCTCCTTGAACATTTTTACTTTTTTCTTATTTTCTCTATAATTTATACTGTACCCCTGACACTATATCTACATTTGTAAATATTTATATATATGTACCTTATGTACCGTCATGTTGGCCGTTTGAGTGAAAATAAATTGAATTGAATTGGACTTACCGACAGTGGTTAGATCTTTGTAGTATTTTTCTGCAGCTTTATTTCTGGAAAACTACAATATAGAATGAACTAAAATCTAGAAAACAGTAAGTTAAAAATAAGCATTGCTTAGATATAGAAAAGGTGTTGAATTCAGATACTAAGTATTTTTACTATGTGAGCATCCTCTGCTGACCGGTCAGTCACACCGCTGTGTGCTCTTTGTCATAATCGGGAAAAACGGAAAAGTCCGTAGACAATTAGGTAATTTATTATGGTCTAACAATTAGTATGAAAAACGTCAGTCAGCATGCGACCCAGTGGAAGATTGTATTTGCTGACAAGGTCGTTGTATCGACCATAGAACTTACGAAAAGATGACTTCAAACGAGACTGTTGATAGTCCTGTTTTATCAACTTCTTTGTCAGTAGCTTGCCTCGCCTTAGAAACTATTCATACAGAGAGCAAGTCCTAGCGTATCGAATTAACTGAGACAAAAACACCATATGCAGGTGATGAAGGTATATTGCTACATAAGTAAGGAAAGTTGCCTATAGAAAAATTGAAGGCATCACGTTTATCATAAAGTTTTGTTAGGTTACCATCAATGTCCATTTCCAGTAAAATATCCAAATATGAAACAGATGACGCAGACTCTGTGGTATCTTTTATTTCAAGTTCACTGGGATATATCGAGTCGACATAAGTATGGAAGTTACAATTGTTGATTGATAATACGTCGTCGATAACTGATTGTCGAGTTGAAGGCCACAGCGAGTGATTTATTTTTTTTTTCACGTACAAGTTTTTTAATAAATTCTGCTTCATATGAATACAAAAATAGGTCTGCTAACAATTGGGCACAATTGATACCCATGGGAATTCCAACAGATTGTTGGAAGACCTGATTTCCAAAAACTACATAGATGTTGTCTATCAGAAATTTAAGCATCTTTTTTTAATGTCAACTTCAGAGTACTTGTGTGCACAATCCGAATGGCTTTTAACAAAATAGTTTTGCAAATGACCGATGCAAAGGTAAGTAAATTTACGTGATCCATTTTAATTAAAAAAGCAGCTATCAATGATGTCAAAAAGACGGGACTTTAATTTATCGTGGGGGATGGTTGTATAAAGTGTAGAAAAGTCGTAAGTTTTGCTATTGATTTTGGTAAAATTTTTGGGATTTTAAGTTTTCTAAAAGTTCCTTGGAATTCTTAAGTATCCACATCTGATTTACATCGCTTCTTGAATATACTGTTGCACAGTACTCTTGAAGTTTCTCCATTTGTGACTTCCATTAAGGTGAGCTAAAACCGTGTAAATAGGAAAAAATTAAATCGACTACTTGACTCATATACGTTCGTTTTTATTTGTGATTTTTGTCCCATTTAGATCTACTTGTTTAGTGGCCACAAGATCATCGAACACTGTAATGTAATCTATATTAATTAATAGAGACCATGTTTCAAAACATGTAAGAAGTCTTTGTTTATCTTGCTCTTTACTCAATAGTGAAGGACAATATTATTTTTACTGAGCAAAAACCTAGCTGCGGTGAGTTTGTGTAGCATGAAATAATATTTTATGTTGATGGTTGAACAGATGAATGAGAAATGTATATAGAATCTCTATGTTATATAGAATCTATGTCCAAAGAACATAATTGTCCCCGTCAAATGGTATATATTTTTATTTGCAACATGAAATGAAATGTGCCATGTATCAGTAAAGTAAAATAATAGAAGTACCGATTTTATATTTTAATTTGCATCGTTTAATTTCAGTAAATGAAATTGAGTAAAAGAATATTTTATTTGAAATTAAGGTAGAGTAGCGAAACCAAGGTCTGGAAACTGGAAATATCTCTTACTAGCACTATTAGGTATCTTTCTGCGAAGTTTGAGGAAGGAATCTTGAACAATATTCTTGCAACTAAGGAAAACGTGAAATGACGTGAAAGTGAAGTCAAAGTGAAATGTAAGGTCAAATAGTAACTACACAGTTAAATTGTAGGCACCGATAAGAATTTTAGATGAAAGTAATTTATTTGAATTTTTAAAAAAAAAACCAAAAACTAAGCTAACCATGGAGAATGTGACGGACGGACAGAAGGATGAAAGGACAGAAGGATAGAAAGGAAAACAGAAATGACAAACACTATATGTGCATTGGCCATACTAGTATACAAGATTGTTGGACATGATAAAAATGCCTATATACATTTAGTTTGTCAGATGAATGTAGATAAACAGCTTAAGGGGATTTAAGAAAATTTGTAAATAATCTACTGACTTTAATTCAGTGACTCGAGAGATAAAAACTAAAAACGCTAGATCTTTCCGAAGCAAATATTTGAATGTTCGGACCCTCGCTGACAATGTAATGTACATTCTTTGCACAGGTGAAGACTGGTTATGATCATACGAAGATACCTGGACACCCTTGTCACCCAAAATTTAAATAATCTGCTAAACCAATAAGACATGATAAATTATTCATGTCTTCTTAAAATCTGTATATATGAAATTAAAAACAAGATATATTTCAAAGCATAACTCTGATCGTTTATTAAATGTTTCAGGTGGAAATTACGCTTTTTTTTACCTGAGAGAATATCGGTTACTATGACTTGAAGTAAAAAATTATTTGTTGTCGAGAACTTTTTTTTTATGTATATTCGTGAGCCGTTAAGAACTACAACGGGTTCCATCTCTTAAATATTTGAATTGGATAAATCAGTTTACTGTCAAAAATTATTTCATAATAATCGTACTATTTAGTTAATATTGAGTACATATATATAAAGTTAATATCAAATGTTAACGAATGGTAAAAAAGAAACATAAACAAAAAACTGAAATGTTCTAGTTTTTCCATATATTTTTTTTTTGTTAGAACATATTCTTAATTGTTGAATGCAATTGGCATACATGTACATACCTCTTTGTTACATCCAAAGAAGTACATAATCTCCCGGTGAAGCTGCTTTTTCACTGCGGGGATGTCCTGTCGTCTGGCAAATGGACGTCGAAACGTTGATGATGATGACACTATTCCCGGTGAGTGTGCTGAATGAACTCGAGAAGTCGGCTGAGACTCGAACACAAACGGTAGAGTTGTTGTCGCTCTTTCGCTCGGTTCGAGTTTACAAGGAACCCGAATTTCCTTGATGTAGTTTTCCACTGGATTCATGAACGTAAACATAGTTTTGGACACTTCGAACAACCAGAAAAGTACTGTTAAAATTCACATCCTTAAATATAGATTGAAAGAAATTTCCCGACGGTGTGTTGAAAAAAACGTCGCCATTAAATTCCAAAGTTTGCTGAAGAAAATGTTGCTCAAAAGGTGCGTGTGCCTAGAAGAAGCCTCTTAAATTTCGGAATCAACCTGGTATATAAAAAAAATGTACAAGTAAATAAATGAACTGAGAAAAAAAAACCATCACTCAAGACGTCTCTTGGAACTGTGTAAATTAAACATCTGTAGACTTTATTTGTACAATTTGGTTTGTAAATAAATTCACATCAAGCATTTATCCTGTTCTCTTTAATAAATAAGCACATGTCAACAAAATGTATTTACGAGCAAATATTGAAGCAGGGAAACGTAATTACTTACCACGTCTTTTTCTTTCAATAAAAATCGGATTAAAATTTTTGAAGTTATTTTCAAAAGTTCGACCAGCGACGCGAAATACGCAAGTTAGAATGGATTGGACAAACAAAAATTTTCCTGGGAATATGCGAGATTAAACCTCCGGAAAGTATTTCGGAAAATGAAAAGTATTGGTATCAATAAAATACGATTCTTCTAAAACCATTTGTTCAAATATTTGATCGGGGTATCTAGGAAGAAATTCAAAATGTACATCACCTATAGGGAGCCGCGCCTCGCCAAGAGACCCATGTATCGATTTATTTTTAAATAAAACTTTCACTAGTTTCGTTGGATATGAAACGCTTGATCAGATGAATAAATCACTTCACCGAAACCTGGTATCCGTGCGAAATCTTTGTCAACGAGAAAGAAAGACTCTACCCGTGCTAGCTAAGTTTTTGTTAAGATTTGAGTGCCTCTTTTAACATATGATGTGGATATACTCAACTTTGTGAGCTTCTCATATACTCTTACAGCGTGTATCTAACGATAAGGATTTTTTTTTTACCTCAAATAAAAAGTAATCGATTTTATTTTAATAGCCCCATATTCCCAAAGAAGCAACTCAAGGTAGAGTTAATTAAGAACACGTACCTGAACAGGTACAACAATCGCCCGCTCCCTTTCAGAAATAAATGCACTTTTCATTTTTCGTCTTCCATCAAAAGGATCTTATTTTTAATTGTCGCATTAACGAAATCTTTCTTGTTAAAAGTTTTTTAATGTTGATATGAAGAACCGAATGCATAACAGCATTTAATAACGATTTTTAAAACTCTTACCTTTAAAAAACAGCTGAAGCATTACAACGATTGTTAAGAAGTGTCTTATCTGAGAGCACAGACCTATGTATGAAGAGTTATAAAAATAAGTGTTTTTAAAATGCACATAATCCTTTGTTTTCTTTACAACTGAATGATATCTCATTTATCAGGCCTTCGTACATGTATCGTAAAAGACCCCCCCCCCCCCCATCCCCTCCTTTTAAAAAAAACCCTCATGTTTGGTTCACTCATTTTTTTAACAAACTGGACGTGAATTTATTCTAATTTGTCTCCCGACATAGTTCTTATATATTAAAAATTATTGTTTAAGGAATAAGGAATCATTCTTTGAGTATTATGAGGTGATAATTTCGGTCGGGGCGTGATCAAATCCAATGAAGCCCGAAGGGCTTTATGATAGATTTGATCGCTCCCCGACCGAAATTATCACCTCATAATATTCAAAGAATGACTCCTTATTACTTATATTTATATAATTTTGAGCAGTTGTACAATTAAATATTATAATATTAATTATGCAAACCCGCTTTAGTCCCCAAAAATACATCTTTTGAATTTATTGGGCTGTATAGTACAAAATCGACTCGTAGTGTTACCACAGACAAAGACACTGGAAAATGTAAATATTTACATATAACACGAACTTGCGACTATAACGAAGTCCCGATCATTCTTCTATCACCGATGTTGAAATTTTTCCTTTATTTTTAAAACGCTTTTTTGAAAATAAATCTTCAATTTTCTTAACAATTATATCGATTATATAACGTGCGTTATTTTGAGCTAGTATTTTTTAAAATGATTTTGTTGCAATATATTAATACGTCTAGTATCATGAATTCGCTAGGAACGAATATGTTTGACGAATCGTAATGTTTGAGCCCCCGTCGGAGTTCCATTGGGGGTTATAACGACTTGCCCATCAACTCCCCCACCGAAGGAAGCTCGTTGCCAAATTTAAATCGGCCAGTTCTGGAGAAGAAGACGAGAAGAAGACGAACATGTGAAAAACAACAATGAGGAAGAACAGAAATTTTTGGTTACAAAATTAAGGTCTATGCGCAGTGTACAGGTTAAATCATAGGCACCTAACGTTATTCATTTTTCTCATTCATTGAAAAAATATACCCCACCATCATATTGATAAAAACAAATGGTATTAGGAGTATTAGGAGGAAGTGGTATATTTTTTCATTATGAGAAATATAAATAACGCCAGGTGCCAGGGGGTTAAATCGTATACTTATGGGAACCCGAAAACTAGAAATTAGTCAACAATTATTATATAATATACATGTACTAGTACTTGAGAGAACAGTGACATTTTTGTAGTTTGTTAGGCATTTTGTGGCCAAGATGCGACGATTGCGGTCCATTTGCATCATACACGCATTGAACATGTATGTATTAATTTAAGGAGAAAAGATGTCGAAGTTGTATAAGTACCCTGATACAATATTTTGGGTTGCTTTAAAGAAAATAAAACATGCTCAGAAATCTAAGTTGATTGGATTTCTTTCCTCAATAAATGGACAAAAATGTTCATTTCGCGCAATGGTCTTTACGATTTCATATACGAGTGACGTTCATATCCAATTTCTCCGCCAAATTACAGTTACAATGTGCAAAAACAACAACATTTTATGATTTTACATTTACAGAAATCGGAATGAAACTGATACTGGCTAATTCCAAAACGTCACAATTAATACTGTTATGACGCATTTCTTTTTTCGCTCCATTGAGGGGACTCCATATCTTCACAATATTGTGTAATTTCAGATCAGCATGCAGAGCGGATTTCTCAAGTTGATGATGAGTTTATTTACAATCACGAACGCCTTTATTATGAAACACAATGAGATATCTAACAAGAACCCAAAATCCCAATAACTTTGCCAGAGGAAAAAAAAAGAAGACAAGTGATCGTCAATTTTCAAGGCCAATGAACTGTACTGCAGTATTCGTTTGTATAGAGATATAGAAAAAGAATTCTCCGCAAACCAAGACGAAGCCAAGAAAAATAACTTTCATGAACAATTAGGCTGTATTCTGTAAGGATGTCCTTTAAATGAACATATTGTTATTGAAAAGTAAAATATTCACAGGCACTGTAGCAAAATGACAGAACATAATATATAATAATTATAATTAGTATGAAATCAGCGTGTGAATTTTGCTTCTCGTTAGAATTCAAGGACTTAGAATCTCAAACGGAAATCATTTAAACAAATTATCATACCGCGCGTTAGCGCGGTATGATAATTTGTCTGCACCGCTTGGTGTGTTACAGGACCGACGACATCCAAAAATAAGCATTCAATGCTTATATTTATATTTTCATACTGATGTCTATTTCTATGAAAAATATGTGTATTGTCGCTGTAAAGCCATTATATACGCTTTTAGTCAGGGATATGAAACATACATGGAACAGCCATACTTATTTAGTTCGCTTCCGCGACTAAAAATATAGTGCCAGAAACTTTGTTGAGAAAATTTGTTTGTTCTGGAGTAGATATAATTTATATAATTAATGATTATTTTTCAAAAGAACATATCAAATTGGTTATGTAAGACTGAACGTTTCATTTAATATTACAAAAATAAATACAATTAAAACACATGAAGACGTATATATTTGTTCACATGGCGCATGAATCATCAAAGTGTATTCATAAAAAATTGCACGTCGCAGATTTCCAATGCAAACATATGGGGAAATATACACTGAATGTAAATATTTGGATGTGAAATCAAATAAATATATGTTATTGCTAGCTTGTTCCTGGCAGTAAAATCTGGAAACAGTAACTTACAAAAACTTCTGATATAAAAATGAATTGTTACACTGAATTTTTAAAAATAATTCAATGTAAATGCATTTATTTTGTTTTGAAAACAGGCTCATTGAGCCTTAAGTTTTCTCTTTCAGGTTTAATTCGAAAAAGTTACAACTATGTTTAGCTAAAACTGTTGATTTTTGTTTTGTACGACCATCATATAGAAACTATTTAAACAATACAAACAAATATCATAAATAACGAAGATAGATTTATTAATGTATATGAATTAAAAACAACACAACGTTTAGTGAATTTAATGTATAACAGTTATCATCCTGATACAGGTCTACACTCAATGTCTACCACTAAATGGTCTATATGTGGCGCGTACGACTTCACGTGTTCGATGTGTAGAACCTTCGTTTCCCAAATGCAGGGAGTATGAAGTCTCTCAAGAATACCTCTGATCTTTGATGACACCCCCAAAGACCAATCACTCCATATCTCCTTTGTTGAGTTTGGCCGAGTCTTTGCTGATAAATGTGAACATTTCGAACAATTGCTTGAACACGTATCGGTTAAGTTTGTGAGTTTTCTTTCTGAGACTTTCGTTGAATCTATTTCGTTTCCAGTTCTGTTGTCTGAACATTTTACATGCCCAGAATCAACACAGTTGTAACAGGATTTCGGTGTGGTTTTCCCGGTTTCCACATTGTCGTGTATGTGGAGAATTCCACCCGAACACGTCTTTAAAGCCGCACACGCAGCTTCCCATCCTGGCTCCGAGGATGGAATAAGCCCAAGGTTCACTCGATCAGCAACGTTTTTTGGACAGAGCTGTAGAGATTAAAATATTAGGATTAAAATATCAAATTAAGGAGGCTGGGTGGTCAACAAAGTAGCCATCAGATCTACCTTTAATTTTCAAATGTGATTTTTTTTAGCTATAAACTATTATTTAGGCAAAAAAATCGCTTTATATTATAGCGTTAAAATTTGAACATTTTCTTATATCTCTATACAGAGCAGTTCTTCATAGGAGATCAATATAGTCTAAAAATGGCCACAACCAAAAGCCCTCTTAAGAAAGACACTTGTTCGATGATATGTTTTTTACCGGTATTATATAATAACCGTTCATAACCGAAAGTAAAACTAAGTGTTCCAGACATATTCTGTGAAGAAGGAAGCAATTCCATTCAATTTACTTCCCTCTTTTAACAAATGTGTCTCACACCTTCAAACGTTTAAATAATGCTTTTAAACTGCTAAAATTGTCCAATACATCATCTGAGTACCAAAACAAAACAGGGAAGCAAATTGTGCGAAGGCGGATTTTAACAACCTAGACAAAACAAATGACTGATCCGTTGTAAACAGCAAAAACTACTTGTAAAGGTGCATAAAGCCATCTCTCAACAATGAATAAGCAATGGCTTTCGTCATGAAACTGCACATTGCTTTGCTGATGCACATCATGGATCATGCCAGGAAAGCATCTTCGTGATACTGTCAAACAAAAACAAAAAACTTGTCCGAATTTAAATATCTTGATATCCTTAAAATGCATTCATAGAGTTATAAATGCAGCTGGTGATTATATATAACAAGGGTTCAGTGGGTACGCTAACTTTTACAAACACGCACAAACACGGTACTTTTATGCTGTATCTTAGTCCTCAGTTGATATACTGTGGATTCATTAGAATTCGTGGTGGCTGAAATTTCGTGGATTTCGTAGGTCAATCCCCATCGAATTCAAAGCGTAAGACTTTCTTCTATATCCATACGAATGAAATCCTAAACTTTGATAAATAAATGATAATCCATGAAAACTGCCCCCCATACGAATTTTCATTATTTCACAGTACATACTAACTGACCTGTCTATTGTCTCCGGAGTGGACCACGCACCTGTCCTCCACCCCGTTCAGACGGAGGTTCCTCCTCAGCGCATCCACAGCATTCGGGTTCCACTCGCAGGCGTGGAGACGGTCGGCCCTAGCGTGGACTAGGTAAGGCAGGGTGAAATACCCAATACCTGCCATATAATGAAAACTCTGTTCAGACAAACCAAATGCGTCAAGAACTCATTCAAAAGTTTTGTTAAATCGTACAGTTTAACAAAACAAAATGGATACATATAAAACATACCATATATTTAAAAAAAATATGATATGCATCGTTCACTTTATTTTATCTAGTTAATCTTGTTTTTAACGATGGATAAAATGGACAACCCAGATTCCACTGAAAAGAGTTTAATCAAACCCAAATTAATAGATACTTCCGCATTGTTGCTTAAAGCAGTAACATAATTCAAGAAGACGAAATAAGCTGACTGGAAAACACAAATTATTTCTACTTCAAATGCATTTTGGCACGTAAAATGTCTGAATAATGTCTGAAAAGGACCCCAAACATGTACAAACTGATATGATGTTCTTGTACATGTATGTATAAACATTTAATAAAAAAAAATGCAGATATGGACAAAAGTTTATTGGTTTTGATTTAATAAAGAAAAATCCATAGCACATTCAAAGTCGGGATATATATAAAGGATGGTAAATTCCGATGATTTATCTATAATTTGTGACGTACTACTATCATCAAAATGTTATAGTACTTGTATGTAGAGGCACCGTAAGATCACTTAACCCCGAGCTAATACAGATTAAACTTTTTAAACATTATCAACATATAAGCTGATTTTAAAAAAAATCAAAGTAAAATGTGCATTTTAGTTATATTTAGCTTCAGATTTCATTAAAAAAATATTATCACTAAAGCAGAATTGGTGGCTATATGTGGCATACGTCAGTCACTTACCAGCGTATAGATCAACAACAGTTTCGTTCTCACAGTGAAAGCGGGATACTCGAAGCTTCTCTGTAACATTTCCCGAGGAGAACATGCACTTAGTTACATCATACGCATACCTGTGTATAAAATCACTTCATCAATGACTCTCTTTGAATCTGTTACGTCACACATCTTTTGCCAAGGTTTTATAAGTGAAATACCCTTTAAACACCTGAAATTATTCAATATCAGAGCTAGATTTGATGAAACAGCCCCCCCCCCCCCCCCCTTGCGATACAGACCTTATTCCATTGTCCACGTGTTCCACCCAGCCGTCCTCACCCAGAAGCAGACGGACACTAGGAGTCCGGTAGCCATTAGAAGCAATGCTCCCTTTCTGTGCCAATCTGTCGCAGGAAAGAACCTCGGCAATCAGGCGCCAGATATCGTCACCTGTAAATATCAAACACGTGGACGTCAAAGATATCTGCAGCAGGGCGTTTCTATACAAATAGTTGCCGAAGCATTCAACCCCTTTCTACAATAAAAATATCAACCTCCTATATCTGTAATGGGTGTTTCCATAGACATAGTTGTCAGAGCATTCGACCCCTTTCTACGACAAAGATATCCACTTTTCTTGACAAAGACATCTGCAATACGTGTCTACAAAGAATTGTCAAAGCAGTCAATCCATCTACCTGTATATGACAATGATGTCTATAATGGATGTCTACAAATGGTTATCAAAGTGTCCGCCTCTTATTGAAGATGTACGTAATTACTTTTAACTTTTTTGCGTAAAATCTCATCAGATTTTGTAATAAAAAAAATCTTCAGACGGTTTTTCATGAATGAGTTTGCATGATCTTTGAGTTAATTAAGAGGTACGAAAACTGAATACGCGTCATAGCGTCTTTATACGTTAATTACGTCCATACACCCTCTAGTCTCGCCTTTGTATCAAGTACATTCAATGTATCTAAATTCTTGTTTCAAAACTAAATAAAGACTTTCTATTTTTCTCTGATACGTAAAAAATGACTTTTTAATGCCCTCATCAAGTTCATAATGAGGATGAAGATCAATACACTATGAGAATTAGGGATGTCACCCTAATTATAAGCCGAGGGATGCAACCAGTCATAAAAGTCTGCGCCGAGAGCCTGCTCAAGAATGAAATCGCCGGTAATGTGTCTCCATTACGGGAAAGAAGTGCCCCGGAGGAGGTTTATTGGGTTGTGAAAGAGAAACAATGGAAAGGCATTACCCCCTGATGACAGAAGTTAGGGTCGTCAGCCTTTACGTACACTCTTTGCAGACCGTTCATTTACTTCCTGTGTTCTCTCCATCGTTCTGACTTTTATTACGCGTTAACCAATTTGTCTTTGCGTTAACTTAACATGCAGTTTTTTGTTGTTGAGATTCTTTTTTGTTTTGACAAGATTACCTAACCACGTCTTATTCAATTTACCAGCCTTCTCTCTAACAGTATTTTTGTATTTTCATTTTCTTTGGCATCTTTATGGTATAAATAATCTTAACGTACTCTTACGACATTATGCAACATGCGCCTTTGAAGTTTCTCTCTGGTAAGCGTTTTGTTTTCAAAGAAGATTTTAAGTTGTTTATTTTTTTTTCCGCATAATTGATGCATGCGAATTTAATTTTCTATTTACAGATTTCTGCAATTAACTCTTTAAAAAAATAAAATATGGAATATCTAAATGTAATGTTACGTGTCGAGACTCAAGTATTTAGTGCGTGACACAATAATAACTTTACATTGTAATGATGCATTGCATAATATTAGCACACTTTATTTTGTACTTTTACATGCGAAAATGCATATACAAGTTCGTCCTGTTCATATACATTTAAAAAAAAAAACCTTCCAAATTTCATCTCAGAAAGAGAAACAATTCGTTTTCCAGAATGAAAATCGTTACGGAACTCGAAAACCTTTAAGAGTATTAAAAAAGCAAATCAGAAAATTGGTCCTTTGAATTCATTGGTTGCTGGGGGTTGGGGGGGGGGGGTTGAAGTTTACTTTAAGGTTATCATAAAAAAAGTAAAGATGTTCATGTAAAGACTGAATTTGCAAAATATGCATTCACTTAGGTTGCTGTAAACATATTCGACAATAATACAATACGGTAGTTGCTGCCAGCCAAAATCATCTCAATAATGATCTTTGGTTCTAAAGAGGGTATAAATCGAAAAGTCATTCTTTATTCAGAACGTAGTATTCAAGGTAAAGTTGGACAAAGTAACTTGCGGCTACTGACAAAACTTTAAAAAAAAAAGTAAAATATTCATAGGATATATCTACTTATCACCTGAGACACAGAAGTTTTGAAATACTTAAGAATGTATGAATACGTATAGAATGTGTGCATTGAACTTCATTCCATCAAACGGACAAGATTTACGATTTAGTTGACTGTATACCAGTATTCTGAAGACATGGCCAAAAAGACAAACAAGCTAACCGTACTGTTTCCAGAAGGGGTTCTGAAAGCTGGCGTCAAACATGACTAAATCACCATGGCGCTCCCAGCGCTTCGGTATGTCCGATCTCAGATCCTCAGTCAGTTGTGCCCCGCCATTATCCTGTAAAAGCTTGTCTATGGCTGAAACCATTTGTTGGTAAGGGGGGATGATTTGATTCTTCTTAGAAGCGGGTAGTTGTGTTTGGACGATTTTCCAATCTACGGAATTCTCCAATAACATCGCATCCCTTAGTTTTTGTTCAAGGTTATGTCCAAGGTCTAACACCGGAAGTACGACGTGGCCATCTTCTGCACTTTTGGAACGTCTGCTCGAGTCGTAGAGACCACTGCTTTGCAAAATCTTCCTGAAATAAGTTTTTATAATGTTTAGATTTATAATTCTAAAAGAGAACACCTTTATTAGGGGAATAAGACCTAAGAAAAAAAATGTTTCGAAAACATTTATTGATATTGCATACATAAATTCATATATACCGGTACTTAATTGATGGCACTTACAAAAGAAGTTTATATTCTAAAATAAATTATACTTAATGTACATATATACAGTAATATCAATAATCTGGATATTCCAACTCAAATGGAGCAAGGAAACATTTTGCAATTATTGTATATGTTTTAAAATCAAAGACGACGCGAATAGTTAATGAAAGAAAATATACTGTTTGTAATCTTTTTTGTTTTTGTTTTTTTCATTCCTGGTAAAAAAAAAAATCCATTCATCTTAAAATCCTTTTAAACATTGTTAGGATTTGCTTATTTTGCTTTATTTGAAAGTTTCCAATGATAATAATCTTAACGAAAAATAAGGAAGTCCTACGCAAATAACCCAATGTTTGTAAATATAATTTTTGTGAAAACGAAGTACTCAAATCCTGCAAGGAAATTGTAAAAACAATGTTTTTGGACAACTAAGCCGAGAAGGAAATGCATCAGTCATAAAGCGGGGCCATAGTTTCTCAAACAAGGAACACCAGTCGGATGATAAGGAAACTCGGCCCAATCAGACCCAATCAATTTGCAGCGTATTGTAGTATACTTAGATCAGCTTATACTAAGAACTCTGTCCACACCAGATTACACGCTTTTGGTCAAGACAAAGTACAAAAACCAAAGTTTACGCTACATGCAGGGGATGTCTATCCCGTTCTATCCATAATATACAAATGATTCACTTCCGCCGAGAAAGCCGGATATTGCTCTCCCCATTACACACAGAGTTCACGTACAAACAGCGACCGACGCCTCAATACAGCATCATTCATCAGGTATGTGTGCAGTTCTTCCTCATTATTTGTTTTAGTTTTTTGGGGTTTTATGTTTTTTTGACAAACTGTATTTGTACTATTAAATCTTAACTAAAAAATTAAATTATCTGTGTATTGATTACAAGAATGTCTGATGTTGAAGTTCTTCGTCTGGGAAAAGACAGAACCCTGGCAATTTTCTCAGAGCGCTTTTTTCAAGAACTAAGAAAACCTCAAAATACCTACAATAAAGTGGTCACACTTGATGTTTTTATCCAAATAATTTTTTTTCTCAGAATTCTGTTTCGTTATGAGGCTAAAAAATATTTACGATATTTTCAGCACTTACATTTTGAAGGGGGGTAACGACTATATATCTTAAGCCAAAATCTGCACACATGTACAGAAGCCGGCAGTTTTTTTTTAACCGAGAGTCAATCTAGAAATACTTCTTGCCAAGTGGTTAAGCATTATTAGCGCTTGTAATTAGAGCATCCAACACTGGATGAAATATTTCGATTCCCAAGAAGGGGCGCGTTATACGTCTATTCCAGCGCAGGCGTAGCCTCATTGTGGACAATGGAGTAATAAGCCCCATTACATTTTTTTGGGGGTGGGGGTTGAGTTGGGTTGGGTTCAAAAAATATTTCCCTAATTTTCGCAGAATTAAGGTTTTTTTCAGTTATTTCACTCTTTTGCTTACCATTCGTTTTGTTGCTCCCCCACCCCTTCTTACAACCAAACTTTCAAAGACGCAACTGTTCATGGAACATTTATGTAAAATGAGGTAACTCACCGAAAAAAAAGAGATTATATTTTTGCAGTAAAGATTAAAAAAAAATATATGGTTCTATGTGACGTATTCTGATTGCAAACGTAAGATAAAATATAGATTGCTACTTATATAAGCATACAGGCTTAGCAAAAAACAAAAATCATAAATAAGCCAGCCACGCTCAGAATTATTATCTGCCTTTTGAAAATAACGGATTTTTCATACCATATGTTCGGTTTTGTTAAAAAAGAGGAAGGGGTGCTTGGAAGACAATGAGAAAGGCGGGAAGACACAACGATAGTGCAAAAATTGATACTTAATCAAAGAAAATTCATTCATATTCTCTTTCATGTCGCAAAAACTTCGATCTCGGCGCTCTCGTCTAATGAAGTATGTTTATCTGATGTAGACATTGATACAGAAATATAAAAAAAGTGGCAATGATATCAGCTTTCAATGGGCTATCCAGAACCTAAAATAATTAACTGAGTTCTCATGAATTTTACGAGACTCAAAAAAAAAAAAATATCGACATGAAAACTGAAACGAAAAAGAAAGTACAATATCTCTATTAGAATGCATTCTTAATTTAAATGCATTTTATTTTATATTTTAATTTTTGAGCAGTATGTAACAAGCCATCACCATAAGCCAAACCATAAGTTAAAATTCAAATACGTCAACGAAAGAAATCGTTATAGCGATGGCTTTAATTCGGATAAATGATGTTTCCATTCCTTTTTTCTTTTATAATAAAAATAAAAGAGGAAATAAAGAATTACCCATTAACTCCTGAAAGTAGTGTGGGCTGACTATGAATAAACATGGGGCATAGCAATCACGGATAATAATGTTTAACAAGTTCCCTAGCAAGGTCTAATGGAATGGAAGGAAGGACAGTAAAGCAACTTGTCCTGATAAAATAAATGCATTTGGATGATTAATCAACCTTCTGGGTTTTTTTCTTTCTCTTCTCTTTGGTTACGTGTGTCTTAATTCTTTGTCTTCCCGTAGTTGTGCTTTCGTCAAATCGGTGCTGTCTCTTAATATATCTTCATGATCGATTTTCTTTAATTTGTGTCTGCAACATTGTAAAATTCATACGGAATTGTGCCTGTTGGCAAACGCGGCGTTCAAATTACAAGGCGATCTAATTTTACAATATCTGCGTTATATGCCGTGGCTTTGGGGGAAAACCCTGTGATTATTGGTGATTGAGTGAAACAGGTAGCCAAGTCATATTCATCCATATCTCTTTACAGTCTCCTCTTCGCCGTGGACCAGTTCGCTGCATTACAGCACATGCGCAGTTTTGACCACTAAGGACCTCACGCAACAGCCGTATATATATATATATCAACCAGCTAAAAAAGTGTTATATATTGCATAGCAGGGGCGATAAGTTTTTTAAACATCGCCATCATTCTGGTTGGGATTTTTTTTTTAACCTTGGATGTTGAATTGAATTCGATCCTCTTACAATATGCCGATTAACCAGGTCCAAAACTTGCAGAAACAGTTAGCGCAACTCAAGGAAGAAGCCAAAGTCAACAGGATACCCGTATCCGAAGCAGTCAAAGAGTAAGTTATTAACAGTATTCCGTAACAGTAATTATTTGTGGCCATAAACTAGATCACTATGCATGCAGGGAATTTATTCACAATTAGTGGACATTGTTACTCAGTACTGTGGATTTGCACATTTCTCGGACATTAATATTTGAAAATGCCGTCAAACGCACCTTATTCATTCTTGAAACCAAATGCTTTACAGGTCATTAATCAAGCGTATTAATTAAGAGCCAATGTTATTTTAGAAGGTCTCGTTTAGAAAGCGGAAGACAATACAATTGGTTTCTTAGCGACCTTCCAAGCAGTCTCTCCAATTGAAAGTTTAACTTGATTGGCGTCCAGAAAGCATGATTAATTGGGACATTTCATTGTCTCCCAATCCGAGTTATTTCATTTGACGAACAGATGGAAGGTTGCAGTTTCCCAGGATTCAGTTGATCGGCTTATATCTGATTAAGTGCCGGCAATTACGTGCTTGACACACCAATACGTATATATACGTATACGTCATCTGACACAATGAGTTGTGCAATGCAATGCGTAATATCAATCCATCAGTTAAACTGTCCTTTTATGACAAATTATACATGTGGCTCATTTTGTAAAAAATGCTATGCACTAATGAATATGCGAAATATAAATCCGTTGCTTTTCAGAAGCTTAGATCGATTGGCTTAAATTTTCTTCATTCATGCATAATTTGGCGTTAGAAAAGTATAGAAACTGATAGATAAATAAAATAATATACATTTCAACCTGAAAATCTCATGAATTATAATAAATGATAGTGCACGGATCTGCTGCTAATTTTTTTTTAGGAGTTCTGATTCAGCGACAAAAAAATCCAGTTATTCAAGTTAAATATTTAGAGTTCTTGTGTTTTTACATGTTTTTTTTAAAATTCAAATATGCGTTCTTAAAAGAATGTTCAGATTATTAACCAGAATAATTCCAAATCTGCTATCAGCTTAAAGGTCTAGGATGTTGAAGCATGGTATGACGTCAATGCAAAGATAAAAATGGTGTCAAAAGCAGACGCTGGAACGGTCTGTCTGTGAATCTGATCTGTAATCTCCCAGCATTTAAATCAAATACAGACTTCAGAAGTGCTAAGATTAATACTCAAATAATCATGTCGTACACTTAAAATAAATAAAAAATATCGTCCACCATAAAGCTGACTGCACATCAGATTCGTTTGTTTTCTTTTTTCAGCCTTCTAAGCTACATCAGCCAAAATATACACGAAGATTCCCTGGTAAATGGCATTAACCAATCCAATAACCCGTTCATCCCCAAAAGTCCATGTAGCATCATGTGAAAGGTAAGACCATGGCATGATTATTTACATGTAGCGCCATTTATTTAGAGGAAATGGCGCGAAATTCATCTTTCTATTAAGCACCAAGAGTGTAAAGGTAGGGTTAAGAGATGACTGTGTACAGAGTCGGCTAAAAGTACCAAATAATGTAAAAATAGGACCAAGATATTTTTCTCGAGTAAAGTTAAAGGTATTTCCACGAAGCGACTTGTAAAGATAAATACATTTCCCTGAGTACCATGGTAATACAACGACACCGTACTTTTGTGTAGGTACATGTAAAATGACTGTGTTAATTACAATGTATTCCTGAGTAGGAACTTGTTCTATCCAATCTTTCAAATAGTCAAAGGAGTTGAACCCTAACTCCGGTAAGCAGACATTTATATGGACATTTATAGTGCCATTATTTCTTTAATGAAACGACTGTCACTCTACATTGCACAGAACTAACGCATGCGGACGAATGAAACATAGGGCTGACACGCTGGCGAACGTTGAATGCATTTGGGATAAGTTTTAATCATGTTACGACCACGTCGAAACTCGTTGGTACAAATATAAGTTGTACGCTGAATGAGCACCAAAATCTGTGCATGCTTAAAATTACAACTCGTGACAACTTACAGTTAAAGAGATAAGCAATGCAAAAACTCAAACAAGAGACATGAGCGTCAGCGTTCCTCATACGTTAACAAACGTCAGCAATGTTTAGAGTCGGTTTAAGTTAATGGTTTAGTAACTTAACGTGAATGGACGTACACAATGTTTGCTTGACGATCTTTAAACATATTTAGCGTGTTAAAACCGTGTGAAGGACCTCCTAACCGTTTTCGGAACTTACACGTAGCATTTTCACCAATTTTCTGAGGTTTGTTTATATACATTTCGCATGAATATACTGATGTATAAAGGATTCAGAGATCCTGTGTCGTCAGTACCATAAAGCTGTACTACAAATAATGAATGGTTAAAAAAAAAAAAAAACCGTCGTTTTCACACCGTATCTGACATCGACGTGCGCTTCAACACGTCTTTCATAATGTCAAAGTTCATAAGTTTTAATAAGCGTTATACATGCGTTTCACATCAGTCAAACAAGCTCGAAATACACGGTGTACAATCTGTCATAAGCATGAAGACGTTATACACTAAAGGAAAGTTTATAATAATGATATAGATACCCTTACAATAAGTTAATTGTTTGTTGAAAGCCTTTATGCGACTTCTTTTGATTTTTCAAAATAAAACTTCAGCGCATGCTAGCGCGTTTTACCGTTTGATAAATATTTCAAACGTTGGTATGCATGTCATAAGTTGCATGTTATAAAACATTGGGGCCTTTAGGAAACTTTAATTTTCGACAACATTGTAGTGGGACACTGGGGGCTATAGGAAAAAAATATTTTGTCTTTTCTACAGATCTTCTTCTCTAAGACAAAGTTTAAAAAAAAAAATCAAACATGAGCTGCAGATAGAATACATATTGGTCAATCTGTAAAATCATCAAGTTCTAATACATGTACACCAAAATATTTTCATTATATATTCTCGTAAACCAAAATATAATCTAAATTTCAAGTAATATGCTTTTGCAGAATTGTGGTTTAATATATTTTTAAAGAATGGTCATTTCAATTCATCTCATTGATTTTGAAAGTTTTCAACAGAACATTTTAGCTATGTATTCTTCTAACATTTTTGTGTAAATTAATCCCTTCCCCCCACCTGTCACCGCATAAATACCGGAATATTTTGCATTGGATTTGATAATAAGATTTCCTAAAACAGGAAACAAATGAAACTATAGGAAATTTTAAAATATATAATCTATCTCCTTAAATGCATACAAATCAAACTAATGTATTTCCTAGAATAACATTAACATGGCCACTCGAACTCATTTGACCTAAATTCACTCATGACATCAATGGAAGGTGCATGTATGATAAACTTTCTAGATGCTGTACTTATTAATAAAGGAGAGATGCAAGTTTAATTTCTCTCTGAGTTTGTATGAAAAAATCAAAAACAGAAGCAGCATACTTAACTGGGCCTAGCAAGCAACAAAAACATAAAAATGATCATCAAAGTCTTGACGAAATAATCAAACCTCAAAGGTTATGAGAATACCTGAATTAAAGAAAGCAAATAGATTTCAGATGTCATACTTCTCTTCATAATGATTTTGTTCTATTATTCTGTAGCATATAAGTAGGATATACTATACTAGTTATAGTCAAAGGTAACATGTATATGTAAATACACCAAAAAAATCCCATTACAGATTATGTAATACACAATCAAATAACAGGCCTCTTTTGATGAATGTGATTTGCACCTCTGGACCTAATAATAAAGAAAATTCATGATGTACAATCCAGCCACCATGACCCATTAGCAAAATAGACACATGCACTCCTAAAATCTGAAAGGAGTCTAATTAGTATTAATGATGAAGCAAATTCTTCAAGAATCTCTTATTTGTCTAATAATTAGTCAGTACATATAAGCCGAATTCTGTTGTAGAAATATCAATTTACAACACCTTTCCACACCAAACACACTCTCCCCCCCCCCCCCCCCTCTCTCTCTCTCTCTCTCTCCCTCTCTCTCTCTCTCATCTGTAGGTTTATTTTCCTATTGACTGCATTTATTACATGCAAAATCACATTTTCTACAATTTGGAAAATGGGAAGCTATGAAAGAAGGGTTCAGAAGATCATCCAGTGTATATTAGCTGTTAATGTACTTTAAATTACAGACAAGATGTTTTATAGATGTATTAAGACTTCAAAAGCAATCATGTACATTGCTACTTGATACAGGATCTATGCACTTGAATACATTTAATCACATCCTTGTTTTGAATTAGAAGCTGGTGATGAACACAGTCAATATATTATATGTTTTTATGAATTCAAATATGCAAGTTAAGTGTTCATTCCTTTTAAATTATATTATTTTTTTAAATACATGTACAATTTTAATTTGTGTATGAAGAATATGTGTCCAGGAGTAAATATGGAGAAACAATTATCTGGATATTATTCGTAAAATCTTGTAGCATGCAGATCAAGAATTTTTCAGTTTAAAGTAATTTTCACAGAAGTTTCAGACACTTGCACACAGACAGAAACTCTGCCATTCAGTCATTTGAAAGGTACCGTAATTAAAAGGTAACAAAACGGTGACTGATTGAATGGCAGATCTCTGCATATTCAGCCACCTTCCAAAACTTTCAGTTAACATTCAGTTGAATGAATGGCTTAGGTTCATCTTGTGTTGTAAACAACAGATTTAACTCTGCTGGAAAATTTCAACTATTGAAAAATTAAGTTCAGATTGTCCCCCCCAAAATATTAACTTTTATACATGTATAATGGAGACAATTTTGAGAAATGGTCCATAGAAAATTTAAAATAAAAGATTTTTTTGTCTATTTCAGAATACAGGTTACCATTTCCATCCATCCACACAAAGAATCATGAGGAGTCATCATTGTGATTTCAGTAGACCTCCACAAGTGTCTGTGATTCATGTTTTTATTTTGTATAGATAGAGATACACTTTTTCTTGTTCTTTTTGGTCCTAAATTTAAATAAACTGTATGAATGGTGTTTCTGTTGTTGTACGATAGTTATGCCCCCTTGCTTCCCCATACATCTGCAATATTATATAAGGTATTTGAATCCATGGATTTGGCTACCCCTATTGCAGGGGTGAAATTTACATACCTGTGAAATTAAGAACAGAGAAAATGGTGTAAAATATGTTCTGGTATGTGATCCTTAATAAAATGTTTAATCTTTAAACACTGTTTTTTCTTCTTAAATATTGACTCATGCTACATGTATCAACCAGGTCAGTCTTCTACACAGTGCATACAATGCAGGAAAATAATTTGAATTGCCAATATACAATATGTAAAAGTTTCGCAAAAACCCATATTGCATATGAGGATACCATTGGTTAAAACCCATGGTCAATCTTGCAAATACTTATTAACCGTAGACCATTGCTAATATTATTGAGCTTTTCTAATTTTCATGAATATTCCTTGTTCCCAGTCCACCATTTTATTATATAAATTAAGCTGTTTTATATAGATGCATTCTTAAACATTGATGCAATTAGTAAGATCATTTTTAATAAAGTGAGTCAAAAGTTGACCTCACTCTTCTTATGGCAAACCACTGTAGTGTATGGGGTTTGACGATCCACTTGCTGTCAAACAATCTACTGTTAAATTGGTGGTAAGGCAACTTGAAAGGTGTACCAACAGAACAATTTCTGCCACAGGTGAGACACACATTACAAAAATTTGCAAATTTTAAGCAATATCTATGGTAACACATGCACCTTTTCCTTTTAAGGGTCATACTTTAACTTGATTTGTCTGAATAGTTGTTTTGTCATATACCTCAGAATACTTTATTTGTAGGCAATGCAGAGTTTGTTGTTGGTACGTGTAATAAACATAGTCCAGATAACACTAGAGAGTAGAAAAATATTTCCAAGATGAAACACTAGGAAAATTAAATGATGTCTGTTAATAATATTGATGTCTTATATTCACCAAGGACTTATATTTTTACAAATAACTTATTCATCCATTCTAATAAACTTTGTCAAAGGCAAATAACTCTTAATATGA
Source organism: Magallana nippona (assembly GCA_033439105.1). NCBI lineage: Eukaryota > Metazoa > Mollusca > Bivalvia > Ostreida > Ostreidae > Magallana > Magallana nippona. The sequence goes on from CM065926.1 coordinate 17,142,466, forward strand.
TTTTCTTTCTGTTATACATGTGCATGATGAATAAAACAAAATACTATGATTTCTCTGACATCCGTAATTGATTTATATTATAGCATTAAAAAATTGTAGTTTTTTGAAACAGCCTGAACAATAAAATTACATTACCGGTACATATCAAGTTTTGTTAATTAATGGATGCTTTTAGACATAAGTGTACAATTTCTGATGTAGAAAAAATGTATCAGTTATGTCTATCTGAAATCTTTTATAAGCATATGTGTAATGACCTATACATTTTATCCTTATATTTATAATATGAGAGTCAATTACATTGGAGTTACTGCAGTGCTCTTTTTCTACTTTGATCTGAGAATTGAATGAAGTATGTCAAATTCATGTGCAGATCAAGAGTCACCATTTTTACATGATGTAAACAAACTGCACACTTCACTTTATGGGGCTGGTGATGGTGGTTAAAAGAATATTAGAGGCAAATAAAGTGATGATATCTGTAGCATAATGTCTGTGGAATTTTTTTTAAACAAATGTGTTCAGAAAAAAGATTAATCAGTGTAAAACTAGCACAATTTTTGTGTGTCATAAACTGCATCTTCTTAACAGGTACAGAACAGTAGCACCCAGGTCGTCCATTCAAATTTTTTCAGACCGGGATCTACAGACCTGCAGCTAGGAGTAATTCACAGGCACCTGACGTTACAAATTTTTCTCATTATAAAAATAAATACTCTATACCTAATAATAGACAAGGTACCCATCGCTGCCATCTTGAATTTATTTCAAACTGTCACATCAGGTGGAAGTTTCGCTTGAAACTCATTGGTAAAATTATTTTGCGATCCTCTCCATCTCCCTATCGGTCATTCACATAACACATGTTATTATTAACAATCGCCCCTCAATTTGTATCTACTGCCTTAGATATGCAACAAAAGGCTAAAGGGTTTAATGAGTTTAATTAACTTTGGCTCATGATTTGAGTAGATAGGCGGATCCTACTGTGTGTGTTTCAAATAAATGTTTTACAAAAAATTCAAACTGCATTGTTAAATCTGCGCTCGGTCCAACGGTCACACCGTTTACATATTATGGGTACATGTACGTATGTAGCAAGTCTATATTTTAAACTTTTACTCAGTTTACTAAGATCATGATATTTCATCATGTGAAGGCAGAGACATTTATTATTAGTATAAATGTCCTTGGCAATGGGGAAGTCATTCTTTTTATGCTAGTCACAACATATTTTATTCTTTGCAAGATAGAGGAAATTCTAGATTACCTATTGTGTTACACTCAGTGTCCCATATAATGGAAACACCATTTGACACTTTCATGCATGATTAAATGTTTGATAATGGTCATTTTCCAAAATAATTTTGTGTATATAAAAATGCACGAACTTACCTAACCTGTTGTCCATATTTTGATGGTACACTCAACGCCAATTGTTTTCCGTCTCTGTTAATGGGCGCGGCCATCTTGCGTCTCGCGAGAACGAGATTTACACAAAGAGAATCCATCATCGTCCCTTTGGAGGCTGTTCTGGCATTTCGATTTTAGAGAAAACCTTATCTTTAAAGATGTCTTCTCAGGTCCAGAGTTTGCAGAAACAATTAACACAACTTCGACAAGAAGCAGGTGTAAACAGAATTCCTGTGTCGGAGGCCATTCAAGAGTAAGTCGTCTGGGTTTTTTTTTATGAATCAAATCAACATGATCAATATCATGGTGGTTCATATAGGACGTTCTTATGTAGCGATGCAGGATAAAATAAAAGTTTTTTGTATCACGAAGTTTGATTTTTGAGATATATTTAATAACAGATTTTAAAATAATTACTATGTAATATATATCAGTATATTGTGATATTTGGATAATGCATATATGGCATAATGCCTGTTCGCTTCTCCAATTAAAAAAGATAAAATACAGATCTATATACAAACAGTTTACTAATTCATCATAGGTGTAGACTTCGTTGACATCAGCTCATTGGGAAATTTGGGTTGATAGAGTACTGTAGAGCTAGTCAGTTCCATCTATACAAAAAACTGTATATTTATTGTGCACAAAAAGGTGTGCAGGGTTTTGGAATTATTCATTATAATTAAGGAATATATTTTGTAAAAATTTTCATACCAAAAAATTCCGGAGATATTACTCCTGATTCACCACTTTACTTGCCTCAAACATTTTCCTAAACATCCTAACGGACCTCGGAAAGTGAAGCATGTTAAAATCACGTCAGGATCAAGAGTCACCATTTTTACCTGTAAACAAACCATTCTATTTCACTTTATGGGGCTGGTGAGGGTTGTTTAAAAGATACCCAGAGGCAAGCAGAGTAATGACATCTATCATGTCTAAAGTAAAATTTCTCAGAAATTTGTTGGTATCAAAATTTTTACATAATATATTCTTAAAGTACGTAGGTTAATAAGTCAAAACCCTACGCACACAACTTTTTTGTACCCAATAAATATATATAGTTTTTGGAATGGGTAGAACTATAGATCTATGGTCATTTAATCCGATTTTCCCGTAGAGCTGCAGTTCTGTAGCTACTAAAATCATGACATTTTTGTTTGTTGTAATATTGAGATATCCATATTTAATTTATCCCATTAATAAGTAGATTTATCTACATTACTAGCTGTGTAGACATAAAGGGATCTCCATTTATAGATATTTATTAGAGGTTTCGAAATGGTACCGTAATTTCTCGAATATAGAACCATCTTAACAAGACCTTGGACTTTTGGTAGGATGTAACTATCTTTTTCTTGCGTCAAAACAAGTTAAAAATGATGCTGGTTTCAAGTGAAATATACACAGATTGTGTAGTCTTAGCTCAAAAGCCAGACAAATCTTGTTGATTTCAAAGAGCAATGGCTGAGTGGCCAACAATGAAATAGACAGGCCTACATTACAATGCTGTTTTACACAACTATATACCCAAAGTCCAAGCTCCTGTTGAAATGGTTCTAATACGGTACACACTTGTGAGAAAGGGGTGCGTATTATACACCCCAATGGAATTTTGACACTTTGTTTAACAGGTAGAACATTGGCTATCGTAGTTCAGTACATAGCCTGTTTTATATGGAAATGCTACTTCTGTTTATTTAACACGTTTTTTAAACAATTGAAAATTATATTGTTTGGGTGTATTTATGATTTGCCCTTAATCTGTTGATATATGAATTGTATTAAAATAGCCATTTAAAATTAATATAAACTGTTTACTCAGCAATCAGAGCTGTGCATTCACCATCTATGTGTACACCGCCATTACAGATTTTATTAATAGATCTGTGCAATAGATCATGATTGCGGGCCTGATTGAGTTAGCCTACCACATGTTTTTCGAAAAATATTAATACACATTTTAAGCATATGAATAAATACTATCAATTAAAATAAACCACTCATCTTGAAGATTTGTTTCACCTTTATTTTTAACACCTCTGCGGTCCTATCAAAGCCATTGTTGTACACACGTAAGCTTGCCACTTATAAATGCTGATTATCTCGGACATACAATGTACCCTTGGGGCAAAGAAATGTAACACCTCGAGTGAATACCCTGTTGTCTGTGATTGGTCACCCCTTCCAGCTGTTTGAAGATTACCGCTATACAGAAAGTCAAGACTTTTAAACAATCTGCGTCAGAAATCTTACAGCGTGAATATAAAATTTTTCCCCTTTTCCCTGAATTACCATGAAATTAAGTCTTAGTGCGTATTATACACCCGAACTACGTTTTTTCACGAATTTTCATGCCCAAAGTGGGGGGGTGGGGGGGTGCGTATTATACACAACTGCGTATTATATGTTATATATATTACGGTATATGATATTTATCCATCGTGTTGAGTGTTTTCTATCCCTTCATGGACTCAGAAAACACATAACTCGTTGGATATAAATCATACCACATCACAAATGTTCTCACTTTACTTGTCTCGGACATTTCCTTATAAATATTCAACAACCTCTATGTAAAATTCACCTACAAATCAAGAATCACCATTTTTTTTTTCATGTATAACCCCCCCCCCCCCCCCCCCAAAAAAAAAAAAAAAAAAAACCCACACTACTTCACTTTACAGGGCTAGTGAGAGTGTTTAAAAAAAATCCAGAGGCTAGATAAGTTACTACAGTAAATTGTCTAAGGGTATATTTTGGTATTGAATATATTTTGCCCAAAGGGCTTTATGATAGATATGATCACACTCCGAACGAAATTATCACCTCATAATATAAAAAGAATGATTCCTTATTACTCATATTTATATAATTTTCAGCAATTGTACAATTAAATCTTTGAATTTAAATAAGCAAACCCTGCTTGCACCCCAATTATACGTCATTTGAATTTATTGGAGACTGTATAGTACAAAATCGTTATGTAATGTTATCACAGGCAAAGACGCTGAAAAATGTAAATATTTAACATAAAGTTCATATCCATCTTGCATCCAATGTTTCAAAACATAAATATATGTACCCTTCAAATGTGTATTGTATGATAATGGTGAGACCTCTTGTTATAAATTTTTAAATTGTCACAGTATGAAGATTTAATAAACTTACAGAATTTTCTCTATCTCTTTTCTATAGAATATACTGTAGAAGCAGAAATATTCATTAAGGATTTAATTTGATTATTTTCATTGGCAGTATTAATCAACAAAATTAAATTCAAACAAATTTTTAACCTAAGTATTAACATTATGAAAGAGTTCATACGCAATAATTTTAGGAATTACAATATGATGAAATTAAATGCCAACGAAATTGTATTTGGTTTAAAAACAACGGAATTTTAACCCAATGAAAATATATAGAGCATATTTGAAGGATCATGAAATGTTCAATTTTCTTCTGTTGCTGGGTGTACAAGTTTTGTGTAAGATTACTTTGTATTGTTTGGACACTTCACTTCTTAAGATTTGTGATAATTTTGTTATACATGTCATTCACATTTCCAAGTATACAAGGAAAATGATCGAAAGATTAGTAGGGAATTCCAGCCTATCATTGATTTAATTAAGTATTGATATAAGTATCATTGTCTCACATTTATGAAGTATAGTAGATATACCAGTATAGTACTTGTTGGCTGTTTTAGTGTGTAAAATGTCATATTTAGAATGTGAAGGAAGTTTGACACCCTACTTGTATAACATATAAGGAAGCTTAACCCAGCACAACATGACTGAAAGTCAACAATACGTCCTTAAGTGTTACTATGCCACAGATATGTGGAAGCTCCTTTTGCACTTTTCAACTTTCAAAACAGAGATGTTGTAATTTATAAGTACAACAGTCAATGATATGAACAATTTGAAAAATTAACAACAACATACATGTAACACCCCCCCCCCCCCCTTCTTACTTCTAACCAAACCCTCCAGAGTAAATTGGTCAAACTACTTTTATTGAACCAGAAACGACCTTTGACCCGACTGTTTTCTAAGATGTAAACCATCTTTTATGATTTTCTATTTCAGCATCCTAAGCTATACCAACCAGCATGCTCAGGATGATGCTTTAGTGATTGGAGTGAACCAGTCAGAAAATCCCTTCAGGGAGCCCAAACCATGCTCCATATTGTAGAGGTAATAGCATGTACACACATAAAACATTTAGGTAGAAACATGTATAATAGATCTAGGTGCAAATCTGCTGAAATTGAATTATTTTTCAGAAGGAAGTTTTGTTTGTTTAAAGTCAATGACCTTTTACAAAGCAAATTAAAATTTGGTGCTAAAATTAAATTGTACCTTTTTGTTTTTTTAACATGTTTAAGCCTGCAATGCATGTTCAAGATGAATTTTTCAAATAAACAATTTGCACAAATATTTAACAATGAAACCGAAGTAGGTCACCCTAAGTCATTTTGTGAAACCTTGAGCACATTCTAAACTATTTCTGAATTTCAATTAATAAAGCCATGCACAGGTACATGCTGGCGTTTATAATGTATAGGTTGGATATTAGTTTTGTTTAACTTGTGAAGACAACATAATATTTTTGTTAAAGGTGATTAACACAACTGGCATGTATTTCAAGTATTGATTTATCTTACAGAAGGCAATATGAAATATGTTAGAAAAAACATTATAAAATCAGGTTTCGCAACTTTGACTCAGACGTGAAAGCCAACTCTGCTAACATGTGTGGAAGCCTTAAATAATTGATAGGAAAGCAGGAGAAAAATACTATATTTGATACTACATCTGATGTAGTATTATGTTAGAAGTGACAGGCTAGGTTAATTTTAAAAATGTAAAAAAAAAAAAAAAAAAAAGCAGTTTTATGCAATGTTTTTTTTTGTCCATACTTCATGAATGGTACTCGACACTCATAGTCATGTTTTTTGAGTCAGATTGAAATCTGTATGTCTGGTTAACAAGTTCTCAATTTGTCTGTTTATTAATAACTTTATAATCATCTTTTTTCTTTTTTTTTTTTTACAGATGCTGTTGTCATAAATACAGGGACCAAGCGTCTCACTTTATTTTGAGCAACTTTGGGCGATGTGCAACCTCCTGTGAATGTCTTTGTAATCTTCCTCAGATTTCCTGTTAGAACTCCTCTGTCAGTGTTGTAATTACATGTACTTAATTGACGCCATCTAGATTCTCTGCTTTTTTTTTAACTGTTGCAGATGTCCTTTATGATTTATATAAGAACAAATATGTAGTTTTAAGACTGTTTTCCTACAAAAAGTTTATTGTGAATCAAGTGATGAAAAATATCAAGGGGCATCTATGTACTAACAATGAGAGATTCAGGTGTACTTGTATCTTTTCTTCTTTGCATCAAGATGTACTATTTTAGCAATTTTTTTTTTTTTTTTTTTTTTTTGAAAATCAGTATTGGATCTAGTCAACAATGAAAAGGAAAATAATCTATTGGCAGTAGCCAGTAAGACACTGTAGGCATTGCAATGCTTATTGTTTTTGTGCAATATTTCATGTTTTTTTTTAACCACTTCATACCACCACAGAACATCACTCAGTTCAAGAAGACCAATGCACACTTTTCTGAAGCCTAGTAATATTGAATGTTTACAAAATGTTTATGTGGACAGAAGAAATTAAAGCCAATCTTTTCATCCACTGCAATATTTAATAGATATTGTATTATTAGAAAAAGAATCTCAGTTTGTTTGAATGAAACACCAGGAACTCTCAAAAACTATATTTAGCTTTAACTGATCTATTAACATTTTTTTTACATGCAAGTCTTGTTTTTCATTTTATATACATGTAGTTGTGCAATTTTTAATACATTAAATAAAGTACCAAACATGCAATTATCTTAAAAAATGATTTGTTTATTTTTATTATTCCAAGAGTTTATGTAGCAAGTACTACAGAAATATGGTTCACATTCAAAGGAAATGCATGCAATTAAACAATGTAATGGTTCAAATTACAGTTATAAAGGGTGCTTGACTGGGTAAATGATGTATGATTTTATTTTTAAAAAAGAATCAAATAGGGATTACACAAATTGAGCATCATAGGTGAATTGAACTCTCCTCAAGTGACCTCGGATGATTCTTGGACGCTTGTGTAAATTTTCCATAGAAGTAACTTCTTGTTTATAGGTATCTCAAAGGAGTCTTTGAACGTTTTAAAGGTAATTATTCCCAGTTTTCATAATGATAGCGTTCTTGGGGGGGGGGGGGGGGGGGGGGGGGGGTTGTGACAGAATGGTTAATTATTAAATATTTTAAACATTTTCCAACGTTTTTTGTGATAACACTATGAATCAAATTTGTAACGTATAGTGCTATAGTGCAATACATTTCATCAATGACGCAAATGACGTAGTGTGGGGCGCAAAGTGGGGTTTGCATAGTTATACGAAATATATCAGTAATCCTACAATCGCTGAAAATTATTGAATATAAGTAATAAAGAATCATTTTTGAATATATTATGAGATGTCAATTATAGTCGGGCCGTGATCAAATCTATCATGAAGCCCTTTGGGCTTTACTGGATTTGATCACCTCCCGACGAAAATTATCACATCAAAGAATGATTCCTTACTCCTTAAATATATTTTCTGTGCGTGCTAATATTCTTGAAAAAGATTTAACCTATACTTGGGACTGGAAATAAGTTCCCTATTAATATCGAATTACACTGTGAAAATATACATGTACATTTTTTCAACACTTTAATTCTGAAGGATATGTCCCGGGAAAATAAACAAAAACATATTGAGTCTCTCTCTCTTTCTCTCTCTCTCTCTCTCTCTCTCTCTCTCTCTCTCTCTCTCTCTCTCTCTCTCTCTCTCTCTCTCTCTCTTCACAAACAAGCACTTTGATCCATTTGTCCAGGTGTACAGTGTCTTCTTAAAATGGTAACTGGGCCCGGAAGTTGCACTGAAACACACTGTCCACTCCGATGGTTGACTCCTGTAGTTTGGCTAAAGTCTTCTTGACACGAACCATGATGCTGGTGAGATCGTATCTGATAAAGAAATATTATTATGATGATTAGCAGGTATCTTATTAATGATAATTATTATAAATACCGGTATCCGGAGGCCCTAATGCTCAGTCGCAAAAAACAACCCAAAACTACAACATCCGTGTTGATTTCAAACGCTTGGTAAAATTTACCTTGCTTTGCGATCTAGTACCTAATTTTGCAAAGTTATCTAAATAAAATTATGCCAAAACAAATGATAAATATGCACTTGAATATATATGATACAAACTATTTAATATCTTTATATACATGTATATAATTTTCTTCTACGAATAGTTAAAATATTTGTCTGCTGTTCGATTTAAGAGTCTCTGATAGGTTTGACTGGTAATCTGTAATCATAATTCGTTTTGCGGAATATTGTTGCTTGATTTTAATGTTAGTACATCACCACATAGTCAACTCATTCACAAACCACGATTCGATTTTATCACACTCTGAAACAATACCATTCTAAATTTTCCAACAAGTCAACCATTATAGAAACACAAACCAACTTTTTTTTTTCAAATAGTGAAGTAAACTTCCCTGAGATTCAATGCTTTTGACAGTGTACCTGTGCGAGTATTTCCTGATGTATCTCAAGAGAGTTTTGTACAGCAGGCTCTCGCTCTGTCGCGCCGGATACTCCGTACAACTTTTCACCATAGAGTAAGCAATGAGGAAGTCGCAGGTCAGCGGAATGTAGCTGTGTTCTCTGGGAATGTTCCTCGGTCCGCTCAGTACTTCTGAATATAAAAAGAGAAAATTTGATGTGAATGTTTCAGTCATGATACTTGTACAAGTGCGACAGGTCAATCCCTTCACCAAATACATACATTTTAAGAGTCCAACATGCCACCTTTTGTTCTCGTCTAGTATTTACACAATTTGTATAAGCTTACATTCCTTATACTCCAAAAAAATCGTACAATTCAGAAATATTTTATATGTATCTTTTTATATCAAGTGACTGTGTGTTTCGAAGGGGGGGAAACAATGAAATTGATGAATTTAATATTTAATCTTTGTTATGATTAAATTTATCTGTAGAATATGTACCTTTTAGACTAAAATGGTCTCCACTACATCCCTGAATAAAGAAGCATTTAGGTTTTCCCGACAAAGAGACGCATCGACTGCCATTAAACAGTCCCGTGACTTCGTGAAGTTTTATTTCCCGGCAGTCGCTTCCAAAGAGTGTCCCTCTCCGACCATGGCTGGCAATACAGCAGACGAAAGCGTCGAACTTGGCGTGGTCGTCATTGCTTACGTCACTCAAAATCTTGACCATGTCGCGAGCCGGAACATTGGCATATCCCTTGACAATGAAATGTAATTCATTCCTGAAGAAGCAACCCAGTTTATCTGCCAAAAAAAAGGCAAAATGATTTTTATAAATTTTAAACAATTTTTTATTGATATTTAAATTAATCTTCAAAGTTTTTTTTCGACCAAAATTTTGTCCAGTAAGTCAATGATTGCAATTTGAAAATTGATAGGTCAAGCTAAGTTTTTGTCTGTTTTACTAGGATGACAGGATCACAAATATGTACTATACTCTAGTATATGGGTTACTATGAAAATGAATTAAATAGGTATACGCATAAAAAGATGTTTGCACCTGTATCTTCTATGGACCCATCTCGCCTCAATCCTTTCTGTATCACTCTCAGAGTCTGTGGTCCACTATTGGTAATCGCTATCATTTCTTTGTAGAACTCGTAGTTGTTGATTATTATAGCAATACCTAAAATGGCATTATTATTTCTCTATAATAAACTTGTATCAACAGATTACAATGTCTAATAGTTTACTATATCAAAATGCCAAACCTCTAGGTTTTTTGGTCATGGTATAGAATCTTGAATCAGATACATCGCTTGAATTCCCCAAGCGAGGCGACGTAAGTTGGCTTTCAAAATTTACACCTTGGGTCGAGTACCCATTAAACTGGCTCAGGAATTTTAAGTTCGGTAGAGAGTAACTGTGTTTATCATTATGGTCCTGGTCCCGTTTCTTATGGCGAGGTACGTCGAAAGTGTCGATGACGTCAGCACCAAGACGGTCGTCTGCTGCACACGTTATGCTTGGCAAGGTGACGGCGTTATGGTAAACTCGATCTATGGATTGTACAGCCACTGGAACAAAGATGTAAGAATATTAAACTTTCATAATTAATATTTAAGAATATTTTTGATATAGATATGTAGATTTTTTTCAACTCACACTGCCTGGAACTGGGGTAGAACGACTTTTGAAGCCGTTGCCGTGGCGATTTATTGATACCCATCTGCACATGGAAATGGGGGTGAAGTCGTCTGCTTTTAAACCGAGATAGCAGTTCTTTCTCTAATGTCTTTGTATCCAGTTCTAATTAATATTGACATAAAAACAAATACAAGCAAATTAAAGATCTTTAAATTACAAAACTAATCTTGGTCCGATCACACGCATTGCGTAATTATTTGTATACACGTAAAGCGAAAAAGTTAAGGTCAGTTGATCGTTCGGATCGATCCCTTATATTATAGATATTAAGTTGATAAATATTCAAAGGATCATATCCTTCAATTTCTACGAATTTGACGTCCTGAATAGGTATGTCTGATTGTGAGAGTGAGTTGACTTGGACTTCCAAAAATATTTAAAAAATTGAATTTGGGGAAAAAAAAATAATCAGGCCCCGAGGTTTTGAAGACACATGTCTGCTTTATTTGGGGGGAGATGAGGTTGTCGATCACCTATCAACTGTAAACTTGTCGTATGATTTGATCAGTAGGGTACACTAGTAATTAGTGCATTAGTAATTAGTCTAGTAATTACTTTTTAACAGGAGAGAGAGAGAGAGAGAGAGAGAGAGAGAGAGAGAGAGAGAGAGAGAGAGAGAGAGAGGGGGGGGGGGGGAGGGGGTTAAAGAGCTTCTTTACTTACTTCTAGGAGAACTCATGGACAGCGGCATGTCCCTTTTGAAAGGGAAAGATTTACTTCTGTTCCCTACCTTAAATTCAGCCATTTCTGTATATAATAAAATACGTATGTATATAAACGTGATTTTAAAGATACGCGTTATCCTAAACGAATATTGTTGTTTGGGGATTGTTAATACTGTGCAATATCTAGACCAATTAATCTCGTAAACAATTGTAGAATGACAGCGAAGCGCCAGATTAATTGCCAAATCTTAGGTCTTGTTGTCTGTTGCCTGTTTTCTGACACTGTTTTTCGTTAATTAATTGATTCAGAAATTTACCAATCCAGTGGGTATTTCATCGTCGCAGCATGTAAGCAAAACGTTAAAATATTGTGTGTATATTTGCATAATAATTATATTTACTGGTGGTTCAAAATGGCATTTATCATGTAGATTTTCATTCAATGTGTACCATGTATAATACTCAGAAAAACCGTCCATTAGGGTATTGATTAACACGTACTGATCTTTCACAATAAGATTTTTACTTGAATACTGAGTGATCGAAAACACTAAAAATTAGTTGTATACAATATGTTTTGAAAAACGTACAGAACTTAATAAAACCATGTAACACATGTGGTGAGAGAGAGAGAGAGAGAGAGAGAGAGAGAGAGAGAGAGAGAGAGAGAGAGAGAGAGAGAGAGAAAGAGATTTTAGTTTACCAATGTTATCAGAATAACTTTTTGAAACTGACACAGAATACCTAATCATAAAAATTACTTCATATACTTACTTATAGAATCGACATCAAAATATCAATACACAAAATATTCCACTTTATTTGGCTTTGTGTACTAACTTTAGTTTGTAGCGAATTTCTTGGTGTAGGTGTAAAAGACGAAATTCAACCACACAAGTTTGCAATTGGAAATTTGAGAGCTTACCCTTCAATAAAATGTATTGTTCACTGAGTTGGAACAGTGAAACTAGGTATTAGTTAGTGATCTATTGAAAGATCTTCTTTACATTTAAAGTTAAATTTGTTTACAAGATAATTACGTTCTCTGTAGTTTGTTTCATAGTGCATGTATTTTGTCTATATATATATATATATATATATATATATATATATATATATATATATATATATATATATATATATATATCGAAACATGTGCGTGTGCCACCACTTCCCGATTTGTCTTATTTTCTGGGACATCACTTGTAAAAGTTTGTATAGATGATAATGTTCTCATTTTTGTTAAAGCTAAAAACTGGTGGTTTCCAAACAAACCATGGTATCGTGTTTTGTGCCAGGAAGAACACCTTATTATTTTAGTGGTTTATTATCTCAAGGTCATTGTATCGATCTTGTGTAAACCATGGAAAAGATTATTGGCTGTGTCCCACTCCTTTTGACGTATTTTAATTTTGTTGACTCTAATTAGTAGCATTCTTAATTTTTATAGTAAAAATATGCGTTAGTTATATGTATATATACTACCTAGCCTAATCTTTATTGTTTAAAAAGGGACACTATATGCCAGTTTTGCGCAAATTGCACGTTAAAAAAGTTTCCCAAAACTTTGTTAATTTTGCTGCAATGTAAAAGTATGAACTTTGCAGAAAAACGACAAATTAAAATCTACAAATTCCTAATTTATCGGCAAAGCCCCGACCCCCCCCCCCCCCCCCCACAGGTTTTGGGGATTTTAAATCATTTTTTGAGCTATTTTAGCTACACTTGACATTAAACTGATTTTTTGTAGTTCTATTATTTTTTAAACTTTAATCACATAAGCGTGGGGGCTCCCGGGTCCCCTTCAAATCCGCCAGATTGAATTGCAAGGATGAGGCAAATTGACCTGCACAGTGTCTCTTCAAAATGGAGAAGGGGGGGGGGGGGGGGTCAAAGCGAGGTAACTCTAATCTGAAGCGTGCCGTGTGCAAAAAGGTGACAACAAATTGGCGGAAGTATTTTAAATTATCAACGAACTCGAACGCGGTAAACATTAAAGTGTGTTTGAACGCCGGAAGAGGTAGACAAATAAAGGTAGGTAATAGTAATAAACAATCGAAATTGGGGGAACGTACTTTCGTTTTCACCCACACGTGTATTTTTACTATAAATATACTTACACTTTACAGTATACACATTGAATGAGTGGCATGTTTAGAAAATCAGTACCCCATCATTAGAGGTTTAATGTCACCGATACTAGGTATTCATGTTCAAATTGAAACAGCTGTTCACCGGTAGCTATAAATAATGCTGCCTTATACGGCAAAATCCTTATCCGGAATGTAAAGAATTTCAGGTATGGCCTACTATAGGACATGTAAATTCTACAAGGCGACCGAGAGACGTCATTCCGTCATGAAATAAACAAGGATTTAAATGCACACCCTTCTTCTATTAATAATATCGTCAATATAAAAATTTAAACTTCTATTTAGTAGCTTTAAACCTGCAATCGATTTGTATCAATGCACATCGATCTTGTAAACACTAATATTGAGCACGGAGCTATTGTATTTTTTGTGGTATCTCTATAGATAGATAAAGGAGACGTACAGGTAAGTTGTACAGTAGCGTCATCAAACTAAAAAAAACAATACGATAACTGGCAGGCAGATTTTTCAAGGTGATTCCAGCCGACTTAGGGAGTTGTCCATAAATTATCATAATTGTACTGTGGGAGATAGTAGCTGAAACATTTCATGCCCTGTGAGACTAACACAGGTAAATACCGGTATACACCTACAGGTAATTTGTGTGTTTTATTTTTTGGCATGTGGTGAGGTCTCTACCAAAAAAACCATACATTCTTGGGATTTCTTCAGGTAATATTGAGGCTTTACTGTAATTTTGTAATGGTTTTTCATGCCATATGTACCGTAACTTATTTATGCAGGTAATGTTAGTTTATATCTAATTTTAATGTGAAATAATCGTGACAATAGCTAAAGACTTCTTTACCAAACAATGTTTGGAATAACGATTCTTTTAATAATGAAATGAAGAGAGATTTTACGTGACTTTTAAGATGACCAATAGGCATATTAGATAAAATCTTTTATAGACAAATTGTTTCTTAATCTATATGACCTTCTCATATACATATCTGTTCTTTGTCAAGTATGTTTTTGCATGTACTAAGGTGTGTGGATGAGATTCTTTATCTTGTCAGTGATTTTTGTATAAGGCTAGCTACAAGCAATGCCACAATCATTGAACTCAGCACATTGGTTCTTGTAATATGAACTGGAATTCATAAAGGCTAGTGTATTATGCAGTGTAATAATATTTGCTGCTAGTTAAATTATTCATAAGGAAAAAGATGAGGGTTAGATTTCCCTCTGCTTTTAGAGGATGAATACAAAATATATCAAATTATTTTCCTTATTTTGAAAAAGAAAATATGAATTCAATGAATTGCACTTCTATAGCCGTAATTGTAAATTCAAATAAAAACTAAGAATTAAGGAAACAAACCAAGCAGGTGTATAAGGTTTCTTTTGGATTCAAATAAGTCAGCTGATTGATACATGTATACCTATATCAATTTTCCTTGCCACTGAAGGATGACTGCACTCTTGATCGCAGGGTCCTATATATATGAAAATATCTTCTCCAATCTGAAGAACTCCACCTCATGGTGATAAGTGGCAGATCATTTGTGCAAGCTCTGCAGTTTTTCATTTCACTCCAGTTGTAAGCATGTAGATAAAAGTGAAATGCCAAAAAACCGAACCAGTATTAAGAGGTCGCAGTAATCAATCTTCGAATCGTTATAGGCAGACTAAATCTAATACCCTGAATAAAGATTCTGTCAGCTTTATTTTTAAATTGATTGCAAAGATTTGTTTGTCTAATTGATTTATGATTAATAATTTAATCAGATTTAATATTTTAAGCCATTGAATAAACCCAGTTCTTTTCCTGACATAAGGTGACATAATAATCTTAATTCTCCACAAAAATCTCCACAGTAAAACCTTAGTGTTAAAAAAGTTAATTAAGTTCAATTCGATCTTCAAAGTAAAGACTCAGTTATCTTGATCATTTAGTGTTTATAAATAACATTTACACGTAACATCAATTACTGGAAAGCCCAATTTTATAACAAACAGTTAACAGTTTGGGGAAGCTGCAAGGCTTGGGGAACCAAGGTCTGACTCATGCCCACACCGAAGAACCAGATACCTTGAGCAATGCAAGAGATTGGGGTTCTTGGATGAAACATCCTCTTTGTGTGCTGTTTTTTTTTACTTTGAAGTCTTGATAAGGAAAAAAATTGACAGTTTATAGGAGTGAGCAAACTCGGGGAGAGGCTGCACAAAGAAGGAACCGTGGGCATTTGCTTCCTTTTACCAAAGAGTTTTTGAGTGTTTCGAGGAAAGAGTCCTTAGAAATTTTTTCAATATGTTGACAGATTGGTATTACTATCCTAGGCGACCATCCTTTGATAACAGGAAAATGGCAGAACGGTGTCCAAGATGTGCAAATATGGTGTATTTTGCGGAGGAAATAAAGGCTTTAGGAAAGAAATGGCATAAACTGTGTTTCAAATGTGGTGAGTATTTAATTTGACACATTGCAGTCTTATCTGAAAGTTAATTCAATCCCTCTAAGATTAGAAATTAGAGAGGAGAGAGAGGAGAGAGAGAATGGCTACTATGTTATAATTGAAGAATCAATATTCATACTGGAAGTTGATATCAAAATGGCTAAATAATGTGATCATGTTATAGTACACTGATATATGGAATAGCTAAATAGCTGTATCCATTAGAAGTTGTATATTGTTAGGTGAAGAAACAGTTGCTTAAAAAAAGAATTTTTTTTCTGTAGAAAACAGCTGTAAGAAAAGTTTAAAATGGGCCCCCCGGGTTTAAAACCTTGAAAACCACAGGCACAATCCATTAGGAAATGTCTGGCATTATATAGGGGGAATAAACATTTACAAACAAAAGCCTGATGGCAATATGCAATGCAAATGTAGATAAGATGGTGTCTGAATTAATTTAGTAAGACTTGGAGCTTAGTCTTTCTGTATATCTCTTGTTTTTGACAGGTGTAAACCCCACGGTGTCTGTACACATACAGCAAGAAAATTAAGATTTATCATAGACACATTAAATTTCCTGCCAGAATCAATGTCAGATAGTACTATCAAACTCAAGTGTTTATGATTAATATTAAGGGGTACGTTTGTATCGCTTCTGGCTTTTTTTTTTGTGTTCATGGCTGAGTTATTTTATTACGTAGTTAACACTCATTATCACTCCATTCAGGGTCTTCTTGTGGCCTTGATTCCACAGATTAATTAAATAAATATCAAAACTGTTAAAAAAGACCCCTCTCTTGACTGATTTTCTTTCATCTCCTTGACATGAGTTTATCATGATCTGGAATTAGTTTACTTGCTTTCAATACCTCTAATCATTTTTTTTTTGTTTTATCAGGAAACTGTAACAAGCTGTTGGATAGCACTACATGCACGGAACATGACGGAGACGCTTTCTGCAAATCTTGCTACGGGAAGCTATTCGGACCCAAGGGCTATGGATTTGCAGGGGGATCCTCTGGTTTATCTATGGACACAGGCAACCCCCATCAGCAAACCCGCAGGTGATGAATCATTCCTTGATACATAAGATACACCTGTGAGAGATTTCTATCTACAGGGATGTATATCCATCTTCCTACACATCAATTTTTTTTTTATACATGTATCTGTTTTTTATGCTTTATAACATTTTCATAATGGCTGATCATAATCAAAGGAGAAAAAACTGTGCCTGCCCTACCCCTTTGTTGCATTAGTATTCTAATTTTTTTGGAAGATTTTTCAAACTAATGTTTTTTGAGATGTCTGATGGATTCTGTTTAAAATTGGATCAGATGGCTACGAGCCAGAGTAGGAAATGTCAGTTTGAGGATTGATTGACGAGTCAGATGTTTGTCAGCTGATTAGAAAGGTCCATGTACGTTAATTGGACTTCAAAGAAATTCCTGAAATGTTGGTCCTTTTTTCTGCAATGTTACTGTCAGAAGATATTCTAATGTACATCACAAAATGAACTACACCCTCCTCCCCTTTTAAAAAAAAAAAAGAAGAAAGACAAAAAGAATTGCACGTGATTGCTGTCAGTTAATTAGATTTACATGTTGTTATAACATTTTTAAAAATTACTGTAATTTCTATGAAACAAACATGATATATAGTTTATCATACGATGGAAATGTGAATCCTGTGTTCCATAAATTCCACTGAATCCCCTGTGTGCACATTATGTCAGCATGAAATAGCTCTAATTATACAGAAATGAAGCTTATCTTTAACGTGTCTGAAATTTTCCAAAAATAACTTGGTGGCAAATAGACAGCTGATGACAGACACACATTTCATGAAACCTCACTTTGTGCCTCATTGCTAGCTCACACTAAAAACCTGCCTCTCTGCACATTCAAAGATAAGAATCTTCCATTTTACAACCATGTTTACCAAACACAGTGCTTTTTTTATTTCCCCACTCTCCAAAATAACTTGATTATGTCCAGATTGCTGGTAATCTTCCATTATTAACAAGAACCAATTTCTTTTTGATTTTATATAGTAATGTTTCGCATTACTCGGAGGCTCAAGGGGCCCCCCTGATGAACCAGGGCAAACCAAAGTGGGGTGGAACGGACGGCTGCCCCAGATGTGGAAAACCGGTCTACTTTGCGGAAGAAATGAGAGCCCTTGGAAAGAAGTATCACAAACTCTGCTTAGCTTGTGGTATGATTCATTGTATGTTAAGGAGGGTGAATGGTCAACAAATTACCCATCATATCTACCCTAAAATTTTATATATGATTTTTTTTTAGCCATAAACTACCGGTATTATTTAGTTAAATAAAATTTCCAAATATTTTAACCTAAAAATTTGAATATTTTCCTATATCTTTTTACACAGCTCTCCTTCTAAAGAATAAATTTGGTCTAAAAATGGCCATGACCATTCAGCCCTCTTAACTATAATTTCCAAAGTTAGAGGGACGGCTTAAAGGACAATTTTTTAAATAAGGAAAAAGTAAAATGTAAAATGTGTTCCCTTCATAAACATGAACTGCTTCGAAGTGAAATTCATCATGTACATATAAAAAGGGAATCAACATCAAGTTTTCGTATTGACTGTTAAGCATCATCAATGACTCACTTGTAGGAAATAATTGTAAAATGCCTACAGGAATTACTCCATGACAAATAGCTTTCACCTGCTGGCTCTCTTGTTTTCTCATCTGGCTTCCTTGTTTACTGACCTCTCCCCTTTTAGTACAGAGAGTTAACCCCAAGGGTAGTGTCCACACCCTGCTTGTTTGTACATGTACATCATATACATGTAGCCTTTTTAGGCCATCCATTTTGTTTCAAATATCCAAAATCATTAGTAGAGTTATCTCCTTTAAACCTTTGAATCTGATAATGTAGATGAAAAATCATTATATATTGTTTTTAAATTGGGGGTTTGGGGATGGGATAGACGTTTGTTACCTTGATCACTGAAAATCAACCACCAAATATATAAATTGTTTTAGTTAACAAAGTTTTTTCATAGCACTGGTGAATGCCTTATTTAAATTATAATTGAAATTGGTTTCTTTTGACAGCCAACTGTAACAAGCTGCTGGATAGCACCACTTGCAATGACCACAACAATGAGATTTTCTGCAAGGCCTGCTACACCAAGAACTTTGGACCTAAGGGTTACGGGTTTGCTGGGGGTGCCTCTGGTCTCTCTATGGACACAGGCCGCCGGCATCAGGTCACAACCGAGTAAGTTTTATTTATAGTGCTCTTTGTTCAGACAATGGTTCCTTTTCAATGCTGCATGTTCATATGATTTTGTTCTATAGATTAACAAGTTTTGTTTTGAATTGAAAGTATGGTCAATAGTTTTAATTTAATTGGCATGTTTCATTTTTCAAAAATAATTTTTTAAAGGATTTTTTTAAATCTGAAAATTTCATGTTTTGTTCATTTAGGTGGAAAAAATTAAAAAATATAGCAATATTTAGTAGACGTCTCAGGTGAAGACTCATCATTAAATTAAACTCATTATCATAATTATAGGTAGCTTATATACTTGGAATATTTGCTTACAAAATAACCATCATATTTATGAGTCTAATTTCTAGGCAATGTGTTTTGTCTGGTTTTTATTTTTTTATTTTCATAAACATTTTATCACACCAGTAGCCAAGACAGTTGTTGAACATTTTACAAATGAGAAATCAATTGAAAAATTCATATATCTTAGAATTGTTTTAAAAAATGACCCTTATATAATAAGAAGGGCAATTAAAGCATGTTAAGGGATATCATTATCCTGGAGATTGAAAAATGAGTGTATATGGTCATTTTCATCTAAATGATATTTCAAAGACATGCAAATGCATATTTGATATATGTATACAGAATCATTAATGACACTTGCAAGCAGTAGTAAAAATATATTTGGTACATACATACCGTAGTTATCAATTTTAAGTGCCATTTCATTTGTTAAAAAAAAAAAGAAAACTTTGTTCATAGTTGACATTTTAATGGTTTTTATTTCAAAAAGTAAGACAATAAGATAAAAAAAAATGTTACATTGTAAATGGATATATATTTTTTTTTCTTATGAAAATTTTTCTATTTTTTAAACTAAGATTTTTGACTTTCAGAAATGTTTCTCACCTGGCCCAGGCCCAGGCGGCCCCACTGATGAATGGTGGGAGTGGATCAGGTCGCTTTGGGGGTGGGGACCAATGCCCTAGATGTGGAAAGCAGGTGTACTTTGCAGAGGAAGTCAGGGCTCTTGGAAAGAAGTACCATAAACTGTGTCTCAGATGTGGTAAGAAAAACTTGTGTTTCCATGGTAGAGATGCTTCAATGATAATTTAAAAGAAGACTTATAGGTAAAAATTTTCCTTGTAAAGTGTGATGTTTACAGTAAGATTTGTCATTTCCATCAATCTGTCAGTGTGACATGTTGTTTTCAGTAAGAATCTATTTTGATTTTACAGCAAGCTGTAATGTGTTGTTTACAGTAAGAATTTTGATTTTACAGCAAGCTGTAACAAAGGACTTGACAGCACTAACTGCACTGACCATGATGATAATGTCTACTGCAAGAATTGTCACGGGAAACTGTTCGGACCAAAAGGATACGGCTTTGCAGCTGGAGCCTCCGGACTCTCCATGGACACAGGGAACCCTAACGAAGTGACCAAACAGTAAGTGGGTCTAAAGTGAAGTAAAGGAAAAATACTTACATATATGGCATCTTACCAAGACGGGCTAAAATAATGTACACTATTCAAGGATGTTATGAATTTTCAGATTATGTTGTATAATAAATTAATTAGGCCTAACAAAAAATTATGTTTGTTTACTGTTGCCCGACCGACCCTATTTTTAATCGCCGACCCTAATTGTTTTTTTTCCATCGTTAGAAATCCACAAATCACACGTTTGAAATTGAAAGCGAATTTTAAAGAAAAAAACATGGCCCCACATTATTCACATGTTCATTGCTGTTTAAAATTGGCAAAAAGAAATTCAAATGTGGCGAAGAAAAACATTTTTTTAACACTTTGTGTGTAAAACTTCATCTCTAATGTTTCTCTTTCCCACCCGTTTGTTTTTACAGTCAGTCTGTGTTATTTCAATCCCCATGTGCAACCGGAAATCTCGCGTCGCTTCATTGCACATAGCTCTGGACTTCGATAGCCCTGGGTTATATTTATAGCTGCAGATCATCAACAGTTATGTAATGGAGTAACTTGGAAGGTTCTTTCACTGCAGTGGTCAATTACTTAACAATTAGAGTCTTACTCGTTAGTCAATCGTTTTCATATTTAAGGTGCGATAACGTAATCCGAGAACCAGCTGTTTCAGAGTACTGCATAAGTTGGCAGTTTTCATATTTCTTTGAAAGATCTTAGATGTAATTTACTTTACCAGCGAACATAATTGCAAAACTAAAAAAAATTCAAAATAATAATAATATATGTACTTTTTAAAGTTATTCACTAAAGTGAGATATCTTTGTTTTTTTTAAAGGATTTTATTTATTGTCATATTCACTTAAAAACAAAATTTTTCACTGAAGTAGCATTAGGCTGTGATGCAACATATTTGACTTTAAACCAAGCAGATTTTTTTTTTAACATTTGGCTTGTCAAAATGGGAGATTAAAAACTTGTAGCTTAATTCTGATATAGTCAGTCTAGAAAATAAGAAATAAGGCTTTCACAACAAGCTTTTAATCTTTGTGTATATGTCCATAATAGTACTTTTGTTTTTGTTTCGTTGTATTTTTTTTTACCTTAAAATATAAAAGCATAGAAATCATTATTATTACTTTTCAAAAGTTTTGATACCATACTGCTTATAAATTGTACAGTGATGCAATTTGACACATGTCAATGAGGAGAATGCAAATGTACAAATGAAAAATTGTTTATATATATTCAAAAAGTTCAAAATATTATTAACTAAAACATGTATATGTATATGAGATATGATAGAAATAATTGTAAGACATATGTTGTTCTTCGTGTTATGCCAAAGTGGCAAAAAAGAATTTTGTTCCAGTGGGAGCACTGCCCCCTAATCATAGTTTAGCCAAATTTATTCAGATAAGAACTGAAATCAGTTGTATTTCTCCCATTGATGTGCCATACTACTCATATGGTATTGGCAGAGGAGATTTATGCTTGTATTGTGCCACTGACGATAGATAGTCAGTGCAATTTGGATTTGAAAAAGAAATACAAAACCGTTTTACCATTGTGTGGTAGCAGTCAGGTAGTTGAAAAAAATATATTGTGTATCACCCATATAAAAAACAAACACCACACAATGGCAAATAGTTTTGTATTTCAGTTTATATGACAATTTCAAAGTCACGATTGTGTAAAAAAAAAAATATCGTACCTACCGACCCTTTTTTTTCAGCATGTAACAGTAAACAAACATTTTTTTTTTCTATGGCCCTAGTAGGATTAATTTCAAAGAATAAAAAGGTAATATACTGTTTAAGAATGTACCTTCAAGTTTTTAAAAGATACTTTCTTAGGGAAAAAAAACATTTAAGTAATAATTATTGCATTGCAGTGGCATTTACCATTATACTTTTATGCCATTGATGTTGCTAAGGTCAAAAGACTTTATTGAAATGATGGGGAAAATTCCTGTAATTCAGTGTCTCGATTGTCTTAGGAATGTCTCGTCCTACGCTGTGGCGCAGGCAGCACCATTGCTGGAGCAGGATAACAGGAAGCCAGGCAACTACGGATCCTCGGACATGTGTGGCAGATGTGGCAAAGCGGTGTTCTTTGCAGAGAAGGTCATGGGAGGAGGGGGTGTGAGTATTATATTGGAACAACTCTGTGTATGGTTAATTTATTTGATTTAAACCAGTTTATACATACATTTTGTGGCTTTTTCAAATTTTCATTTAAATGAACTTATTTGTATTGTAGATTTACCACAAAGCTTGTTTTAACTGTACTGCATGTGGGAAGAAATTGGACTCAACTATAGTGACTCAAGCAGAGGGCGATATCTTCTGTAAATGTAAGTACTACCAAGAGAGTGTAATATCATTTGTAGATAAGTAATCAGGCCATATTTAGAAGAGGGGGAAGTTTGCTATAGTTTCTTTGAGATCCAGCTTATAATTCTGTTTTGAATTTTGTTTCCATGATTTTAACAAGTAGTGTCACTTATTTTTGATTTTCCAATTTCTTACAGCTTGTTATGGAAAACACTTCGGACCAAAAGGATTTGGATTTGGACAAGCTTTGCAACACACTGGTTGAGACCTTATTGAGGAAAAAGCAGTCCATAGACCAAATTACATTCATTTGGTGTGCGTACCTCCAGGCTTGGAGCGTGGATATCTGTGTTGTGTCACGATGTTGTGTATCTGATGTTGATGTCAAAAGTTCCAGCTGTTGTTCAACACAGAATCTGACTCCAGACGAATTTTTTACCCCAGAAGCTTATGAGCTGACATTTAATCGAAAGATACATTACCCTCAGTTTTTATTAAACTTAAATAACATAGATCGGAATTTATTTGTGTACATTTTATATTATTGACAATTGTTTTGCAATTTCTTTCTTACATGTACATGTAATAGTTTTATTTATTTTAAACAGATTTTAATGCTTATTTTGAGTTAGATGATTTGTTTTCTTCTAATATCTATTTTTTTTTAAAAAATATTTTTTAAAAAATGTTTTCATTGAATTTTACACTTGTGGACCACACATGTTGGATGCAATTTTAATTTTTTAGTCTCATGGTATGTTAATCTTATATTTGTTATTTAAAGTCACAAACTGCATATTTCCTGTAATGAAATGAAGTACGGATCAAATTTGGATGCTTATGAAAGGATTTTAAAGGCTGCTATTGCAGATTGTAGTTCCTAGTTTGACATATTGACAATTAGTGAAAATGTATTGGGTACTCAGTTGAGTGGAGATATACAGGGCATTTAAAGAGTCATCTTGTGTATTAGATACATATGTACAAATATTATTGAAGAGGTTGAGTATTATTAACTTTTACATCTAAAAATGTTGGCTTAATTAAAGAGGTTGGATGGTCAACTAATTATCCATCATGTCCTCTAAAATATTAAATATGATTTTTCCAATAGGTTTTTACTTTAAAATTTGAAAACAATATTTGAATATATAGAGATCTCCTTTATGACCTTGTCCATCCAGCCCTTTTTAATACAAATTCAAATGGATCCATCTCATTTTTTGTTTTTGTGAACCATGATTATGTATTTATTAGTGTTCATTCAATTTTGTGCATTGTAGGAGATGTATAGATTGAAAACTAGTGCCATGTACAGATCATTGCTGAAGTTTATATTCAGTATGGAAATATTACATACCCATTTATAACAGACAGCAGAAATTAATTAAGGAAATTGCTGAAACGGGACAAAATCTGTAGTTATTTATATGCAATCTTAAGGGGTAGTTGTCCTTCAAATTTGTCCAGTGTTGTTAAGACTGTTTATAACGATTTGATGTAGCCTTCTCTTAAAAACAGAAGTGATTTCACTACTTGTACTGTAGATTCCTTATTTTATGCGAGTACTTAATTCCGGTTTTGCATCAAATTGCAAGAATATAAAATCACGAAGACCAAATTTTTATCATGATTATAAATAGTTTACATCTGCCCGAAAATAAAAGCGAGATTTTAAAATCTGCGAGATGTGCTTCTCATGATTTTACGCGAATATTAATTTCTCGCGTTTGATTAGGAATTTACAGTATGTTCCTCCCAGTGTGCAGTACATTTATCATCATTCTACATGTACTATAGGCTAAACACTGATTATATACATATACTCTGTCAGAAAATGTCTTTTTGAATTGTCTTATCTCCTGTTTTTCTCATACCTGGGTGTAGGAAAAGGGTAAAAAATTTTTTACTCTGTTGTATTCTTCTTTGATCATTTGGGAAATCGGTCCATAGGGACAAGATGTAATATTCAAGTTTTTTTTTAGTTTAATTTTTCACCATGAATGGAATGATAGTCAGTTTTCAGTGTATTTGTGTTGTAAATGAATATTTTGTACTGCATGTTAAGTTTTGTAAAAGTCATAAAAAGTGGACCATAGATTTTTGTTTAAAGCAGGAAAAAAAACTTAAAAAGAGAGAAATGTATTGCCAGTTTGTTCAATAAATAGCGTTGCTTTCATTCTCTTTACATGGAGTTAGACTTATTCATTTTCATGTGTTTTCATGGTACCAGATAATAGAAGTACCATATTTTGCTTGCACTGAGATCAGTCTTTTTTCTCTTTCTGTTTGTTTCTCTGCCGTCTGTCATCTTGGTTTTCTCTATACAAACGATTGATTATTACATCAGTAGTTAGTTTATTAAAATACATTATGAGCTATCACTTTGAGTTTGATACATGTATATCAATTGACAATTAGCAGACAGAGAGGTGCAGATAAAACTTAAGACACTTTTTTGATCCTAACTTGATGGACCAGAATCTAATTCCTGATATCAAATAAAATCTGTTGTGGTTTTAAACATTTATCATCCAATAAATATTTATGAATTTTACGAGATACATAGAAATAAAACTTTAAAGAATTCCTTAGAATTTCTTTACCGTTCTTGAGATATCCGAAGAAAAACAGTTAAGGACATTCCCTCTATTTCTTAGTAGAGACGTTTTGCTGCATGTTGTTTTGATACTGCTTTTCAAAGTAGTTCCCCTTTCCGAGACATAAACAAATTGACTAATGTATAACGAAAACATAACCATAGACTAAAGATTCTAAAGCCTTCTGTGTCTCTTATTAAAAAAAAAAAAAAAAACAACACCCTTTCCTTTCTATAAAGATCAAATGACAGGTCTCATCAGCTCTTTTTTTGTTCATCACGTTTTAACATTTTTTTGAGAATTTTTTTTTTGAAAAACTCATGACAATATTGATTACGCTAATTTGACATTTTGTGTGTGCGTCTTCTGACGTTATAAGCGTAATGTTACGTAACGCCTGTATCGTACGCGACCTATGAATTATGATTTGATATCTTGTAATTACTACAGTGCACTTTTTCTTATACATTGTAGGTACGACTTATTTTGCCGTTCATTTTAGTTATTATCTCGTTATTACGAGCAAAAATCTTGTAAAACGACTTATTATGCCCTTCGTTCATATTACAATACTTTTTAATACAAAGTATATCAAACATTGACTTTTATCTGTCATGTTTGAAATATTACTTCAAAGCTTATATAAGAAGCAATTATAAGTTACAAAAACGATGTTTTAATTTACATCACACTGATCTTAATATATACACATCCCTTACAGACAGTCTTATGGTAAATTCAAAATATATGGTATGACCTTAACCATTGACCAAAAAATTTGAATCAAAGTCAATGCATAGCCTTTACCCACATCTTTCTTGTCTTGCATAATCGACACAAATTCAATTTCATAATTGTAATTATAACACAGATGTATATAAAAACTAGGTAGTTATATTTTGCATAATAAATATTTAAATTAAAACAACCCACCAGATTTAGTTTATGAGAAAAAAAAACCCATTCAATACATTATAATACTATGCAACTTTACACGATTTCGTAAACAAAGTAAAGATTTTTTGCCATGGGATATTGAGGTCTGGTTAACAAACTTTAAAGTGATTGATATACTGGTTCATGTGAGAGTACTCGTACCTCTTACTCCACTTCCTTACACCTTAATAACCTGGTATTTGCGACCATCGAACCAGCTGTAACAAACTGAATATGAAGAGGGTAACTATAATTCCTATTTCATAGAAAATGAGTATTACTAATGAGTGTGCACATTTTTATTTTTATTTTGTCATCTTAAAAATGACTTCTTTTTTTAATTTTAAATTAATAATTGAAAAAGAAAATTCCTTTCTGATACATCAGATTACTGAAGGTGAAACCTGATACTTGTTAGGCTTGAATTGTGATTATGGACAACAGAAACACTCCTTTTCAGTGCAATTTTCAGTATTTTGTAGGAATGTATTTATTTCAAGTTTGTAAAAAACCGTATACAAACTGTATTGAATTTAAAAAAAAAAAGCAAAAGAGCAGAAAATACAGTTTGAAGAGCATTATGCGAGATTTGCACATTTATAATCAAAGTGAAACTGCACCCAACCGGGCCGAACTACATGCATGTCAATCTTGAATCAGTATTGAACAAATTTCCCAGTCATTTTTTCCATCAATAATATCTGCAAGAAACTGCACTTAAAATTCGTAGAGATGAGTCAATACTGTCATGTAACTTTATAGGAAAAATTGATCATAGAAAAGGAATCTGTTTACTATTTACCTTTCTGAACTAAAGACGGATTTACTGGCAGTGGTGATGTAAATATTGTAAACTGTTATTACATGTAATCAAAATTCGGTTACTCGTATTATAGCATTTGAGAGAATAAAAAGATACATTCATATTTCCATCGTTGGTACCCAGAAAACGAGAAAATTAAGGGCGGTTGTTCTAACAAAGTATCTACGATTTCCTCCCACACTATAGTTTAAATGCTAGTTCTTAGAAGTATTTTGATAATTTTTTTTCTCGGTTAATGTTGGGTGCAGTGTGCTATGGTCGCCTACCTTAGTTGCTTATGCACCTCCAGTTGGATGTCTTATCACGTGTTTTATAGATCGTATCAGCAATATTCTGGCTGAAAAGGTCCATATGAGAATTTCAAAGAAATTGCCCACCAAATCCTAAAAAGTTCAGAGAAAACCATTCTTGTTATGTAAGAGAGATAAAATTAAAAAAAAGTATAAACAAAAATAAAAGTAGAACTACACAAAGTAAAAGTTCACACTCATCCATCTTATTTTTTTCCCACTGATACGTAATCCAGAACGAGTATAAAAAGGCTTGAAATGGAGACACTAATGAATTCAATTTTTGTGAGAATTCAAGGTCTTGACAGAGAAAAAGATGAAACTAATTTGTATAACTCTGCTCGCAGCTCTGTCGGTATGTACAGTTTTCTTATTTTATTTTCCCCCCATTTCTAATGCACTCTCTGTTTGTCAAAGAAATGATAATTTAATACATGATTATCATACCCGTATATTAAACCATGGTGTTGAAATTTTGATAAGCGACATTTTGATGATCTGATTAAAAAAATCACATTTTATAATCCATTTTGAGCTATTCCAGAAATATAAAGATTTTTTTCATCATAAATCTGTATATTAAACATGTTTTTCGGAATTCTCAAGCTCAGGAAATGTATGCTCTTATCTACTCTCACAAATTTACCATTTCAAAAGAAATTTCTTGCGGAGATTTACATTGGGAAATGTTTACATCTTCTCTCCATTCGGTTATACTCGGGACGCCTCGCTTAATTTTTCAACGTTATCATCCGGGTACACTTCATGTCGTTTGCAATACAAAATCCCCGTAGACTTTCTATTTTGGTTGTGTATTGGAACCTGAAGCGGTAGAGGGGGTGTTTCATAATAGAAAAACTGGACTTTTTTCATTCTTGTGGATGAACGTAGGTTTGGCACAAAGGTATACATTTATGATTATCAAAATATTAAGCAAATAGTGGAGGAAGCTGAAACTTGGGACAGAGTATAGTTAAGTACAATCATAGAGAATGAACATCGAGTTTGAAAAGAGTACTGCCTTGAGTTTTAAATCTCTTTAACCGACCTTTTAAAAAGTCATGTTAGTTCATATTTATCTGTAAGTAATTCTGAATACTCGCGTAACAATTGACTATGTCATATAAACAATGTTTAAGTTCAAAGCACATTGATGAATTGAATGTAAATCGAATTCTTTTTGTAAAACATTGTAGTGCAGTGCCACAAAGGTAATAAATCTTAAAAAAGGTAATGTTGGAAGCTTTTCATTTGTATGCACGTGACCACGTGAGTACAATTGTCTATCTGGTCTTTGTAACGTAATCCTGATTGAGTTTCATCGATGAATTTTTATACAACGGAGTTTCAATGAAATTCAAAACCAACGTGGGGTGTTAAGACCACACAAGATTTCTATTATATTACAACTACAATGTTTACACTTTCTTTCAGGTCGCTTCAGCAATATCATGCCATAAAACCTGTCTGAAAGAAAAGGATTTAGATACAGCCTTCACCGAACTTAACCACTTAATTCTAAAAGAATCAAATAGTGGTATCATCTATCATTCGAAGGAGCCCGTTCATCCTGCAGGTTCGAAATGCCATCCATTGTCCAAACTGACAGATGCTCATTCCTTTCGATACATTCGTGATCTTTCCAACTGCCCCTGGAACTACCATTATTCAAACGTGCCTTCGCGATTCCCAAGGTATATCTTACACGCCACTTTAAAGCATTGTAGTGGAAATCCGAAAAATAAAAATAAATGTATTTCTTTTAGTCGAAAGAAATCAAAGAAGATAACATTTCAGAAATCTGGAGAGTGTCGAGCAATCTCTGTGAAACTGAACGTGTTTTATCGTAATGAGACGGACATGTGTTTTTATCCTCATCAAGAGAACATTGATTTAGGGTTTACATGTGTGTTTAAACAGTAACAATTCGGTTTTTCTTGGAATTAAGGCGTGGATAGCCTATTACGACAAAGGGTGTCTGTCCATAATACGAAAACGTAAAATTGCTAGATTTTAAGTCGCTAATAATGTTAAAAAGCCAAAATTCTTATATCTAAAAATGTATATTGTTTTTTTGTAAGTAGAAAGTGCTAGATCATGCAGTGAACTCTTTACTGAAGGGTGCATTTTTTGTACTTGCATTATAACATGTATAATTATAGGAGATATATTAAACATTATATTAAATATCAAGTTACGTGCTGGTTTGTTTCATTTTGTTTTACTATAATTTTATGAGAAAAATATGTATTAAAATAAATGTACATAACAACTGTATAATTATAGAAGAAACTTTTAACGTTATATCAATAAATTATGTTAAATTGCGAGCTGGTTTTCCTTTATCGTATTGTAGTGTCCTTACCGATATATTTCATTTTATCAAAGATAATATACAACATGACTACTATGTTTTATATTTTATTTGATAAAATGAAATATATCGGAAAGGACAGTAGAAGTAAATAAAAAACGTTTATAACAAATTCAACGAATTTACGGCTCAAGAAGTGTGTTTTAGATTTCTGTTTATTACTTTTTATGCAAGTAGTTCGTTCGGTTTTTATACAATATAGAATAATAAAATGAAAATACAACTTTAGATGTGATAGTTAAATTTCAATATTTCACTGTTGAACGTTTGAACTATCTCGTGGTATCAATATCATTTGTTAAACACAAAAACACTAAAGAATGCACGTGTAAAAAATTACTAATTGTTCATTGAAGTACAAACCGTAACGACTATTTCTTCCACAAGACCATTAACTACGAAAGTATCTTCAAAGTTGTGAATTTTCCTTGATGCGTAAAAAACTATTGCCAAGATTGATAATAAGATAAAGTTTTATTTGTTTTATCGAATGAATTTTACATTGTATTTAGATTTGAAGGAGCAAAGAAATCATCACAATTATGTACATGTATATGTATTTGTGTGTGTCTCTGTGTGTATATAAATGTGTGTGTGTGTGTGTGTGTGTGTGTGTGTGTGTGTGTTTAAATAAGCTTTCACGAACTATCTGTTTAAAAATGCACAATAAAGGTTGAGGATCACATGGTAGCTTATTTGTTTCTATATTGAAAAACGTAGTAAAGCAAAGTGAGATGTAAAATCGTCGCCATTTTTTGAAACTGACGAAAAATACAAGACAAGACAACGGTTGAATAAAAACAAGTTATTATACCTCAATATGATTATTCTTTATAACGCGACATCTGATTTGTTCTAGACAATCACGTGTCAGGGCAATAAAACATATTTCCCTGTCATCGTCATATCTTCATAATATCACATCCCTTCGAATTTTCATTCCATGCCTATCAAAAATCCTGAGGATTAGCATACGATGTAATAAATGATAAATTCTATTAAAAAATCGTTTGAAATCCTTTTTATATCAGAAAACTGAAATAGAAAGAAACCAGTAAACATTCAATACGTTACTGATTTACTCGAATTAAAAAACGATTGGAGCCCGATGTATTCTAAATCATCAATTCAAATTTAAACACACCACTAATTAATACTATTTCACTGATTAGTAATTAAAAAAGAATATAAACTTTGAATTAAAGAATCTATTTAAAACACATTTTTTTTCTATAAATAGCTTAATATGATAGTCGAAAATATGCCTCAAATACAGTTAGAACCCATGTTTCTGCTTTAAGAGGGCTTGATGATTATGGCCATTTTTAGACTTTATTAATCTTCGTGAGAAGAAGAGCTCTTAAGTAAAGAAAAACATCCAAATGTTAAGGCTAAACTATTTGGAATTTTTTTCTATCAAATGACAGTTCATGATAAAAAATATATCTAAAATTTTTAGGTAGATCTGATGGATAAATTGTTGACCATCCAGCCTCCTTAAAGCTTTACCAGTATGTGGTAACACAAATGTCTAAACAAGCTGATTCAAGATTCAACACTCGATCAAAGAAATTACTCCAAGGTTTTAAACAAATTGAATCTTTCC
The DNA here is from genome assembly GCA_033439105.1 of Magallana nippona. NCBI lineage: Eukaryota > Metazoa > Mollusca > Bivalvia > Ostreida > Ostreidae > Magallana > Magallana nippona. Next base: position 17,174,099 of record CM065926.1, read on the forward strand.
TCTGATTCGAGGCTACCAACAAACCCTTCCATTTTAAAAAGTGAAGCTCATGCATTGTCCCACCATCATTTAAACGGTGCTCTTTGTAATGTTTTTCTTGGAACCAATCGTGTGTAGATTTTTGCTCCAGTGTAGGGTTGGTTTTCATTATATAAATCACTGTCTAGAAAGTACAACTTCCTTTGAGCGTTTCTCACCTGACATGTAAGATAATAACCTTTACATATGAATGTCCCAATGAAAAATAATAAAGAAATACTTCCCTATGTAATATACAGAAAGTATTGCAGGATTTTCTTAACATTCTTTAGGAATACTATTTTTCCCTACAATAAAAGTATTTCCCACAGGAATTCAAGTTTGACAGGCAATTTTTTTAGGACATTTAATCTTTTGGCAAGAGCATGCATCTGTAAGAGAATATGAGTCATGTGATATTTACAATAGATTTAACAATATTAACCAATCATCGAACTATTATACAATAGAGGTTGAGTATATAGAAGTATTATACTTAACTTACGAAAAAAAATCACAGGGCAAATGAAAAAAAATTAATTATCATTTTTATTGATTAAAATCCTTGATCGAACATTAAAAAATTTCGATTTATACAGTGTACCTCCATGATCATAGATGGGTTCTTCACCGTGCCATTACCATTTGTAACAGAACTTAAACGTATCTTTATCTCTTGAGCTATAAAAGAAGCGCCTTTTCTACATTCTGCCTCTGTAAATTAAGTTACGATACAAAGAACAAACCAAACATTTGCTTATGATTAGAAAAAAAGCAATGCATTGAAAAATGATTGGTGCATGATATATTTTTGTCCGATTCGTAGTAAAATGAATATTATAGTGACTAAATAAAAAAATAATTAAACATTTCAATATTCAATTTGGTTTTTACCATTCTCCTTTCTATTTTTTTGTGGCAATGATTTTTACGATAAAAGAAAGGAAACATTGTTTAAACTTTACAATTTTATAATTTTTTTCAATCTTACTTCGTTATGAATGCGGATTTACCTTCATTTAGATCAATATGGAAATAAGATACATTGTTTCATTCTTAAAGCATGTGGGGTAAACTTTATTTAAGAAAAAAGGTGCCCGTGGAACTCACCTTACTATTTGGACTTTGTTTTCCGCCTGACAATGATGACGACAATTTATCTTCCAGAAACTCCCATCAAATCCAGTTCTAATTTATGTATATTAAATATACTAACAGGTTCATTAAATGTAATGTACTATTTGTCATTTTTATAAAAATTTCCGATGACTTAGATCCACTTAAGCGTGTCTTTCACTTTAGTTTTTACTATTCAGGGTAGCTTTTCAAAAATGAAAGCAATTTCACAATCACTGCTTATAAGGTTAACTTCTACTAAATAAGATCAAATTACTCGTAGTGTATGATATTTTCCAAAATCCTTTTTATTTCCCATCGAGCCATTGTGAAACTGCGTAATATTACTCTTTGATTTCAGTTCGTTTTAATTTACAGACATCATCTCATATGTGATATACTATAATATGTTGTAGTAGCTTTGGTAGTTTTATGTATTGCTATAATGAAATACATTTTAAAGAATGTGCATTACATTTTGATTACTATCGAAATCGAATGTCAGTTGCACTCTAGTATGAAAAGTTAATCTTGAATCTCGACATCAATTGATCAATATTTTTTTTTCAATCTAGGTTTTACCATCAGCATTTTTTCATTTATCTGTTTATTTATTTTTGCAGATAAAACATAAAGAAAAGTGATGGATACCATAAATGTATGAATACTAGGTGACTTACGCATTGAAGTGAAGAAATAATAACAGTTTACCCGACAGGTATTGTCTACTCAGTGATTGTTCATTAATAAAGCATGATTTTATTAATGGATGGTATCTTCCAGTCGTATGAGATAACTTTAATTAGCAAACTTTTTTCATCTGTAAATTTGTCAAAAATTTTCAAAAAAGTAAGAAGCTGAACAGATATATTCACAAACTAAAATTAGTAGAGTTTAAAAACATTCCTATGGTGGCATATTTCTGCCCCCTACATGCAAGATGAATTATGTCAACATGCAAGAAAATTATGTCAACATGCAAGATAATTATGTTGACATGCAAGGTACAAATCTTTAAGGAGAACCTATATGGATATATGGATAAAATCACTTACTTACGCCCGTATCTAACATCATGGATGCAAGATGCAACATAAATATGACAACATGCGACTTATTTATGTTGACATGCGACTTATTTATGCGAACATGCAAGTTATTTATGTTAACAGGCAAGAAATTTATGTCAACATGCGAGATAATTATGTCGACATGCGACTTATTTATGTGAACATGCAAGTTATTTATGTTAACATGCAAGAGATTTATGTCAACATGCGAGATAATTATGTTGACATGCAAGTTATTTATAACAAAATGCAAGATAACTTGGATGTTGACGTAAATATCTTGCATGTTAACATAATTAACTTGCATGTTGACATAAATAAGTCGCATGTCAACATAAATAAGTCGCATGTCGACATAATTAACTCGCATGTCAACATAAATTTAATGCATGTTAACATAATTAACTCGCATGTTCACAAAAATAAGTTGCATGTCAACATAAATAAGTCGCATGTTGTCATAATTATGTTGCATCTTGCATCTATGATGTCAGAGTACGGCATTAGTAAGTCATTTTACCCATATGAAAATCAAATTCTCTAAAAGGATTTGTAACTTGCATGTCAACATAATTATCTTGCATGTCGACATAATTATCTTGCATGTTGACATAATTTATCTTGCATGTAGGGGGCAGAAATATGCCACATTCTTTCCCTTGATTTTGAACGTCAAAAGTAAATGGGTCTCCTTCAATCGGTCACAAGTAAATGGGTCTCCTTCAAAGGTGATTATGATAATAACCTATCTAACCTTGATAGGACAGATAAACAGGTTAGAGCTTTTCATGTATAAATAGTAAGAGGATAACAAATTGACATCTGGACATCCAGGTCACACAAAGTCATGTTGGATTCAGCTTTGGTGTTCGTTTTAATTACTTTGACTGTATTTTATTGTGTTCAGAAGTTGGTGAACTCGAACAAAAACGTGCCTCCGGGACCAAAAGGATGGCCTTTTATTGGAATGCTCTTTGAATTTGACCTGCCGACTCTCTATCTGAAACTTAACAACTGGACAGCAAAATATGGAGAGATATTCCAGTTTGAGTTGCTTGGAAAGAGGTTTGTTAGTATAAACTCATCTGAAGTTCTCAGAGAAGCATTTAACCAAGAGCCAAATGCCACCATTACAGCAGCGCGATCTCCGACGTTTTACGGCAAGTACGTATTGGATAACTATTCAGACATTGCTTTCGCCTCACTGAACCAAGAATGGACAAAACGTAGAAAACTTGGCCACCAGTTGCTACGGGCATACGGAGAAGGCCTGTCTTGTGTGGAATCCCAAATCAAGCGCAACCTAATCTCTGTCAAGGAATATATACGATCCAACGAAAACAATAACCTCAATCCTAGCGAAATCGTAGAGGAATTTGTGCTGAACACGGTTGAAGTTCTGGTAGGTTTCCACATGTATTTTTTTTTATTTTAAATTAATATTTTGTAAGCTGTGAACGTTGACGTTGTCGAGTACAAGGAGAACGTTAAAACAGGTGATCCTATATTTTCAGATTGAATCGTAATGTTGGTCTTATTTTGGAGAAAGTGTGTTACTAACTAATCTGTACTCTAAGTAATATGTACTCTATATCGACCAAACTCATCTAGTTACGAACTTTGCAAGAGTCATTTATTGCAAACGTTTTCTGTGAATTAATCCCCCCCCCCCTTCAAGCAGAAATTTTAAGGTCTGCATTAGATGTCTTCCTCTAAGAAAGAGAAAGGGAGACAGAGAATGTATTATTAATTTATAATGGCTGGATCCTGTAATGAAAAGTCTAAAAGTTTTTTTTCTGAAGTATTTTTTAAATTCTACATACGCAGTTTAAGAAATTCAAAACAGAAATTAGGGGGTCAATATACTTCTTTCGACGCTAAAGTGCATTTAACATGACATTTCTGCACTGAAAGTTCAACTTGCAGATAAATCGCTTTTTTCCTCTTTCATATTTTTTGATTGGAATGAACCATTGCACCAAGTCCAAACTAATTCTATTTAAAATAAATTAAACTGTTATAATAATAAAAAAAAAGTTCCCAATTACATAACCTAATTTGTTTTATTTTAACATTAAGACCGCAGAACATTAACTGGCATGATTGGAAATATACAGCTTACGTCAACTTCACATGTTACAGTCAAAACATTTGAAATCGGCGGGACAAATTGACGCGGACGTCTGAGAAAACATTGGATTGAAACTGTAGTTAAAGGAAGTGTATTTTCAATCCACCTCAGCTTTTCTAACTTGCTATATAAGTTAAAGCGATCGAAAAACATTTCATTTAGGATCAGCAAAGCGATTGAAAAACATTTTATTTCATCAATAAGTATATAATCAGCAAATATGAGAAGATCCCAATTCGGGAGAGATTATACGCAAGGCAAAGCATCGTCCGATGACTTCAGAGAATCAGTCGTCACAAGTCTGAAATCAAGTGGGGCCATTGTTGAAACGGGGTTTATTTCCAGAGGAGAATATTTTATGAAAACTCCGTGACTAATATTAAGACCGTGGAACATTATACAATGTAGTTTTAACGTTAACTTCACTCAACTTTAATCATAATAAATATATTATTGTATAATTATAAGTGAAATATAATTATTCTTAAAGAACAACATTCACGAAAATTATTTGGATATCTTTAGCTAGACGACCGGAAGTTTTAAGAAAATTCACCAACATTGCACAGCTATCTGAAGTTTAAAAAAAATTAAACACTTCCTATAACTACAGTTTCTATCCAATGTTTTCTCAGGCGTTCGCGTCAATTTGTCCCCGCCCATTTCAAATGTTTTGACTGTAACAGGTGAAATTGACGTAAGCTGTATATTTCCAATCTTGCCAGTTAATGTTCCGAGGTCTTATTGCACTAAGAAAACACTGTTATAAAATATTGAGACAAGAAAACTGTTCATTTTCTTCGTTAAAACCTTCTGCCAAAAATATAGTTTCTTACTATACACTTAATATTTATCATATATCTTAAAAACTATTTTATTGTACCTATATATATTATTTTGCAGTGTATAATATAAATATATCAGTAGATTTATTTCAGAATGCAGAATTTACAGACTACAGGTGACTAAAAATGTCTGCTCAAAAGGAACGAACTCTTTAAGATATAATTTTTTGACAGACTATTGGTCGAAGTTTTGGTAGAAATGGAAAGCTGCAAAAGATCTTACATAAACTGGATGATTTGGTCAACATTGTGGCAAACCCTGGGTACGATGCTCTGTATATGATCATGCCGTTTCTACGCCACCTTCCTCTTCCAATGAGCAAAAATATAAACGAACTTCACCGAATAAAACAACAAATGATGGAGCATTTGGAGACCTTATTGGTGGGTCGTTTACAGTAAACTTTATTCCAAATCGCCTGTTAAAATTGGACGATAAAATGGTTTTGTTTACCAAGATGATTTTGTAAATATTTATTTTTCTGTGAATAGCTTTTTTTTTTTTTTTTTTTTTTTTTTTTTTTTTTTTATATATATATATATATAATTTCTTGGATTTTATGTGCACATTGAAAATTTTTACTTGTTATTTATAAATCTTTTTAAATTCTAAAAATTCTAAAAGTGACAGTGTATTATAAATAAATTATAAAATGGGTGTTAAAAGTTAAACAATATTTTTCATTCAACATGTGATAAAATTGGCAACTTTATTCATAAAGTTTAATGGTTTGGCAAGGTACTTATATTATTTCACGAATTAAATCGATTCCCAGTGCGCCCGATTTCTTTAAAAATGAATTTCAAGAAAAAAAATATAAAAAAGGTATAACACATTTTAATCTTGAATTTCAGAAAGACGACACGACAGAAAAGGGTATTTATCACACCCTGAAGGACGTGATGAAGGAGAGGGATGATGAGGGCAAACAATGGTTCACCCAGGAAAATACCAGCAACCTGCTGATGAATTTTGTAGCTGCAGGTGTGTAAACTTTATATAGGCAAAGTACAATACAATAAGATATGATGAATTTTCACGATTACAAAATATTAGCGATTTTTCTTACTCCATGTGAACAAATAAAGGAACTGCCATTTATAATATGAATTGCAATCTTTATTTTTAGAACACGAATACTTCTATTAACATATCCACGTATTGTTGCATAAAAATTTCTAAACATATTGAGTCATATAGTACAGTATAGAACATTGTTATAGGTAGCAAATAAGTAACCAGTAAATTCCATAATAAAAGTTGGAATTAATAATGTCCAAATCAGTGTCGCCAAAACGGAGGATAAAGAACATTGCTTTAAAGCTAAAGGTAAATAAGGGCGATTTTGTACTAGGTATATATATATATATATATATATATATATATATATATATATATATATATATATATATATATATATATATATATGCCAATGAAAAATAAAAAAAATCTGTGTTCCGATTTAAATACATTGACTTTAAATTGAAAGTAAACCGGCATGGTTACAGGTGGCTAACTTTAATTATAACCGGCCATTCCATTGCTCCAAGAAAAGCCTTTCCTTTGATTCGTTTTCTTGCAAAAAGAGATGAGCAACAAAAATACTTCTGATTGCGTCTTTATTAAACTCAATGTTTTAAAAAAACTGAATAGTTATATATGTAATAGCCTGGTGTTTACAGAAGTTGAAAACTCTGGCTAAGGGTTCAATCATGTTTATTGAGACAATAAACAAGGGAACTATTAAAGTTCAAACCCTGTAATATGAATAACATATATAAGCATAAAATACATATATATTAATGAAATAAGTTATTAAATAAATTGTTATAATTTACTCAAATACCATGACAAATCATATATCATTACATAATTTATACAATAAATAAATTCAATGCAAGAGAGATAACTATTTGCTTCATATTTCACAAATAAGTAAAATACAAGTTATGCCCCTTGACAGATCAGTTTTACAAATATGTTTATAGTAAGTATTCTGCATAAAAATTTATTTACAATATCCAAATAAAGTTATATCATAACCTTTCATTGTAATTGAATAATACTTTTAAAAATATATATAAATATATAATTCAATCACCTGTTTAAGGAACAAGGTTCCTTTAATACTTAACATACTTAAAAATTTGACCCCAATTTTGGCCCCACCCTACCCTGGGGGGTGGGGGTCATGATTTTTTAAAACTTTGAATCTACATTATCTGGGGATGCTTCCAAACAAGTTTCAGCTTTCCCAGCTTATTGGTTTCTGAGAAGAGGATTTTAAAAAATATTCCCCATTGTGGCCCCACCCTACCCCCAAGGGTCATGATTTTCACAACTTTGAATCTACATTACCTGAGGATGCTTCCACATAAGTTTCAGCTTTCCTGGCCAAATGGTTCTTAAGAAGAATTTTTTTGAAAATTTCTCAAAAATGTTCAATAATTCCTAATTATCTCCCCTTGTAAAAGGACATGGTACTTAATTTTCACAATATTGAGTTTCCTTTTTCTAAGGGTGCTTTGTGCCAAGTTTAGTTAAAATTGGCCCGGTGGTTTTGGAGAAGATGTTAAAAATGTGACAAAGTTTACAGACGGACATACAGACGGACGGACAGACGGACAAACGGACGGACAACAGACAAAATGTGATCAGAAAAGCTCACTTGAGCTTTCAGTTCAGGTGAGTTAAAAATATAAAAAGGTGTTTATGGTTTGTTCTACACAGCTTATTTAACAACCCGAGGAACAATAATGTCCATGATCCAAATTCTTGCAAAACGACCTGAACTACAGAAATCAATGCAAAGAGAAGTGGACCAGGTGATTGGTTCCGACAGAGAGCCCAGTCTGGCCGACAGAAGGAACTGTCATCTGATGGAGGCGTTCATTATCGAGTCCCTGCGCTACATCTCACACGTTCCTCTGGCTATCTTACACGCTGCTTCCCAGGACACTACAATCAATGGATACACCATTGACAAGGATACAATCGTGAGTTTAAAGAAAAAATCAATGAAGATTTTTCTTTTGTGCAAGAAGTCCAGGAAACAAATACTGAGTGAACAAAATACTTAATGTCTAAGCTTGGCGTGGTAGTTCAAACAAATCAAGTTTCATTGTAAATTAAAATCTGAACTAAAATCACTCTATTTTGTGAAGAAATTCTTATTAAAAAGATTTATAATTAAAAACGTTTCCCAAGTTCTTAACTCTTAACAAGCAAATTATCTTGAATGTAAGACATAAAAGATATTTTAGATTGTACCAAACATATGGACGATTCATCACAGCGAAAACGAGTTCGATGATCCATTTGTCTTTAAACCTGAGCGGTTTCTTGATGATAAAGGACAATTGTTGCCGTCAAATGACCCTGTGAGAAAAAGGTGTGGTATTTGTTTTTTTTTGTTTTTTTGCACGAATCTCAAACCCAGCGACACACATTCGCTCTGCCTTTTCCGCAAAGTCCAACATCTTGATCGAAATTAAAGGTCAAACGATGTACCAATCGTTACGTTTGAGATATTATTGAAGCCATTCTAAGAACATTAGTTTACAATGGACCTTTATGACATAGAATTAGTATGTAGGATATGGTACTGGATACAAGAAGTTATGTGTTAACGTTAAATCAAATTTGCTTTAATCACATTAAAAAGTCTGATTTGTTGATTGTTATCCATTTATTTTAAAAATGACGTTTTTTGAAAATATTCTTGTTTTTCTTCAGAGTGTTTGCCTTTGGGTCAGGGAAAAGAAATTGTCTTGGAGAAGTTTTTGCAAGATCTCGCTTATTTTTATTCATATCCACCTTGATGCAGTTGGCAACAGTTATCGATCCTGATGGGAAGTCTTTGCCAGACCTGCTCCCTAAGGATATGATTCCAGGAATTGTGCTACAACCTCAACCATTTGAAGTCCGGTTCATTTTAAGATCAAAATAATATCAGATTAATAGAATTATCTAATGTAGGCGCTTATTATTATATACTCGTGTATCTGCAGATACTCTGATCACCACTTACAATGGTAATGTCTAAGGTAATGCAACGCTGTAATAGTTATCATTACATGTTCATTGTTTTACAAAGCAATTGAATATAATGTTGATGTATATATTTTGTAGACGAGTGATTGTGAATACATGTTGTAATCACTTATTTTAAAACTTATTGTGCATATCTTTTTTTATATTTTGTTGGGTAAAAAAAAAGTCCCAAATTTACTCGGAGTCTTAATTTTTTTGTAATGGATATCCAAGAAACCTCTCTTAGAATATGACTTTAGAGACTAGTGTAACAGTATAATATCATTACTGATATTATTATGATTTAGAATTTTTTTTTCAAACAAAATTGAAAAATATTTCCGTTAAAAATAAAACACTATATTGTCATATTGTTACTATTTCGTGCATAAATATAGATATCTATTGAAATATGTAAAGAAAGTAGGATATACTTTTCATAAAAAATAAACATGTGAACTACATGCGCAATATTTATTCGATTTTTTGTGAAAATATTTAATAATATATGTTTGAATTGAAATATAGAAAGAATCGAATGAATATGAGGAGTTTGATAAAAAAAGATGTTGGTTGCTAGTTTTTGTTTTGTTTTTGTTGTTGTTGTTGTTTTCTTTCTAAAGCTCATTTAAACAGTTTGATATTTCATAAAACATCGGTATAATTATAATATTATATATTGTTTAGATTTTTTTCTTTCCTTTAGTACATTGATGAAATATTCTTTAAAAAGGTTTATACAGACGATATTTGTATCAAATTATGTGATCAATTTATGTTTAACCCCTTAATGGAAAATGTGACTCTTAATGTTTCCTCTGATTAGTAATATCGACATTATTAAGTTTGTCGCTATTTCTTCACTTAGTCTATACCTGAAGGTTAAATTATGAGACATAGTGATCGGGTTACTTTCTATTACGCATGGCGATGTAACAGATAACGACGAAATCGTGTTGAAATCTGTAAAGTAAAATCAAAGTTTCGAGATACAAGGACACATGATACCCCTATCATTTCTTGTTACCGAGAAAAAAAACCAAACAACTTCTGACACTTTTTTAAAGCAACATGATGACTTTTTATCCATGAATATAGATTGCATCTTACAATTTCATAACAAAACGTAGTGTGTCTGTCTCTTTACTTTTTAACACAAAAACACAAGGTACATCATTTAAAAAACAACATGTGACATGTTGAAACATAAATAATACAGTACATATCTTTAATTTGAGAGAGAGAGAGAGAGAGAGAGAGAGAGAGAGAGAGAGAGAGAGACTAAACGGACGAAAAGTCCTACGCCTGTCTGTAAATGTTGATCTTCACTAAGTCGTAATATTAAGCTGCTACGCATCATCAAAAAATGTCATTTCAATGTTTGTCTTTTTCATAGGTACATGTATCAAACAGAAATGTTTTAATAACTATATAACAGTCATTCCCCTTCATGGTTTTCACTCTTGAACAACTGACCAATGCACTCTTTCCGCGCAGTGGTATTATCTGTGAAAAATATTCTCAATATTTTTAATATTGTTGATTACTCATACTTAACAAGAACTTTATCAGTATTTTAATATGTGATATCAAACGTGTTAATATCATAAGTACACAACAAGTGAAAACGTGCATGTACCGTTCCGTTCTTAAAATGGACTTAATAATAATATCTCTAACATTGTGTATTAAAATATCTATTTAAACACTTTTTTTTATATATAAATACTGTTTTACATAGTCATTTGTTTCGCCACATACAATTCGTAATATTATTTCTAAAAATCAGTTCTTCAATATCTCTACCATTACAAAAGTATTCATATAAATTATTCTTTGGTAAACGGTTGCCACGCAACAATTAAAAAAACCATTTGTTACTATGAAACAAAAGAATTTGTTCAAATTTATTAAAACCGCTTAACCTTTTTTTTTTTTTTTTTTACATGAAATACTAACGTATTAAGACATTTGAATGGTCATTTCTTTAAACTTATTTTTTCTCCCAAAATTGACTTATCCGAACAATTTATTGCTGTTTTTGAGAAATAAACATTCACAGTATATAATTACAAAAATATCATTTATCTTTGAGGTGAGGCCGATTTTGGCCATTAGCGCCCCTAGCTCTTTGTTCTGTAAGTTTCAATGACAGTTATGTATTATTACCTTTATTTTCTTTTTAAGGAGAAGAACTCGTAAGTTGTTCCAACTGGTTTTTAATCCTTTTGTAAATGTTTTATACGATCAAATATGATCAATTTTATTTATTCATGCACAGACTCCATATACATTTGTATTGTAGAATTGCTTTTTAGCTGGTAAGAAAACCAAGTGTAACTTTAAATTAAAAAAGGAAAAAAATATATATATAATTCCAATTGTTCGGGAGAGAGTAAAATTACAGAATGTACAAAGCGAATTGTTTAAATGAATCACACATCACCTCTTCTGCAGTGAAAGGTAATACAGTGAAAATACTTTGGTATAATAATCAACTCGAAGTACATGTACACAGTTGAGCACGAGCTATTCTTCTTTTGAGTGATACTAGATGATATCCCACATAATTTTGTTAATATTTATTTTCTGTGATATAGATTTTTTTTTACATTTTCTTGGACTTTAAATTAGTTTGTATTGTGTGTACCTGTTTATATTTTACTTGGTATCAATAAATCTTTTGTGTTCTAAAATGACTTATTTTCACAGTGAATTATAAACAAACTATAAATTAGGATTTAAAAGCTTAAGCAAGATATTCCATCCAACATGTGATAAAATCGGCAACTATCTCACGAATATGATCGATTTCCAGTGCGCCTGTTTTTTTTTTATTTTTAAATAAAAATGTAAACATGAACTTAAAGAATTAATATATATATATATATATATATATATATATATATATATATATATATATATATATATATAAATTGACACATTTTAATTTTAAATATGAAGAAAGCCACGACCGAAAAGGGTATTTATCACAAACTGAGGATGTGATGAAGGAGAGGGATGATGATGGAAAACAATGGTTCAGCAAAAAAAAAATACCAGCAACCTGCTGATGAATTTTTTGGCTGCAGGTGGGTAGATTTTATATAGGCAAAGTACAATAAATGAAGAGATGATGGAATTTCACTATTACAAAGATTGGCAATTTTTTTCTCCATGTGAACACATAAAGGAAATGCCACATATATAATATGAATTGCAATCTTTATTTTTAAGAACACGAATACTTCTGTTAACATATCCACGTATTGTTGCATAAACATTTTTAAACGTATTGAGTCATATAGTACAGTATAGAACATTGTTATAAGCAGCAAATAAGAACTAGTAACCAGACTCAATGTTGAGAAAAAACGTTTATAGATATATAAAATTTAACTTATATTAAATATATAAAAAAAGGTGTTAATGGTTTGTTCTTCACAGCTTATTTAACAACCCGAGGAACAATCATGTCCATGATCCAAATTATTGCAAAACGACCTGAACTACAGAAATCAATGCAAAGAGAGTTGGACCAGGTGATTGATTCCGACAGAGAGACCAGTTTGGCCGACAGGAGGAGCTGTCATCTGACAGAGGCGTTCATCATCGAGTCCCTGTGCTACATCCCGTTCCTCTGGCTATCTTACACGCTGCTTCCCAGGACACTACAATCCATGGATACACCATTGACAAGGATACAATCGTGACTTTAAAGAAAAAGGTTCATGGAATATTGTTCTTTTTTGCAAGAAGTCCAGGAAACACACATTAATTTCAATCGACTTCTGACCAAAATACTTAATGTCTAAGCTTGAAGTGATAGATAAAACAAATCACATTTCATGGCAAATTAAAATCTGGACTTTTCTATTCTGTGGAGAAATACTTATTAAAAAGATTTATAACTAAAAACGTTACCCTAAATCTTAAGTTTTTACTCCTCAGCAAATTTGCTAAAATATAACATAAATTATATTTTAGATCGTACCGGATGTATGGACGATTCACCACAGCGAAAACGTGTTCGATGATTCATTTGTCTTTAAACCTGAGCGGTTTTTTCATGATTCGGGACAGTTGTCTCCGTCAAATGACCCAGTGATAAAAAGGTGTAGTATTTGATTTTCTTGGTACCAATCTCCAGCCCAGTGACATACATTCGCTCTTCCTTTTCCGCAAAGTCCAAAATCTTCATCGAAATTAAAGGTCAAGCGATGTATAAATCGTTACGTTTAAGATATCATTGAACTCATTCTACGACCATCAGTTCATAACCGTAATTGAATGACATAGAAACTAGTATTTACGATATGATACTAGATACAAGAAGTAATGTGTAAACGTAAAGTTAAATTTGCTTTAATCATATTCAAAAGTATGTTTCTTTACATTTGCTGATTGTTATCCATTTATTTAAAAGATGATATCTTTCGAAAATATTCCTTTTTTCTTCAGAGTGTTTGCCTTTGGGTCAGGGAAAAGAAATTGTCTTGGAGAAGTTTTTGCATGATCTCGCTTATTTTTATTTATATCCACCTTGATGCAGTTGGCAACAGTTATCGATCTTTGCCAGATCTGCTGCTTAAGGATATGATTCCAGGAATTGTGCTACAACCTCAACCATTTGAAGTCCGGTTCATTTTAAGATCAAAATAATATCAGATTAATTGATTTATCTTATGTAGGCGCTTATATACTCGTGTAGCTGCATACACTCGTATCATCATTTACTTGATGATGGTAATGTATGGCAATGCATAGTTATCATTACATTTTTTGCAAAGTAATTGGATATAATGTTGATATAGATATTTTTCAATGACATTTAATTGTAATGCATGTAATACATGTAGTTATCACTTATTTCTAAACTTAATGGGCATAACTTTTTTCATATTTTGTTGAGTAAAATAACATGTCATAAATTTACACGCAGTCTTCAATTTTTTTTTTGTAATGGATATCATCTAAGAAACCTCTATTAAAATATGGCTTGAGAGTTTGATATTATTATTATTATCATTATTATTATTATTAATGCTATTATTATGATGTGTTTTTTTTTATTCAAACAAAATTGAAAAAATATTTCTGTTGACAATAAAACACTCTATTGTCACATTTTCGCTATTTCATGCATACACATGTAATATAAACACCTTTTGAAATATATAAAGAAAAGTGGGATAGACTTTTCATAAACAAATAAACAAGTGAACTGCAAGCGCAATCTTTATTCGATTTTTTTTGTGAACATTTAAAAGATGATGATAAAACAATTTGAATTCCTAGACTACAAAACAACATTGTTAAGAAAATTAAAATTCATCCTGAAAACAAAAATTATTCCTTAGTTTAAAAGCACGACATACTAAAGTATAACCTTGAAAGAATTATCTTGTAATCAAAGCATTATACAACACGGATTCATCTTAACAATTTGGCAATCAGTGCAATGTTAAGTCAATGCAAATCACCCTTTAGATAGATACTATTAGATAGATAGATAAATAGATAGATAGATAGATTATATACATGTATCTAAGGTTCCTTTGGAAGACACTTGATATAAAATAAAACTCTATAAAGTTACATATTCAATTTTGTATACGTGAAACTTGGTTTATTAATTTTTATTTATTTATCTATTTATTTATTTTACTCCCTTTTCTATGGCACTATCAGAAAGACGCCATTTATCAAGCACGCGCACTGCTCTTTTGTCGTCATCTTTAAAATCAATTTTAATGGCGTCGATATCCTCTCCATCAATACCAAGACTCTGACCGACAGCTTCCCATTTGTTGTGAATATGTTTACTGAGTTCTTCAATGCCGTTGTTGGAAAGAATTCCTGTTGATTGAGAAAAAAAGTATGTTTAAATAAATAAATTTATTATATATACAGGGTATAAAGATATTAATGGATTTCAAATCCTTATAAACTGAATAGGAATAGAAAATGAAAAAAGGACAGTACCATTTGTCATAGAAAATGGTTTCATAAACAAATCAAATTCATTGGCAAACTCTCTAGAGAATGAATGCAATCGGTCTGAAATTGTCTGAACCTGAAAAAAAGATTACATAAAAGTTTTCAAAGAAATCCAAAGAAATAAACGATTTAAAAGAAATCAGCAATATGTCCTGAACATTTGTTGACTTGCTTAAACATATTATACACCTGCGACGAATTGACAGACAAAGTGTACACAAGTGCGACATGGAATAGTGTAATGGTCAATTTAATATCATTGTCTTATGTTTGAATTTAAGTTTACAAGTATCACAAATCAGTTACTATTGGGTTTACGCGGCATTTCGGATATAATGATGGCGACCTACCTTGTTTTCGTTTTTCGGTCTCTGACTTGCCCAGCTCTTAATGAAAACTTCACATATTTCTCCTGCTGCTCCCTTTTCTGCTTCTTTGTCAGCGCGAGTCCTTATTAATCGACATTTATTACGGTTATTGTCAACCAGAGAAAGATAAAAATCTTCCAATTTTGGAGATTGTCTCTTTGGAAGTTGGTATGCCAAGTATTTAGCAGCAGCTTTCACTAAAATTAAACAATAAAAAAAGATAAATTATTTTGAGAGAGCATTTATATTCAAATAAGATTATAATTTGTCTCAATATAGTATTCATATATTTTTTTCGAAAGAAATTTCCTAAACAAATTCTAGATGTGAACGAAATGTATAAACAATTAAGCACATTCGGAGAAGCGAAGTCAGAGATTCTCATAGTCAATGATATAAAGGATTGGACATTATATTCTGTAAACCAACTTTTATTCGCGCGTGGGAAATTTTCGCGAGGTTAGCGAGAGCCTTATTGTCGCGAATATTTCGCGATGTATATAGTTGTAATAAAAAACAGGTGTGGATAAGGCTTGGTCGCGAAAATTAGTCTCCGGGAACCAGACCATCTCAGGTAAATCGCGAAATAAGGTCGTCGCGAGTAATAGTTGGTTTTCAGTATACCGGTATCTGTACGAGATATATCTCTCATATCAGATAGACATTCTTCCTAATGATTTAAATCAACGTTAAATAGCAGCATGTCTATAATTACCTGGAACATCGAGGGTCAGCGGTGCAAATCGGTGGAGTTCCTCGTCCTTGAATTTTAAAAACATGATTTGATTATAATGCTTAACACATTTTTTTTTACAATTGCAAAATATTAGACAGGTTTTTTTCGTTGTTTCTTAAGAACTTTTTCTGTATAATTTTTAATTTACCTTCGGTATGGATAGAACCATAGATCCACACCTCGGAGGACCCTGATCAACACCTCCAACGTTGTATCGTAGCTCTCCAGAAAAAACCTTAGCTTCAGTTTGAGCTTTTTTGTTATGAACATCAATCTTGAACGAAGCGCTTGCCGAGTCCATGTTCAAATAATACTTCAGGCGTACCACCTTGTTGTCTGCATCTAAGGTAAGGTTGCCTTCCATTTTTATGAAGATTTCCTCTCCGTCGCAGATTCCAAAGGCAGGCGAATCCGGGGGACCTTTCTGGAATCCCTGTTTTTTCATCATGTCTACAGCATCGATACTTTTATCGTTTTCCACACAGCGCACCAGACAATGGGTTGGGTCAGTATCACTCTGGCGAACGATCAGTTTTGCGTCAATCTGGTAAGACTGCCGATACAGCAAATCTGCTATACGAGATATTGCTTTGTTGTCCATGCCTTTGGGCACAATGAGTCCCATGATACTGAAAAATAAGTTGCCTTTATTAAACACCATCTATTGCCTTGATAAAACACCCTTTATATATTGCTTTGATAAAAACATACTCAAATGCCCCGCCTTTCGCCGGTAAGGAAATGACGACACCGTCTGGGAAATCCTTCAGAGACTCCTTCTTCATCACAGTCCAGTCTCCGCACTGGCTGCTGGTCACCATTTGTAACTCCATGTTATCACTCTCACCTTAATAGAAAACACAATGACAAACACATTAACAAAATATGACCGTTGTTGCTGTCAAATTTTCTACAGATAGAGAGTGGCAAATGTATGACGTCATCGTGGGAAACGAAGAACTTCACTGCATTTCTTTTATTTTACAGGTAAATCAATGTATTATAACTGTAGTCATTAACGAAACAAAATACTGAAACACCGTATTATATTGTTACTGACTGTCTACGAAAATATAGTACCATAACCAAGTGTATTTTTATTTTACTTCAAATGCATACATCTTTGTAAAGATAATTATGTTGGTAGGGAAAAATTTATAATTTTCTAAAATGATTCGAAAATTTGATATTTCTATAGACAATATTTCGATCAAAAATCATTATTTTGCATTGTCTGCTAGTGAATTGTAAAATGAAAATGAAGTTCTTGTATAAATTACCAACAAAATCGCTGCCCGTGCTTGCTTCTTCATTTTTGATATCTTCCATTGTTTTCTTTAAAAGTTTTGCAAGATGACCCTGGTTTTCTTTCTCCAGTGCCTCGGTTATAGCGGTGAATTGATCTGCATCACAGTTCTTAAATTCTTCCAGTAGTTTTCTAGCTTGCATCCCATCTGTCTTTTGGCGCTAAAAGTAAGCATTGCAATAATTTAGATTGATAGAAATAGGAAAGAACAGACATACAGATATATCGATCGATAGATACCTTGATTTCATCTAAACATTCGTCTTGTATTTTGCCATCCTTGTGCAAACGTGTTGCTATGTTGATAACTGACATATCCGTAACTAGCTTGTTTCGGCATTTCTCTATGACTTTTTGATGCGTTGACACGTTTTCTGTAAATAAATAAGACATTGACGCTTTGGACTTTCCTTATCTTCATTTTTTGTTTAAATGACTGGCATGACTTCATACAAATTGATACAAAATTTACACTTAACAAAGGCAAAAATATTGTGTATCAAGAATGAGCTAGAGATTTTTTTATGATAAAACAAACTGCACGAACTTATTTTGTGCAAATCAGGATAGATTTCCATCTCTATATTTTGAAGGTTTTCATCATCAAACTCAATGCCATGCAATGACGTGGCTATTTTGATATTTTGGAACTGTTTGTCTGCTTTTGCTCGGTTAGCCAGGTCTTTGTCAACCTAAAAATCAATAACAAAATATTTTTAAATTAAAAGAAATAAGTCTACATTGCATAAATACTGATAATAAATTAAAATAAAGATACATGAATAGATTTACATTGTAGTTAGATTATCCCGGTGCTTCCCAAAATGTACCTTGAAATGGACCCCGGTTTCGCTCTTGAAGCATCCAGGAGAAACAATGATACGAACATTCTTGTCAATTGTTGGCTCAAACGATCCACCGGCTGCTTCTACCTTCATGTTTTCTCGTTTTGGACGAGAAACCACGATAACTTCCAAACTTCGAAAGTTGTTGATTTCAATAATAACAAACTGAGCGTCCTTGGTATGGTAAATTAAAAGAATGCATTTTATATTTTATAAAGTATTTTGGGAAAGTTATATTACCTTCATCGATTATCTGCGTATTTTAAAATGACAATAGAAACAATACAATTGTGAAATAAATGTAAAAAAAATAGAGCTCAAAGGTCTTTGACAATCGTTCAAAAAGAGGCATTTCTAGCGGACAAAAAAAAAACCCGACTCACCTTGTCTTTTATCCCTCTAGGTTTCTCTTCCTTTGCATCTACGAACCTCCACTTTTGGTCATTCATTGAAACTTTGACTACTGTCTCTCGATTATCAGTTGAAGAAGAAGCAAAAGGGATGTATACTTTCATGGGAAGCTAAAACAAATGCATTACTCTTTAACATGAATACTGAAAGAAAACTTTTTCATCAGGAAACCTATAGAGTTTATGTAATTTTTTTTGTAGGTTTTCTCACAAGCAGTAAACCTGCGAGCTACCTTAAGATATGTGTTTCGGTAGATCATTATAAAAATCGCTGACTTTAATACATCATACCTCAAGTTTTATCTCATTCCCCTTCGTTGGTTTGATCTGGATCAGGGATGATATGAGGACTTCATCTTTATTTTTTGGATAACGCTCTAGATCGATGTGACTGTCAAAAGCTGCGCACACGATGTCATCTTTCTCTAGACCTTGACTTCCGGTAATGGCAGACACAGCGCAACAAATCCCGTGCTGGAACAAGTTGTGGTGTTTATGTCTGTCGTATCTGTTTAAAAAAGATGTTTCGATGTTAAACAAAATATTTGTTAACAGTCATACATGTAGGTTTTGTCTAGCTCGTGAATAACCTTACATGAAGGTGGGCCAGTTTTTCGGATTTCGTCTCGCTCTGGTCTCTTCATCCTTTTTTCTCTGTTCTTCTTTTCGTCTTTGTTCCTCTTCTTTCCTTCTTTTTTCTTCCTCATCTTTCCGTCTCTGTTCTTCGGCTTTTCGTTTTGCCTCTTCTTCAGCCTTTTTCTTCTTTTCCTCTTCATCCTTTCGCTTCCTTTCTTCTTCTTGCCGTTTTCTCTCTTCACGTTCTTCTGCAGTTTCTAGGCCTTTGACCCACTGGTTTAGATGACCATTGATATTGTCGAAGTCTCCTAACGTGAAAAACCCCGTTTCCTCAACCTTTGTTATGAGCCCTTCTGTTTCACAAAGCACTTTCTGGAGTTCTTGTTGCTGTTCAGCGATTTTCTGTAAAAGCACTAGATTTTCTGCCCTCTGCTTATCAAATCTATCACTGCAAATTAACAATGCAAAGAAATTAATTTCAATTCTATATTTATGCAAATGTATGCCTACTGCCACGTTGAAAATATTTCTTACCTGCTGAAACGGTGTTCGGATGAATCAACACGATAATTTCCACCACTGAAGGATAAATCAAATACTGTGTATATATATTATATAGGGAATGCCTGCTGCTAAATCCATTTATGTTTCATGACGTAATAAAATATGTTTAAAACTAAATCAAATAATTTAGTATCATTACATGATTTTTTTTATCGATTAATAATAAACTTTGAACACAAAATACGCCCTACCCGCTATAAGGAGGATCTGAGATATCTGAAATCAACAAAAGTGCGCCGCATGAAAAAAAATAAAATAAAGTACGTTTAGTTAGAACCAGGAAAAAGTAAATCGTAGTTTGTTTTTAAATTTGATTTTAACCTTTAAACAAGCCAGCTTTAGCGAGAGCTTTCATTTTGTCTGCAATCTGTATTGTGAAGTCTTTGATCAACTGTCGTAGTTTTGCCAGGTCTTTGTTAATTCTTGTAGCGTATTTTGCGACGTCTTTGACACAATCCGTAGATTCTTTCGTTGCGCTACTTACTTCTTTACTGAAAGCCAGGAGATCGGTAGTGGAAGAATCTGTGGAATTGACTAACCGTCGATGTATTTGCATCCTCTCCGAAATCTTTGATAGGGCACTGATGTCCGCCATTTTGTAATTGGGATTGCAGAAAAAAACCAAAACCACCTATTCGTTGTATCCACGCATCATACACTGTCAGAGCTGTATAACCTTGGCAGATAAATGTAAACAGTTTAAAAGTCTTAGATCATGCTTTTATGTCGATATTCGAACTTTAGTCCTTGATTTTTAAAACAAAAAGAGCTCCATTCTTCTTAGATGGATATTTTTATAGATGTACATGCCTATAAGAAATGAAGATCGGAATTTTTTTTACAGCTATATCAATGCTAAACTATTGTTTTTATTTTCTTTTTGCAATAAATCTGTCTCTAATCTAAAGAACCTAGTCCGAACTCTAAAAATGAAAGTAGAATTAAAGGGTTTTGTGCTGTCTTTAGTTCTATTCTAAAATTCATGAGAAGTATTTTTTGTACAAGCTAACTACTCTCTGAGTTTAATATAAACATCTTTGGTACAAGTTAACTGTTTAGTTCTGGTCAAGCACTCACTTCCTGTCAGCCTTACTGACCAGTGCGGTCACACTTTGTCAATCTTCTTCCATCCTGTTAGATGCGTGCCTCAAACCACTATGTAAGTCTTTTTTAAAGTAGTAATTGCTTTAATTTGTCAGTATTGAATCATATTTTTGAAGTATAATTACAGATGGAAATTTATTATACAGATAAAACATTCTTAAAAGTATGGCACGCCATTATGGTCTTTGAAATAATTTACATATTTTTCTATGGTATAAAGTAATGGTTTTACATTTTCCTATTTTGTAAATTGTTATTTCTATTTGTTGTAGTTTTTACCAATCTTTTGCACGACGGCAACGTGTACCACACAATAAAGTATGAAACCGTGTGACTTTTGTTAAACGTGTTGTGCATGGTTATCTATCTGTCTGCACCAGGCAGAATAGTAAAAAATAGTGGATTCGTTTGGCATGTCAGCTACGGATAAACGGATACGGAAACTCACACCCAAAGGCCTTGTCATGTTCAACGAACAGTGTGAAAAGCTAAAAAATAAAACGGATGAAACCTGGGCGGAAGTAGAGGATGCTCTTGTAACATCTGGCACATGCCCAAAGGACTTCAAAAAAATAAGAGAAGTAGAGCGTTTAATATCTGTGAAATTCAAAGAATTCTGTATCTCTAGTGAAGACTATAAGAAATATCTACTGTCTCAAAATTCAGAGGAGGCATTCAACTTGTTAACGGAATTAGATGTTTCAATGAACAAATGTTTTTCAATTGTAAAAAGAACAAGTGATGAGATGAAGGAAACAAAATTCGAACTTCTTGAAACACTAAGTCATGTATCGTCTCATGTATCAAGTTTTCAAAGAGCTAAAGCGCAAGCTGAAAGAGCAAAACTAGAACTGATCAAGAAAGAAGGTGAGCTTTTAAAACAAAAAACTGATATCGAAGCAAAAATTAGTATTGTTAGACAGGAGAAAGAAATCATCTCAGCAGAAGCAGACTTCACAGAAGAAGAAAAGATTGATCTTCCAATCTACTCAAGGGAACAGATGACGAGTGCATTTATCCTCAATCACGATCAAAACCCATTAAATACCGAGGATGGCAACAATCAACAAAATCAACCATATTTTGAACAAAATCCACCAATCAGTGAACAAAATCCAGAGGCGGATGACCGACTTCCGGGATACCCAAATGCAGTCAATGAAGGTTGTGTTCCTTCAATTTCAATTCATCAAATACATCAATTTTGTGTTCCTTCTAATTCAGTGAATCCAGTTTGTACTACCTCGATTTCAGTGCCTCTCGTCTGTGCTTCTCAAAATTCAGTGATTCAAGGATGTGCTCCTTTAAATTCAGTGTCTCAAGTGAGTGTTCCTTCGAATTCAGTGCCTCGGGTGTGTGTTCCAAATTCAGTTGATCAACGGAGTGCTCCATTGAATGCAGCGTCTCAAGTGTTCGTTCCATCAAATTCGGTACGTCAAGTTTGTGTTACAACAAATTCATTGCCTCATATGATTACTGCTCCAAATCTAGTACCACAACGGGCCGACAACACGTCGACAATGGCCGACTTTTCAAAGTTTTTGCTACGCAAGGATTTTCTACTCACAAGATTCAACAATTTTGATGATCGTCCAGAAAATTTCAATTCTTGGAGTTCTTCATTCCGGAGTGTTATACTAGAACTTGGTGTCACAGAGTTTGAAGAAATGGATTTACTTGTGAAATGGTTGGGCCCAGAGTCGTCAAAGTTTGCACGTACACTTCGCTCCGCAAACACCCACAATCCTAGTCTAGGTGTAAAACGTATTTGGGATAGACTGAACGACAAATATGGGAGACCTGAGATGGTGGAACATGCTCTTAAGCAGAAACTACACTTGTTCCCAACCCTCACAAATAAAGATCACACCAAATTGTACGATCTCGTGGACATACTCACCGAAATTGAATCGGCGATGACTAATCCAAAATACGAAATTTGTTTGAGCTACTTCAATTCATCTACTGGAGTACTACCAATAGTTGCCAAACTACCCTCATCTCTACAAGACAAGTGGATCTCTCAAGCTGCTGGATATAAAAAACGGAATGATGTAGCATTCCCTCCATTTTCCTTTTTTGTCGATTTCATCCGTGAAATGTGTGAAATCCGTAATGATCCTGGACTTGTATGTCAACAGTCCACAAACACCAACATGGCATACAGCAAACCTAGACCTACTAGTGCAGTCACTTCTCGTAAAGTTGAAATTGTATCATCAACTCCGTCAACACGTTGTCCAATACACAATGCTGGACATTCACTGAACGAATGCCGTGGCTTCAAAAGAAAATCACTACGTGAGCGTCAAAACATTCTACGTGATAAGAAATTATGTTTCCGGTGTTGTGCCTCACAAAGTCATGTGTCCAAAAATTGTACAGCGGACATTAAATGTGATATTTGTGGTAATTCTTATCATGTCACAGCGATGCACATTGATCGTCGTCCTTCAAAACCCGAATCCCCTACACCAGTCTCAACAGTGAAAACGGCCTTAAGCAATGGCGGGGAGTATGTGAAAGGAAAACTTGGTAGTCGTTCATGCGGGAAGATCGTTTTAGTAGACGTGTTTTGTCCATCAAATCCTGCGAAAGTTACCCGTGTTTATGCAACTATAGATGACCAGAGCAACCGGACGTTAATGTCCCCTTATTTAATAGATCGACTCGGCGTTACAGGAGAATGTAAACCCTACACTCTTACGTCATGCTCTGGTGTAACGACAGTCGCAGGACGCCGTGTGAACGGATTATGTGTCAAAGCCTTGGATGGTACAACTACATACAACTTACCGGAAGTCATTGAATGTGATTCTATTCCAAGTGAACATCTTGAAATACCTACTCCCAAAGTCGCTCAATCACAAATGCATCTACAATGCATCGCACCTTTTATACCACCCCTAGATCGCAGTGTGAATGTTGAACTGCTTATAGGACGTGACTTACCTGATGTACATCATGTGCGCGACCAAATTACTGGCAGCCAAGGTCAACCCTTTGCTCAACGTCTTCCACTAGGATGGGTCGTCATTGGTGAAGTTTGTATTGGTAAAGTTCATCCTCCAAAGGAAGTGAATGTAAACAAAACGCATATTCTTAATGACGGGAGGTGCACCACCTTTCCAGTGTGTCACAACAATATCAATGTCAAGGACAATGATGATGACATATTCCTTCGAACACCATTTGACAACAAGATTGGACCTTCTGTTGAGGACCGCAAGTTTGTAGCTCTTATGGAAGCAGAGTTCCATAAAGACACTGATGGTTATTGGTCCGCACCATTACCTTTCAAGGAGTCAAAACCAGTGATGCCTAACAATTATTCACAGGCCTGGAAACGTGCTTTGATCCTCAACACAAGTTTAAAGAAAGATCAACACAAACGACAACACTTCTTTGCATTCATGTCAAAAGTCTTAACTAGTGGGGCAGCAGAAGTTGCTCCTTCCGACAAACCTGGAGAATGCTGGTATTTACCCCTTTTTGGGGTGTACAATTCGAAAAAACCGGATCAAATCCGAGGAGTATTCGACTCGTCGGCAGTGTATCAAGACGTTTCATTGAACAGTGTGTTAATGTCTGGACCAGATTTAACAAACAACCTTGTTGGAATCCTCATGCGTTTCCGTGAAAATGAAATAGCTATTAGTGGTGACATTCAGCAAATGTTTTATGCATTTCGCGTTCATGAGGAACATCGTGATTACCTCAGATTCCTTTGGTATAAGGATAATGACTTTGAAAAACCTTTAATACAATACCGAATGAAAGCTCACGTTTTCGGAAACACACCATCTCCAGCTGTTGCCACCCATGGACTTCGAAAAGCATCATCTGTTGGTGACGATGATGTTCGTAAATTTGTTTACAACAACTTTTACGTAGATGATGGACTGACGTCTCTTGCTACAGAATCAGAAGCAATCAACCTGATGAGAAAAACACAAGCAACACTGAAAAACAACGGAAACATTCGTCTCCACAAAATCGATTCAAACAGTGTGAATGTGATGAAATCATTTCCTATAGATGACCTAGGAAGCGAATTGAAGGAACTAAATCATTGTGCAGACATATGTAACTTACCTGTACAACACAGTTTAGGAATGCTGTGGAACTTGAACTGTGATACGTTTGTGTTCAAAATCTCCAATGCTGAAAAACCTTACACCCGCAGAGGCCTTCTATCGACAATGAACAGTATCTTTGATCCGATGGGATTTATTTCTCCAGTCACTATCAGTGGAAAAATTCTACACCGTGAACTAATATCTCCTGGATGTCACTGGGATGAACCACTTACGGAGGAACATTTGAGAAGATGGCGAATCTGGATTGATTCATTACAATCTGTTAATAACTTCGGAGTTCCCCGAATGATTGTAGCCACGTCCATATCTTTGGCACGTCACGTGGATGTTCATGTCTTTTCAGACGCATCAGAACATGCAATAGCTGCAGTGGCATATCTTCAAGTGACAGACGAATTTGGAGAAACTTCTCTTGGATTTCTGATGGGAAAATCTAAACTGGCACCTCTAAAAGGTCACACAATACCGAGACTCGAACTGTGCTCGGCAGTTCTTGCCACAGAGTTAGGAGAAGCAGTTTGTGACTACTTGAAGATTCCTCAAGATCGATTTCATTACTATACTGACAGTAGAATCGTCTTGGGTTACATTTGTAACAGAACCCGTAGATTTTTTGTGTATGTTACAAACCGTGTGGAAAAAATTCACAAAGTCTCGTCTCCGTCTCAGTGGTCTTACGTCTCAACTGACAAAAATCCAGCTGATGTTGCAACAAGATATTCACATACAGCAATTACCACATCTCTACAGCGCTGGATAACTGGACCCCAATGGTTGAAAAATTCTTCGGATATGATCAAAACTGTTCATCCTCTCATCAATCCTGAAACTGACAAAGAAATCCGCCAAAATGTTACTTCTAGCAAAACTCAAATTACAACTGAGATTGTCTTGGACTCCCGTCGTTTTGCTAGATTCTCGACCTGGAAAAATCTCGTTGTGGCCTTTAAGACTTTGAAACGTTTTGTCAGAGATAAATTTCAAGTGAGCAGTAAATGTGAAGACGAACCAGATATCTACAGAGAAACCGAAATGTTCATCATTAAACAAATTCAACAGGAGTCGTACAGTAAGGAAATAGAAAACCTGAATAAAGGCCAACCAATTCCCAAAAACAGCAAAGTGTCGCGACTTGACCCATTCCTTGATTCATTCAGAGTTTTGCGTGTTGGAGGGAGACTTAAATTAAGTCAAGAGTTATCTCTGGGAGAGAAGAACCCAATCCTCATTCCAAATCAAAACTACATTGCAAAACTTCTTGTACTCCACTTCCATGAAGTTATTCGTCATCAAGGACGCCATCTAACCGCCGGGGCCATAAGAGCAGCAGGATATTGGATAACGGGCTGTAAAAGACTTGTATATTCCATTCTATCCGATTGTGTAAAGTGTCGTCGACTTCGTGGCAGCTTTGCTTCTCAAAAGATGGCAGACCTACGTGAGGAACAACTAACCCCTTGTCCTCCATTTACTTACGTTGGTGTCGACTGTTTTGGACCTTGGGATGTTGTCACACGTCGAACACGTGGTGGTTCTGCGAACTCTAAACGATGGGCTGTATTGTTTGCATGTTTATCATGCCGTGGTGTCCACATAGAAGTAATCGAGGAGATGACTACTTCATCATTCATCAACGCTTTACGTCGCTTTACATCTATCAGAGGAAAAGTGAAGGAGTTTTATTCAGACAGAGGGACAAATTTCATCGGTGGAACTCGTGAACTTGGAATAAATGCTGTTTTTGTTGAAGACCCCTCGATAAAATCCTTCTTACAGTTGCAAGGAGCAGTTTGGAAATTTAACACTCCGTTCTCTTCTCACATGGGAGGCGCTTGGGAGCGCTTAATTGGCGTTATAAGACGGATCATTGATTCAATCTTATTGGATTCTAAGCACACAAGAATTACCCATGAAGTCCTTAGCACGTTCATGGCTGAAGCGACAGCGATAGTCAACGCCCGTCCACTGGTACCAATATCCACAGACCCCGAAGCACCTTGCGTTTTGTCACCAGCTATTTTGCTTACTCAAAAAGCCGTTGATTCAAACGAGGATTTTAAAAATCTCAGTGTCAGTGAAGTTTATAACATTCAATGGAAATTTGTTCAGTCTCTAGCGGAGAAATTTTGGTGTCGTTCGAAAAATGAATACCTGCAGAGTCTACAAGTGCGCCGAAAATGGAAAGACACTCAAGATAACATCCAAGTTGGTGATGTCGTTCTTTTGAAGGACCGTGATGCACACCGCAACCATTGGCCGACTGGACTTGTCGAAAGAGTGTTTCCTAGCAAAGATGGTCTTGTGCGCAAACTTGAAGTTCGTGTTATCAAAGATGGACAGTCGCGTATATATGTGCGTCCAATTTCTGACATTATATTTTTGTGTCATTCCATTTAATGCTCATTGTGTTGTGACGATTTACAAAAACAGTTCAATCAATAACTTTTTTGTGAACAGGGTACGGTATATGCAATTGAGTGATATTTTCATATCAGACGGGGAGTGTGCTGTCTTTAGTTCTATTCTAAAATTCATGAGAAGTATTTTTTGTACAAGCTAACTACTCTCTGAGTTTAATATAAACATCTTTGGTACAAGTTAACTGTTTAGTTCTGGTCAAGCACTCACTTCCTGTCAGCCTTACTGACCAGTGCGGTCACACTTTGTCAATCTTCTTCCATCCTGTTAGATGCGTGCCTCAAACCACTATGTAAGTCTTTTTTAAAGTAGTAATTGCTTTAATTTGTCAGTATTGAATCATATTTTTGAAGTATAATTACAGATGGAAATTTATTATACAGATAAAACATTCTTAAAAGTATGGCACGCCATTATGGTCTTTGAAATAATTTACATATTTTTCTATGGTATAAAGTAATGGTTTTACATTTTCCTATTTTGTAAATTGTTATTTCTATTTGTTGTAGTTTTTACCAATCTTTTGCACGACGGCAACGTGTACCACACAATAAAGTATGAAACCGTGTGACTTTTGTTAAACGTGTTGTGCATGGTTATCTATCTGTCTGCACCAGGCAGAATAGGTTTCCCAATCTTTTGGAATTACTTGAAAAGTCTGTTTTCTGTACATTAATGGCAAATCATGCTAGCCTTAAATAACATTATTTAACTACAGAAGAAAAAAAATTTATTACACATTTATTTACACATCAACACACATAATATCCCAAACAAAGCAAACGATGGTGGGGTCTTTAATCCTTGCAATGGTAGTTGTTAAATATGTATAGTTTTTACTAGCAACATGTTTATTTCTGTTAAGAAATCATAGTCTTTATGTCAATTTAACAACTATCCGGATGTTGAAAAGTTATACTCTTTCTATTTGGAAATATTCACTTTTAAAAAGAAAAAACCTAAGGGACAAATCGTATCTATTCTCTAAAAATTGTTTAAATATTTTGATTCAATATTACACATGTGTACCAATAATGCCCCTGCTGGTCCTTCTTTTAACGACAAACAGGGGTTTAAAGTGCCCTTCGTTTAGAATCTTGAGAAGTTTATGGCAATATTTTGAGCAGCAAAAAAAATTGCTCTTTAAAAGTAGACCGTATCCATGAAATCCACACTGAAAGATACCACATGACGTTTTGTCAAAGAGTATCCAGTTCTTTGAATCTATTGACAATTGTAGTCTTATGTATATAAAAAGTTTGTGTGCATTGTCTGTTTATAAAACACAACAGATAATGTAAGAAACAGTTAGTATAATTATGCAAACAATGGTGGCATTGAATTCTGGTATCTGCATTTAAATCTACAGGGGACCGGACCTGTAAACTTTGTACATGCAATTGAATCATTCTTGGCAAAAGCATGCATTGAATAATCTGATCATTTGATTCACATGGAAACCATTGAGAGGATATTTGAAGGGGGGGGGGGGGGGGGGAATTGCTAGGTGTTGTATTTATCTTTCTATTCTGATATATTTGTAAATTATGCATCGGCTGCAGATATATACATGTACATTTATTCATGCACAGACTCCACATACATTTGTTGTTGGTATGTGTTTGTTAATTGATGTTGTTAATGGGTTTACATATTCATAACTGTTAAATGCTATTCAGCTGGTATGGAAATCAAGCATAACTTTTAATTATAAAGGAAAATAAAAAGTTATAAATCCTATTTTGGGGGAGAGTGTGAATTTCAAATAAGTTTAATATTTAGAATTACAAAATGTACAGAGCGAATTGTGTAAGTAAATCACACACCACCCCCTTCTGCGGTAAAGGGTAATAGAATGAAAACACTACCTTCATCATATATGTGCATAATGATCAACTCGCCTTTCTACAGAAGCAATACTTGAGCTAGAGTTATTCCTCTTTTGACTGAAATTTGAAGAAAGACTCTCTCTCTCTCTCTCTCTCTCTCTCTCTCTCTCTCTCTCTCTCTCTCTCTCTATTATAACATGCTAATCAGTTGATGACTTACATTGTTTACATTGCAATAGATAAAACAAGTACTAATTATTTTATATTAGTACACTTTATTTAGAAAAATCACAGTGTTCTAGCCGTTCGCACACAAAGTTTGGTACAATATATTGTCTTCCCACAAATGTTTATTAAAAAGATAAAAATTGGTGTTATTACTACTTTAATCATTTGTGGGAAGACAATATCTATCTCACAAGCAACTTACTTTTTACTTTTGTTGTTGTTGTTGTTGTTTGTTTGGTTTTTTTTTTCTCAAATTCTAAAAGATAAATATGAAAATTATAATACCGATATGAGTCAAATTATCGGTACTAATATCTTATCATTACAAGCTAGATTATCCATCTAGGTTTTTTTTAAATTTGAAATGTTTGTTTTTTCTTTGTTTTAATTTTAAACAAAAAAAAAAAAAAGAGTGAAATGCGAAAGAATGTATTTTTTTTTTAAAGAAAATATTAAAGTTAGAAAAGGTATTGAGGAAATTAGGCATCCTTGATATTTTCCTCTACAACGACTTTAACATAGTGTGTTTTTTTTCAATCGAATATACTGCAATATAAAGGAGGATCTATAAAACAAACCATATCTGTCCATCTCCCCGTAAATCTGAGTAGGGACGATTTCTATATGTTTTATGAAATAAACTTACAAATTGGATGTCCTTTGTCAGACGTGAGTCATAATTTCCAAGTTGGCGTTTTTGTTCTATATATGTATTTATACATTCATATTTACATTTTCCAGGGTCTTCGTCTGTGATGACACTACGAATCCAATTTGTAACGTATAGTCCAACACAATTCATCAATGACGCGGTTTGGGCACCTCATAATACTCAACGAATGATTCCTTATTACACAAGTTGTTTGAATATGAACAAGTATATATGTTACTAGATATTTAACTTTTACATGATTTGTAATTTCATGCATCATGAGATGAAATATATTTTTAAAAAGCATACCGTGGAATCATTTTTATTCGTGGGGGTCAATGTTCGTGGGTAGCCAAAATTTCCCTGGTAATTTAATTGGGATTGTAACCAGATAATTTTAATAAATATTAAACATTTTATTGTATATTGTACGTTCATGGGGATGTAAATTCGTGGGCAAGGGTTGCCCACGAAAGCCACAAACATTAGTCCACGACGAACAATGATGATTCCACAGAACCCAAGATTTACAACCCGAATTATCAGTTGCCTATACGTGTAGCTCACAGATTTATTTATTTTAACAGTATTGTATTATGTAGAATATGACATAAAAAGGATTGGGCAGCAGGCAATCTGCTTAGTTGAGCCCTCTCCTTATTCAGCCAATTTGACAAATAGTGTTGCCTCTGTGTTGGTAACAACAAAATATAAGTGAGAATAAACAATAGTTGTCAGATACATCTCAATATCTTTTATCATTGGATGGGTATTGTAGATTTATTGTGTTTGCGTTTGTCTTTTTTTCCCCTCACTTTTTCCGGATGTGTAGCAAAATAATCCAATTTAATGCAATTAAATACATCAATGCAAATAATGTAATTATAGTCAAATTGCATGTTGACATATCTCTATATATAGCTGTATGGAGGAAATAAAGTATCACTATTTATGAATGAATGGATGGATGACCATGCATTGCCATTGAATCCTGTTGCAAAGTGATGAAATTATAATTAATTAAATTATATCCTTATATGAAAAAACTCAGGTATATTTGTGTTTAAGTGAATGGCTTTTTCGAGGGAATCCTTTTATTACGTGTGGTATTGGCTTTACTGCATATGTTGTTGTAGTTTAAAATGTATAAAAGTGCAAGATAAATATTTTTTCTAAAGAAAGTATTGAAAGTACATTATGTTTATCTTAAAATACTTCATATTGTATTTTTTTTTTGGGGGGGGGGGGGGGGGTTCCTCCATTTTCTGGATCAAGTCGCTCAAAATATATCTTATAGAAGAAAATACTAGATGAAGTATGATAGGTCAAACATTCATTTGGTTGTTGGTTTTTTTTTTAACATTCCTTTCCATTATTAATCCGCGTTAGAAATTTCTTTCCATTTTGATTTTCAATTTATCCGGGTTCTTGAGGGGACGTGTCGGTGAAGAAATTTTGGATTTCTTTTTTTGTTCGTTGAATTGATTTGAATATTGCAATTGTTCTTAGCCAATAGGCGTGTGTATTTACTGGGGGAAAATCGTCAAAAAGTGACAGAAATCGTAATCTGGGACAAAATACGATTTAATGTTTGCCCAGGTGTCATCTGATATGAGCTGGCTGATTGTGTTACATATTAAATTTAAAAAATATCTTGCATATTGCATAATTTCGACGCGGGTTTAAAAAATATCCAATACAATAATGTTGGGGTGCAAGCGATATCATGTACATAACTGCAAGACTGTAGCCCCCAGTCTAAAAAAAACCCGGATGGACGACCTGGGAGCTATAGACATGCAGCTATCATGTACACAGATGGTAAAAAAGCAATAGTTCGTTCTTAGAATTGAATTTCAATTAAGATAAAACCTGTTTGAAACAGTTTGAATATCTAAGCAAAACGTAATCCAAAACATGCTGACATATTAACATATTCCATGATGCGCGCGCATCCTAGTGAATATGTGAGCAAAGCAATTGCAGTTCATAATGTCATGATTAATTGAAAATGTTAACATCTTATGTTAGTATTTTTGTTTAAGTTTAAACCATTTCGACAGGAGCAAATGATTTTATGAAGCTGTGAAGACAACAACCGATGGGGTTACATGGAAAATTGTGCAAGAGTGCAATACGTGTGCAAACAGTGTTTATGATGAGTGTGCAAATTTTTGTAACATTTTTATTAAATCACATAATGGTTAGATTTTCCCCTGAAAAATCAGACAATATTTAAATTTGACAGCCATTTTTAAAAAGTTGAAATACCCTGAATAGTATTGCAAAACAACATACTAGTAATAAAAAAGTGAATTTATAGTTTTCAAGATTTATTTTGATCATGGTAAATATGGCAAGAATTGACTTAATACATTTGTAATATATATAATATTATAACAACTAACACACACCTTTTCACACTACATATAATTGCAGCCATAACTACATAATCACAGTATTGATTCATTATTTTACAGATTGGACCCATTTCAAAATTTAATTTATCTTACAGCTACAGTAATCATAATTGACCATATCTTAAAAGAGATTTGATATGCATAATGACTAAGTGTCACTCCATACTTCAACTCTAACTATTTTACCACAAAAATACAAATAAATCGTCAGATAAAAATAATCTGACAGTCGACTAGCTTTCTGTAAATATGGCAAACCGATTCACGCCGATTATAGCACCTCCATGTTCATTCACTCGCGTATTATTAATAATTTTATACATACAGTATCGTATATTTATCATTTATACCCTGATAACTAAACACTACATCACGTAATTACAGACCTAGAGGCAAGAACATAGCTGGGCATCCAAGGCTTTCTGATATTGCTTACACATCGGAAGGTCTCGGGTAACAGAGTTTGGCAACATCCTGTCCATGCATTCCATAGGATTAAGACAGAGAGTTCTCGATAATTTCACCGGGGTTTATTCCAGGTGAGACAAAATTTAAGTTGTTCCTACTGTATCTAATTAATAAAGTGAAATATACAAGATGGATCTTCAAATTGTGAAGCTAAATTAATATGAACACAGTACGCTAATCTGAGGTAGTTGTAAAAATCTTCACACTTCATTGACTAAGCTTTTGTTGCGTCTTTGAATTTGCTATAAGTATTAATTATTGGCCTGTTATTTAAAATTGCTGAATTGCAAAAAAATTGAAGTACAATTTTAACATTAAGACTTATGGCATATACACAAATAATACACTTGAAACTATACTCAAAATATGAGACAATCAACAATTTCTAGGTAATTGTTTTTCCTAGAACCAACAAAAAGGCTATATATGGTATGAAAATAACATGTGAACCATTTCATATAATAATTTATAAAATTTTTATACTCAAAAAGTTGTAAAGTTTACAAATACGTATAATGTCTGCGAGATTCGGCTCACTTCCGGCCAATCACACACTTCGTTAGTTAGCCCCTACGGTTACGGCACTTAAAGACCCG